>BMAU01002542.1:0-211966 GCA_019973935.1 Trichonephila clavipes
ATAAGAAGGTTCATAGCCAATACGTGGTATTCTACTCGTGTAAATGCGTTCCATAAGCACGTAAACTCGATGCTCAAACAAATCAGAGTAGTTATATGTGCAAAAGGTGGTCTGATAAAATATTGTTCTTGGATTTCTAATTCATTGACCAGTGTGTGTATTAAACTATACAAAAAAAATTGACACGAGCAAAATGGTACAGCATTTCATTTAAAAATAAACTACGATATGAGGGTGTCCTTAATAAAGTATTTCTAAAATATTACGTGATCAAGATACCATATTTCACTTATATCTATATCTGAATTTTCAGTATTCCTCGTTTTGTTCCCTTTTACATCATTTATTATGGGAAGTCAGTCACGAACTTGCTATACTTAGAGATACTTAGAGTTAAAGAAGACATATTAGAAAATTGAACAGCATGTCATACGTATAATAGATTTTCCTGATTTATTGAAAATGAATTACGCAGACTTTCGTGTATTTTTAGACTCCAATAATACATTTTAAGGAACGCCTAACTATAACTATTAAATATTATGTACTTGCTCCTGTATTGTATTTCCAATAATTAGATTTTATTAGACATTTTGCAGTTTATCTCCTTTTTGAATTATGGGCCAAATATGCGTGTTCAGAATTTATGAGAAAAAGATAGGGGAGGAATTAAATATATTTTTTAATTTACAGTTTCCGAAACTTTTAATTTATTTGTTTTTGTGCGTATAGATTTTATCGATGCATGCTGCTATTCTTTACCATAAATGATACAGATTAGCGCTCGTCTTACATGCGGAAAATATTTTCCTTTGAAATAGGGATTACTGAAAAAAATTTGACTCATCCCAATTTGATAATTATTTCCAATAAAAAAATCCAATACAAAAATATTCCTACATTGAAGATAAAGCATTTACTCCCAAAATAATATTTTATCGCTTTTACTTTGCTAATTACAAAATACTTTGTGTTATCAATATTCTAATAAGAATATTGATGGGCTGTGAATAAGATTTGTTTTTCACTATTCCCTGCTTTCACAAAGGGGAAACATAATGACAGGAATAAAGCGCATAACGACTATCCTGAACAGGAATTCCCTTTCGTCAAAGTCGTCATAGGCATCCGCGGCGTTGTTGTGGACTGATAGGTTTATGGTTCAAATAAGTATACTTGTCAAGGTCAACAGCTTACAGCCAGACATCTGTGTACAACCTTAATGAATGCACAGGAAGTTTTATACCATTGTAAATTCATTTACTATTCAGCCCAACAAAAATCGTACATTATATTTGCAAAATACTCTAACGCAGGAGTGGTGAAACTTTATGGATGAACGTGCCATTTTTTCTAAAGAAATGTTTACTGAGGTATAAACGTGAAGTAAAATAATTTTGATGTGTGATTATTGGGAAAATAATAAAACTGTTTACTAACAACTTAAAATTCTTTATTTACTACTACTATTACGAAAAAATACATTTTGCACTGTACGGTAGTAAATGTTTTAGTTACACGTGCAATTTAAATTAAAGTAACATTTCTGTGACTTCTGTCGTTGCAGATTAGATGACAAATTACATATATTAGGATTGTAAGATGTTACTTTTGCTGACTTGGTGTCATCTGCCAAGTGATTTCTAAGCGAGTCTTTAATGTTATTCATCTCTGAAAATTAGATAGATGAAAAAATATTTAAAAGAGCATGAGCCAGATTCTTCAAACAATTGTACCTGGAATCGAATTCCATGTTTCCAAAAATCTATTACTGGCATTTTTACTTATATTGCTAGTTAATCTTTCTGTTTCAATTAATTCTAATTTTTTTTCCTCATTTGAATACATTTTTAAATCTATATTGAACTTGACTGGACATCAAACACACACACAAAGATGCATTTGAAATTCTTCAATTTCCAACCAATTAAATTGGAACAAGTTCATTTTATCAAACGAAATCACATCAGGGGACATAATAAACTTGCGCATTTTTCAACTGAGAAAATCTTGCTGAAAACTCTTTGATTGAAGAATCAATTACATAAATAAATTCTTCAATAACTCATTTCTAGGTTGGCTTCTCGTGAACATCTAAATCTGAAAAAAAAATTTCAAGTTTAGGAAGTACTTCTACTTTCTTGTAATAATAATAACAAACTCAATAATAAAAACAAGCAAGCGTGCTCCTCGCCACTCCGTGACCGATCACTCGCGTATGTTCGTAATACTTAATAGTGAACTTTGTTGTTTTGAACTAAAATACAAACCTTTTTTTATCAGGGGCGTGTCCAAAATATTGTGTCCATGGTTTAACATGTGAAGAACAAGATAATTGAGTTAATTTTGTGAAAGAGAATTTAAACAGGAGCGGGGGAATGAGTGTGAACATTAACATCTCACTGTTCAGCTACACGAGGCCTTTGGGGACGTGCCTAGTAATTTTGAACCATAGTCAAGTCACGAGGACGACACCTGAGCTAGCACATTCCCCTCTCCTAACTACCACACTACATCAACCAAACAGGAGCAAAAAAAAATGGTTACATGACATTAAGGTTGCCATAAAAGGCTTATAATCTCTTTTATACGCACTAATAATGCCAATGAAATTAACGCCATGAGTTATACAAATCTTTGTAAAAAATAGACTCACTTATAATGTTCTTTCAAGAGAACAACTTTCTAAAAAAATTATTAGTTTTTTCAATTTTTTAAATTTTGTAATTAATTTTTTCCCAGAAAAGGTTTGACGTTAAATTATGTTGTTTACTTGCCTAACTACTGTTTAATGACAAAATATTTATATTTTCATTAATAACTTCTTTCATCTGGACAATTTTTATTTAGAAATTTTGAAAGGAAGAAAAAGACTGCTGTACGCTGAATAATTTCTCAAAAACTGCAATGGTAATGAGAAAAACAAAAGTGAGTTATCTGTATCTAATTCTCTGACTAGTCCCAAGGTATGTTTGTATATATTTAGTTTGCGCAGCAGAATTCCAAGTATAATTATTTCGAGACATCTAAAATCTTATTTTAAGGTAAAGTTGAAATGCTCCATGAAACTTATGATATGAAGAAACGTATAAGGAAACCGAATGGAATTTCAAGCAATAAAAGCTTCATCTACGAACAAATAACCCCCAAAACTTTGATAACACGAGAATCTTACATATTTATTTTGCTACAGATGCACCATCTCCAAGCAACAATTCAACATGCTGAAAAAAAATAATTTTACATAAATGTGTTACGTCTTACATTTGTGATGTAGAAGTAATCTGATTCGTTAAAAATATTACATCTAAATGATCAGCAAAGTATGTCCCATAACATTTTTTTTTAAATTCCATATGCTAATCTCAAAAGTTTAAGAATTAAAAATCAGCTGAAGATTTGAATAAAATGGCTCCGCAGAGAGCTATTAGTTTATGTTTAGCCGCCTTAAGTTCATAGTGATTGTGGCAATTTTACAAGCGACCACCAAGCTCAATTAGGTGGGAAAAAAGAAGAAATTCATATGGATCAGAACCATTTGTGTTGAAAGGAGGGGGAGTTGAAAAGATATTCTGTAATATGGAGGTTATTAGGAGAAAAATAAATAAAAAACAGCATTTTCAGATTTTTAATATTGCCATAAAGGGGCTGAATTTTCGCAAAAAAACGGAAAAATACTTAATTTTGATTAGATGATTTTAACGCAAAATTATTCTTTTTCTATAACATAAATAACCAGAGATGATTATTGAGTAGTAAGTAGTACGAGGATACATTGCAACAGTTTCTAAAAAAGAACTAGCTCTCTCTCTCCCTCACGCCGTCAAATAAGCACGATCCAACCTTCTTTTCTGTCTTCCGCTTTATCATGCAGTGTATATATATATAATCTCGAAAGCATTTTTTTAAAATTTATTACTAAGGAAACCGTTAAACTCGCCTGTTTTTTCTTGTAACTATTTAATAAGCGTCTTCTAGTAACATTAAATATAAAAAAGTTCTAAATAAGTTACCATAAAAAAAGTTCAAATACCTAAAATGCATTTCCCTTTTGACAGTACTTAATAAAAAATATAAAAAAGGATTTTACTTTAGCTTCTGTTGATGAAACAGCATCTTTTACGCATAGGTAGGTTTGAAATTCTGTGAAAAATATATATCTACCCTATACTCTAAACCAAATGTGTCAAACTTAAAAGTCTAGCATGGATCAAACATACAAGTTTTAAATTTAGGTGAGTCGCAAAAAAAATCAATATCTATAGAAACGCATGTTTATTTTGACTAATACATTAAAAGAAGCATAAATAAAAGATCAAGTAAAATGTAATGTTTACGTCTTGATGTTTTATTATACATTTTTGTGTGCCGGTATACTGGCCGAGCTGCAAAAATGTTCGTTGCGTACCCAGAGTTTGACACTCCTGCTCTAGACCAATGCTTCTCAAACTCTTTCAATATTTGCGACTCAATTTTCAATCATAATTTTCATCTCACCCCTTCCATACGATAACAATATATTGAAAACAATAATAAAGCACTTTGACTTATAGCTACAATACTGCTTTAATTATAAACCAAATTATGAAGATAAATATGAAATTTTCCATTTGTTATTTTAGGTAACAGGAATTTTAAGTAAGTTACATTCATATGATAATTTTTTAATATAATCATTTTTGTATTTTCGAATTTTTGATATGTTTATGCCCCGAAATTTTAGAATCGCTGATCTAGACATCTTGCATTTTATACCTTCTTTACATAACTTTTTTCTTTTTTTTGTAAAATAAATAAGGGAGACATAGTTCCTACTCTAGATTAAAGAAGAAAAAAGTATAAAAAAATCCTGGTATAAATAGATATTATATAAAACAATAATAAAAAAAACAGTATGATGGAAATATATATCATCATATAAATTGACACTTTAAGCTCAGTGCAATGTATACCGTAAAATCCAGCGTATAACGTGCACTTTTAACACAAAAAAACGAGGTTGAAACTTAGGGGTTTTCATTATACACTGGGTATAAAAAAATGATAGCTTCAAAAGTAAAAAAAGACAGATAAGCATTAAAAAATACAGACTTCTACATAGATTAGACTATTGTTTATTTAAAAAAACGACATACCTAATGAAATTAAAGAATTCTGATTCTAAAAATATTCTATTTTTTTTAATTCTGGGATAATACCTCGAATAAATGCCTTATAAACATACTAGCATTGTACACGCACATTTTACGCTCTTTCGTAAAAATAGGAGTGCACGTAATAAGGCGAATATACCTAGAAATTAAAAAATGCAGCTTGAAAGTATGGATGCCCGTTATACGCCGATGTGCGCTATTAGCCGGATGTTACGGTATATATATATATATATATATATATATATATATGTATCATTTTTTATTTCTGAAGATATTAAAAAAACTATTATTAATATTAGTTTTCTAGAGTTTGATCTACAACGCGATACTCGTCGTCAGAATTTTCTTCAACAAGACCATCTTTTCATAGCCAACCGCCATCTAACGGGTTCAAGTAATCTTCGATGTCCCTCTCTTCTGAATTTCTCTATAAAAATAACACAAAATAAACAAACAGTAAAACACATTTTCGTCATACATTGAAGTGAAACAAAAACTGTATAATGATGCAAATTTCTGCCACATGGCTCTGGGAAACTTATCTGGTGTATTCGTGAAGTAAATTGCGCAGAAAATAACCTAAGCACTAAAATTAAACCTATTTTCTGCTAATTATTGCTTTCATTAGCAAAAAAATGTCTCAGATCAGTTATAAAAGACTCTTCAAAAAATCGTGCGTTTCTTCCATGTACAACTGACAGCGGGATGATAAGTTCAAACCAGCTTTAATGATTCTGACATTTTTTTTTTTTACAGTTATGTTCGTTATTACGCAGTAGTCATGAAAAATTTGTCAGTAGCAATCAATTTCCAGTACACCTGCTTTAAGTACTGATGCCGTTGGTCGAGTTCGAATAACAGCCAGAGATGGAGATAGTACTTATGTTTATCTTACAAGAAAATAAATATTTACAGTTAAAGTTTACACTAAAAGGTAATAATGCGGTTAAATGAAAATTACACCCTTGAAGGTGCTGCGGATTGATGCGGACAAGACCTTGCGTTTGTTCGTTGCGTTTCCAGTTTTTTAGATTGTCCCGGTACGGGGTTCAAATGTTTCCGTTGGGGTAGGAAGGCGGGAAAGTATGGCGATTTCAGTTACAGTTAAGTGAGGAGTGTAGGAAACATACTCCCACCCTATATACGAACTAGTTCGGATATATAGGAAGTTTGTGAAGTTTATGAACAGGTCGTTTTAACACTGACTTTTGGGTTTTCACAGTTGCAACTCGGACCAGTCCGTCGTTGCCTGGATGCACTTGAAGAACTCGAGCCATTTGCCATATACCAGGAGGACCCTCCTCTTTGATCAATACGATGTCATCTTCCTTCAAGTTTGGTTGTGCGTCTGCAATTGCTTGCGAGGTTGCAAGGAAGAGATAAATTCGGAGCTCCACTTCTTCCAAAAGCCCCGTTTGATATTCTGTAGCAACTCCCAACGATATCTGTGGTTGGAGGTTGAAGAAAGCTCCTCTGGAACTGAAAGAAGAACATCACCTGTAAGAAAATGTGAAGGTGAGAGTGTAGATATGCATTCTATGTCAGAGTCATTAACGTAGGAGAGAGGCCTGGAATTTAGTAATCCTTCGATTTGTGTGAGCAAGGTTGTTAACTCTTCAAAAGTTAACATGGTTTCTCCCAATACTCTCTTCAGATGAAATTTGACGGATCGAATTCCTGATTCCCAAATAACTCCAAAATGTGGTGATGAGGGTGGAATAAAGTGCCAATCTATTGAAGATTTGGATAAGTAGTAAGAGATGGCTTCATATTAGTTGGTAAAGAAAGCCATAACTTCCGTATTTCGTCAAGTTTTCGACGAGCTCCAACAAAATTGGTTCCATTGTCACTATAAATGTAGCGGGGAGCACCACGACGAGCACTAAAACGACGAAGTGCAGCTATGAAGGAATCAGTTGTTAAGTCTCCGACTGCTTCAATATGAACAGCTTTAGTTGCTAAGCATACAAATAAAACAATGTAACCCTTTGTAGATTTAGTCCCTTGACCTTTGTTGCATTTAATCAGTACAGGACCAGCATAATCAATACCGCAACTGAAGAAAGGTCTCTCCAGCGTGACACGGTGTTTTGGTAAATTGCCCATCAGTTGTGGTGGATGTTTTGAATTTGTTACACCTTAAGCATTTTCTAATACATTTGTTAATTAATTTTCTGCTTCCTACGATCCAATGGGACTGTCGAAGAACGTGAGCTAACAAAGTCGGCCCAGCATGTAAATGAGCGATGTGTTGTTCCTTGATAAGGAGTTCACTAATACTGTGCTGAGAAGGAAGTATGATAGGATGCTTGGAATTGAATCGAAGCTGGGAATTTTGCAATCTCCCTCTCACCCGTAATAAACCATGTTCATCTATGAATGGATGGAGGGAACGTAATGAACTTTTGGGTGGCAGAGAAATCTGTTTCTTAATGCTTCGTATTTCTTCCTGAAAGTAGAAACCTTGAACCCAACGAATGATGGTTTCTTCAGCGGTTTTGGTTTCCGAAAAGGTAAGTGAAGTAGTATTAATATGGGATGAACTCATCAATGATCCTTGAGATGCTATCTTTTTACCGTTTTAACCGTACCGTTTTAACCTTTTTACCGTATAAATCTTTGGCAATAAGCAAAAATGCGAATTATTTTGGTGAGTGAAGAGTAATGTTCGAATAAACCATGAATTACATCATTTGATGTGTGAGTAAACAGATTGAAGATGGAGACTGATTTTTGTTCCGCTTTTACCTCATCCGAAGCCTCATCGCAACTGGATTCAGCCTTGGGCCAACTAGAAGTTTCTAGCCTTAGCCAGGGTGGTCCTTGCCACCATAACTTGCAATCTGGTAAGCTTTTAGGATCAATACCTCGGGATGCAATATCAACGGGATTTTCCTTAGAAGGCACATGTCTCCAATACTTTGTAGGTAGAACTTCCATAATTTCAGATGTTCTATTTGCTTTGAAACTTTTCTATTTGCGAGGGGGACTAGACAGCCAGGAGAGAACTATTTTAGAATCCGTCCAAGCGAATACATCAAAGGTATAATGTTTTAATGTCCGTAAGACCGATTTAAATAGCTTGGATAGTAAATGTTCACCGCACAACTCCAATCGAGGAATGGAAACTTGTTTGACAGGGGCTACTTTAGTTTTTGATACAAGTAGTTGAACCTTTATTTTGCCGTTGTGTTTCTGCCGACAGTAGATTGAAGCAGCATAAGCTAATGAAGAAGCCTCTGCAAAACCATGCAATTCTACTGCGTTGTCTGCTGTAAGGATGACCCATCTAGGAACAGTGAGGTAGTTGATTGCATTAAAGGCCTTTTGAAACTTAAGCCAATCCTCTATTAATTGTTGTGGAATGGGAGAATCCCAATCTGTTTTTGTAAGCCAAAGTGTTTGATAAAAAATCTTCATGAATACTGTACAAGGTGAAAGAAGTCCTAATGGATCGAAAATTTTGGAAGATTCAGATAAAATACGTCTCTTTGTGAGTGGTGGTGTAAGTTCAAGCGATGATTCGAAACCAAAAGTGTCATTGGATGAATTCCAAAATAAGCCTAATACTTTGGAACTTTCATTAGAATCTTTGGAAAATTCAACTCGTGTATCATGAGAACTATGTTCTGAAAATTGAGCGAGAAATTCGGTGGAATTAGAATTCCATTTTCTTAAATGAAATCCGCGAGTACTCAAAACATGAGCAATGTCCTTGCAAATGGAGATTGCGTTATTTGGCGTATCTGCTCCTGATAGTAAATCATCCATATAAATATCTTCCTGTAAAACTCGGGAGAGGTTGGGATTATCTTTATCATCGAGAGCGATTTGCTTAATACACCTAGTGGCCAAAAAGGAAGCTGAGGCTAAACCGTAGGTGACAGTTTTTAGCTTGTATGTGCGAATGTTTTTATTGGAGTTATTTCTCCAAAGAATTTGTTGGTATTTCTGATCTTCATCAGCTACTAAAATTTGGCGGTACATTTTTTCAATGTCCGCTGTAAATACAATTCTAGTAATTCTAAAATTAAGCAATATTTCAAAAATATCTCTTTGTAATTTGGGACCTACTCCTAGTAGAGAATTTAATGACGTACCATTTGTAGTTTTGCAAGAGAGAGAGAGAGAGAGAGAGAGAGAGAGAGAGATGCGTCAAAAACTACTCTTAACTTTGTTGTAGTGCTGGATGGCTTGATAAAGGCGTGATGCATTAAAAAATTCTGATCTTTGGAAGTATGGGATCTGGAATTTACTAAGCTCATGTGACCTAGCGATTCGTATTCGTTCATGAATTCTTTGTATTGTTTTTCAAAATCTGGGTTATTTTTAAATTTCCGCTCCATTGCTAATAAGCGAGAAATTGCTGCGGGTTTTGAGTCTCCCAATTCTGAATTTGATTTATAAAATGGGAGTTTTACAACAAAGCGTCCTTCGGAATTACATGCATAAGTATTTTGAAAATGTGTTTCCACAAATTGCTCTTCAGAAGTTAATATTTTATCTTTTACGTTAGGAGTTTCTTCTAATTCCAAAAATTGCTTTAATTGATTGTCAATATTTGTACCATTAATGTGAAGATTTAGCATTGAATTTGAGTTTAAAGAACCAGTTAATTTGCTGAAATTAGGAAACCAAAAATGGAATTTTGAGCGATTAAATTACTTTGAGAGCAAGTAATTTGCCCAGGAAGCAAAATAGAAAAAAAGTAGTCAGATCCTAGAATCATATCGATATTGTTTGGGATAAAAAAATTTCGGATCCGCTAAGCAGGCATTTTTTAAATGAGAGAAATGTGTTTCATTTTTTTTCCGTTGGTAACGGAGCAGTTAGTTTTTCCAAAACATATGCTTTAACTGGTAGTTTGACCTTGGGGTCATGTAACGATACTAAATCTATTTCAACACACCCTCTAGTCATCGCGATTTTAGAATCTTGCAATCCTTTAATTTGAAATCTAGCGTTTTTTCTTTTCAGGCCTAGCAGTTTTAAAAATTTTTCCGAAATGAATGTTGATTCACTTCCGCTGTCCGCCATAACTCGAACTTGACAGTTCCCCCCCAAAATATTTTTAAGGTTAACGCTTAAAGTTGGTAATAAAGAAAAATATGTATAGAGTTCACGGAAACTGCAACTTCTTTGTTTTGATTAGTATCATTTCCTGTCTGGTTTTGACCTTCAGCACGATGAGATTTATTTGCTGACATTGCGTAATTTTTTAAAATTATTATCATGCAATAGCGAATGATGCTTTTTCTTACAAAAGTGGCAAGTAAAAGTTGAATTACAATGTGACTCAGTGTGCCTATCAGATAAACAGTTCATACATAATTTTTGTTTATTAACAAGTTGTTTACGCTCTTTAACAGACATTTCATTAAATTTAGAACATTTGAAAACAAGATGATTCATTTTACAACAAGAACATTTTAAACTATTGTTAAATTTCGATTTATTAATATAAGGTTGTTTTTCTCATAAGTAATATTTTCATTATATAGTTCTAAATATGTACATCTGCTACTTAAAAATTCTATAAATGCTTCAAATGTGGGAAAATCAATATTATTTGAGAATTGCGCCCATTCTTGGCGCGTTTTAGGATCAACCTTTTGTAACAAAATGTAAATCAACCATACATCTCTAGACTCTGCTTTACTATCAATAGATTTAAGACATCTAATTACTTCGTCGGAAGTATCTGCTATGTTGCGTAAGTTGTGAGAGTTAGTATCGTTAAAAGAAGGTTGTTCCATGAAAGTTTTAATAAGTGAAAAAATGATTTGCTTCTTTTTATCATAACGAGCTAATAGTTATTCCCAAGCCTCGTTATAAGCAGTTTCAGTAATAGGAATATGCTTAATTATATTTGCTGGTTCTGACAGCAATAAACCTCTAAGATATTGAAATTTTTGTATATTTGATAAACACATATTATCATGCACTAATGATACATATAAATCTTTAAATGAAGGCCAATCTTTATAATCACCAGAAAAACCCTCAATATTAATTTTTGGTAACTTAAAATTGCTAGATTTCATATTTGAGACATTTTCAAAGACATCAGAATTATCATTATATACATATGTTCTCACAGATAAATTTTCTAAGATATTCTGTAGCTTGGCTTTGGTTTCGTAATATTTTGTTTCGAATTCTTCCATTTCAGAGGATTCGATAGGTAAAGCAGCATCCGCTTTATCAAATTCCGTATTTCAAGTTTCTCTAACTTGTTGCGTATATCATTTTTGTCAAAAGTTTGATCATTTTTATCAATGAAATTTATAGTTCTTGTAAGTGCAGCCTTCGCTCTGCCACGAAGCACTGTAGCCATTTCGGCATCCATTAATTGATAAAACGAAATATGGACGGAATGAATCAGTAAGAGAAACAAATTCAAACGTTGATTGAAAATATAAAATAGTACTTATCTCTTGTTTCTCTGAATCATTGACGAATCTCGGCGGTGCCTCCAAATGTTGCCGTTGGTTGAGTTCGAATAACAGCCAGAGATGGAGATAGTACTTATGTTTATCTTACAAGAAAATAAATATTTACAGTTAAAGTTTACACTAAAAGGTAATAATGCGGTTAAATGAAAATTACACCCTTGAAGGTGCTGCGGATTGATGCGGACAAGACCTTGCGTCTGTCCGTTGCGTTTCCAGTTTTTTAGAATGTCCTGGTACGGGGTTCAAAAGTTTCCGTTGGGGTAGGAAGGCGAGAAAGTATGGCGCACACAGTTACAGTTAAGTGAGAAGTGTAGGAAACAAGTACAATTATTTGTTTATTAAATATTATGATGGGAATTTCCATCATCATACAAAGAAAGGTTATTTATGCACAATTAAAATATGCAGTTAAATATATTCGTTACATTTCAAGGTAGTCTTATCAAAAGGTTATCTCAGCTTTAAAAGTATCTAATCCAGGAAAAGAACTTATTTTTTAAAAAAATTGAACACTAATTCTTTTTTTTTATTTTTCACAAGTATAACGTGATCTGTTTTAGCAAATCCCGATTCGTTAAAATGTAAGGCAGCGCATTGTAGAACAAACACAGCAATGTGAAGGAAACAAATGTTTTCTTCAATGATATTGTATAGCAGAAAACGCAATTTTCGTGGTTAATATTTGCATCACGCTTATTTCATGTTTGTTGATTTTAAGAAATTCTCTTATTATGCCATATATAAGTTGAACTTGTTTTTATTATGAATTATTACAACAATAAATAAAATATGGAATGCTTATCTTAGGATTATATTTAATACTTTACTGCAATTAAAAATGAACACTAATTAAAATATAGTTATTGTTTCTCTAATATACACAAAATTATTTTTGAAAAATTTCATCCAATGTGTTTATTGAATTGTATGCTATAAATGCTTTACTTTTATGGTTTTTTCACGGGTTTCATGTGTATTTTGCATTTACTTATGTATTAGGTTGAAAGAAAGGAAATACATTATTTTTGTATAAAATTGAAGACTTTATTTAGCATGTTTCGGATTGTCCGATTTAGGTAAAAAATGCACCGTTTTGTTGTATAATTTGTTGCTATTTTAAAGGTAGCTAATTAATGCCTCTCTCATAGAAGTCTTGGTCTTTATTGGCGAAAAACTCTAGTAATCAATTTTCACAATCTTCCCTTGGTCCCAATTTCTTATCCCTCAGGAAGTTTTGTAATGTTAGAAAAAGGTGGTAATTACTTTGTGGCAGGTCTGAACTATACGGGGGATGCATTAAAACTTAACAACCATTCTCCCAGAGTTTCTGGCGAGTACCTACAGACGTGTGTGGTCTGGCGTTGTCCTGATGGAACACAACACCTCTTTTGTTGGCCAATTTTGGCCATTTATGGTAAAACACTAGCTTCAAATGGTCCAGTTGTTGACAATAGATATCTGAATTTAGTGTTTGGACATACGGAAGCAACTCATAATAAGTTATTATTTTCCAGTACCAAAAAATACACAGTAGAACCTTCCTGGCCGTTAGTCCTGGTTTAGCAACCGTTTGAGCCACTTCACTGCGCTTCCACCATGATCGTTTAGGCACAATATTGTCGTATGTGACCCATTTCTCATCCTCAGTCAACATCCGCTTAAGAAATGGGTCGATTTCATTCCGTTTTGCCAAGTCTTTGCAGAAGGAAATTCGCTCCATCGTGTTTTTTGGTGTTAATTGGTGTGCACCCAAACATCGTGCTCCTTTTTGAATCCAACTTTGCGCAAATAGTTGAAATTTGTTTTATAGTCAATTTTTAGCTCCTAGGTGATGGTACGAATGCTAAGATGCCGGTCACCTTCGATTATTTCTGTGATTTTATCAACATTTTCGACGACGTGCCTGCCTGTGCGAGGTGCATCTTTAACATCAAAAATGTATGAACGGAATCTACGGAATCAAAATTGCACGTAATTAGCTGTTACAGTATCGGACCCATAAACACCATTCACAGTTTCAGCCGCCTGGCTTGTATTTTTGTCTTTATCAAAGAAAAACTTCAAAATGCACCAGACTTTCTCTTTGATGACTTCCATTTTTAACACCCTGTAACTCGCAACTGAATGGACGAATAAAAACAGCAAAAAAGGTTTTTTAGAGTGAAAAGTTGCTTTGACAACGAGCATAAATTTGAAATTGCTTGATTGGTACTTTACGTGATATCGACACTACAGGCATCTATTGAAAAAATAATGGATCTCTTTTTCCCCAACCTAATATATGCTAGCCGTTACCCACCCGCTTAGTTGGGTGTTTCATGATTTTGTATAAATATGTACTGTTTATAAATTAGTTATATCTTCGCCTTAAGCGTTTGATTGCGTTGGAAAATATTCTAATAACTCTGGACTTTGATTTAAAAAGGACAGAGAGAACTTCTAAATAATAATTATCTTTTATTATCTCGTAACTCCCTTCAAAAACCCATTTTAAAGATAACTCTATTCTAAAAAGTAAAGATGCTTGCGAAATTTTAAGTCTAAATCTTTTAGTTGAAAAACGGATTTTTTTAATTAATTTTTTTTATTATTATTATTTTTTTTTTGTTAATAAGAATTATTTATTATAAGAGTCGATTTCTGTAAGACCCATTCTTAGTGGATTTCAATCCAACAAAAGAAAAACACATACTAAAGATCATTACTGTTGGTCTAGTAGTTCGAAAAACGGATAATCTTTGTATCCCCCCCCCCATTAGGTCCCAGTTCCCTTCATAGGAGTCGATCCCCGAAATGCCCTTTCTTAGTGAATTTCAATTTAACAAAAGAAGCATGCATGTCCAATTTCATTACGGAAGGTCTAGCAGTTCTCCAAAAAGAGAATTTTTTTATCGATACGTTGCCCTCCCTCTCGATAGGTGTGAATGTCTGTAAATTCCGTTCATAGTGGATCCATATTCAACAAAACAAATATGCTTACCAAATTTTAAGTCTGTAGTTCTAACATTAAAAAAATGATTTTTTCTCTATTCTTAGCAGATCTCTACTCCAGTGTTTCTCAAACTGTGGGGGCGCCCCCCTAGAGGGCGCGATAATCCAATGAGGGGGGCGCGAGCATATCTAAAATAAAAAGTTGAAAAATTAATTTACTAGAATTAAGCACAACAAAATACTTCCTGACATAATAAAAAAATACAGATTTACACTGATATGATTTACATATATCATCTGGCAAAACTACATCATCAAAAATAAAAGTTAGTATTTCAAACGCTCATTAGCTATCTTTGATCCTGTAAACAAAAAACAAATTAAAAAAAATATTTTGTTTGCTTTGCTGTAATCCCACGATGAGAGATTTTTTTATTACGTTTCTTTTAACTTGAAATATTACTTTAGCTGACCTTCAAACTTACCGGTATGGTTATCTCCGTTCCTTTGTTTTAGGGAAGTTGTAAATAATATATTTCCGTTTTGCCTTTTTTCACGTGAAAGAGTTTTATGATATATGGATAAGCATATTGAGCACTTAGAAGAACTATTTGGCCAAGGTTTATTTTAATGAGTATTCTGAAACCTATAATGCATAATGAAAAACCTTGAACCCAATTCTTTTTTAGAACTAATAGCTATATTTTTATGTTGAATACACTGAATTGAATGTTAGCGAAAAGTGTTTGTGATTTGTGTCCTTTATTAAAGTCACGCCCATTTGAAACAATTTAGTTCAGTTTTATTAGATTTCTTCTCAAATTTTCGAAGAAAAATGGAAAAGACCTTGAAATAGCTAAGATTATGTTCTTTTAGTTAAAATATTTACTGAAATTGTGATTTTTATTGCATATAGTAAAAATAATTATAAAAAAAGGATTAGGGTGAGCCACTCTGCGGGTACATTAACGTTAGTATCAAGTGCACACTTGATCCCGGACTAAAACGTTTTGATGTTTTCTCACTTTAAATATTAAAAATAACACAATTATTCTTTATTGGAATTTTACATTATTTTTAATTAATTAAACATTAATTCTAAATGCTAATTCCGTGAGGCTTAAAATTACAGTTCGCTCAAAACTATTTATAATATGAACATTCATTTCAAAAAATCATTTTACAATTTTGTATACATTGCCATGCACTTGGTTTTACTCTCCTTACAATTAAGCTATTATATCCAGAATAATGAAGTATTTTTTTTAAAAAAAATAAACTCGCGTGAAGAGTGGGTACTTCAGCCAGTATAAGAACAAGTTTAATAATTATTAGTGACTTCCATGGTCTTGTCTTGTAGAGCAAAGTTTTTCAAAGGAAGGCTTAATATTAGAAATTGACACTCTGAGTTACTTTTCTATATTTAGCTGAGATCTATATTTTGTCTTCAAAACAACCCCAACAAAAAAATCCGGTTTCACAAAGGTAGGATGCTGAAAATGGTAATAGTATACGGAATGCTTTTGTTTTCAGTGCAGACAATTAATCATCTACCTCTACCCAAAGTTCAAAGGGCTATTTATTTCAAAATTGCCATTTAACTATGCCATTGGATGTGAAATCTATGAAAATTTCTTCTTCGACAGTTGAGAGCCCTTCTGAAGTATTGTGAAATGAATCCCTAACCCACTCGTAACTTTGCTATCAAGTTATCCTCGGCAAGAAAATACTTTTTTAAAATTCCCTACCAATATGGCTAAATTATTTTCTATGGTTTTAAAAACAACTTCCGCATGTTCTTCAGATTTGTAAGTTTTAACACATAGTAAGTACATATGTAAGTTTTACCCAGGGTTTTTCAGTAATAGTAATAGTAAATCTAAAATTTAAGTATTCTTTAGAACAAATCCTTGATTTAATTTTCAGAACCATGTTCTTCTGTGTACTTGTTGATACTTTATTATCATTGAATGTTTTCTACGACTTAAAAATATATCTATGATATTGTTTTAATCTACTGCCGTAAATACTTAATACCGTGATTTACAACTAGCGCGTAAATTATAAAATGTATATGCAAGACAGATTTCGTAGCTATAGAAGTATTGACTTGACCAAAACTGAATGGAATTGTACCAGGTACAGCTTTTTTACAGACGTCCGATAGGTTGCCCAGACTCACGCAAATGTTCGCCAGAATGTTTGCCAGATGTGATGAATATGATAGAGATCAACATAGACTAGACTATTTTACTAATGATATTTGTAACTTTAGAAATGGATGATGAATGGAATAAATCTTTAATTAAATATAATTTTGTTATCTGTTCTAATTTAAAAAATAGAAAAGGAAAAAAAAAACATAATAATTATCCTATTACTTAAAAGTAATTTACTTAAAAAGTAACATCTACAAAAATTAACACTTATCTTGCGAAGATAGCCAATATATCACCATCGTAATTGATGTGCCTTTTTTTTTCTCATGAGCAATGAGTCTTCGAATATCCGGCAGAACATACCTTGCCGGATCAGTTTGTTTCTGATAGGTATGAACGGTTGGTTCAGATGTGTAACCAATTAAATATATAAAAATGCGTAAAATGAGTTTTTTTCTCGTGATACCTAAATAATCAAATAAAATTAATTTCAGAAGTAGCATTTTCAATCGATCAATCTAAGCGAATATGGGAATTCTGCCAAATTTTTATACAAAAGTTTTTTTTCATTATAGAATTGTTTCATACGGAATTAAAAAGAAATTTTCACACACAGATACAGACGAATATGTTTTACATATGATCTTATATGTTATACGTTTTTGCAAAAGATAAAACAATACTATTAGGACAAATATATATGCATTTAACTAATTAGAAACGTATAAAAATATATTCTAGACCGAAAAATTAGCAATACTTTGCCATTTACTAATGAGAGTTTTGAAATCATTTCAAGAACTATACTTTTATTGTACAAAAATTAAAGATTTTTATTACATATATTAAGTAGAAAAAAAGAACACTTCAAGAGTAAATTAGAATATTCATCGCTTAATAATGTAATAATGTATTAGTTTTTAAAAATAATTTAAGTTACAATTTTTTTTTCGAAACAAAAAGTTATGCAATTAGAAAAAAAAAGGCCATATATTTTTATTTTATAATTAAACTTTTTTATATTGCTGTAAAAAGTATGTTATATAAATTGTGTTATTACACATTTTATGCCACAAACTGAGATATATCTCTCTAAATATGAGAAAAAGGTTTTCGTGATGCTATAATAAATTTATCTATACATAAGGCATTGTTAATAAAATCAACAAATAGATTAATTAATACATGTAAATTTCAGGTTTACTATTTCATCAATGAGTATAAAATGCTGTTATTTTGTACAACAGGGGTTGATCCACCACTCAGCGGACAGGCAGTCCCCCCCTTGTATTTTTTAATAAAAAATTCATTTTGGTGCAGTGTCTCTTTTTTTCTCACCTAGTGATTCTCCATTAATATTAAACGTAATATTATCTTGTTACATAATTATCTTAATCATACCATATCTATAATATTATCTTATTACATAATTATCTTAATCATATCATATCTATAATATTATCTTATTACATAATTATCTTAATCATTTCATATCTTATCATATCTATAATATTATCTTATTACATAATTATCTTAATCATATATCTATAATATTATCTTATTACATAATTATCTTAATCATATCATATCTTATCATATCTATAATATTATCTTATTACATAATTATCTTAAACATATCATATCTTATCATATCTATAATATTATCTTATTACATAAGTCTAATTACAAAAATTAAAAGCAGAAAATGTAAAAGTACTTTTTAAGAACAATATATTTCTAAAGGCAGAAAAGAATGATAAGCTTTTAAAAAAGACTCATTTTAAGTAAGGAACTCTTAAATAAGTTATAAACTATCAATTCGAAGAAAGATAACGACAGGGCAATTTTAACTAACAGTAATGCAAAATCTTTATAATTTCTTAATAGACTGTGAAATAGATTATCGGTTATTCATTAGACATTAGAAACTGCTTCTTTCAGTAATGTCTACTGACAATGAAAGAACTCCTTTCAGTAAATTCCACATAATTGTCTTATCACTAAAAGAAAACCAATTTCAATCTGGGAAGTTCGAGATAAGAAAGCATATTAATTGAATCTTAAGACAGAATGGAAACTTTTCCTTTTTATCTTTTAAATAGGTTATCTAGAAAACTTTTAATTTATCTTATGCCTTATCTTAAACATTATTTTGTGTATCCAGTAGGAAAATCAATAAAAAATATTTTTGAAAGTTTGCTAGTTAACCTTTAAAATTTTACTTGTAATTTAGTTTAAATTTATTTTAAGAAACTATTTGGAAATTACTTTATGCATGAGTGTATTGATTATCTCTCATAGAAAGTATAACTTTGTCTAGAGGGTTTTTAAAACTAACAGCTTGGTTTGAAGTTTTAAATGTAAAATCAATTCTTGATAATTATGAATAATTATAGATTAAATTGTTATAAATCAAAAGAAATAAGGTTATTTCAAAAATGATAAATTTATTTCTTATGCTACATAAATTTGTAAGTACAATTTTCTTTGTACCTTTGAATCACCACTTTAAGCAAAATATAAATGAACAAAAAAACGCAAATGAAATATTATAAAATGAGACAGTGTGCAAAAACAATCTCTCAATATGTAAAAAGAGTTTTTCGAGATACTGTAATATTTACATTTATACATAAGGTATAGTTAGTAAAAATGAGTTGTAAAAAGTTGAATTTAATTGAAGAGGAGCGCCAAGGACGATTTGCTTAGGAGTCCCCCCTACCTTCCAACACTTTCTCGAAAAATTCGCTTACGTCACAGATCGTCATGTTGTAGATTTCTCCAACAGTTTCCAGAAGCATCCTTATGCTCGTCATGTCGTCAAAAATGATCTCCAACATGGTCTGCAAGGAGAATGGTTAGTGCAAATTAGTGGAAAAGGTGATTAGGAACATAGTTTCTGAAGAGGCACTTAATTGATTGCGGATTGATACAAATTAAAATGTGGAGATGTAGACTCGAAATGTAATTTTTTATTCCTTCTGACATTATATTGAAAAAAAATATAATTACAAATTGCATGTAAATTACAGTTTTACAATTTGAACAATGAGTTGTATAAATTGTTCTGTGGGGATTTGCCCACCGTTAGGTGGACTGGGGATAACTCCCTAGTTTGCTTAAAATAAAAACTTTTAAAATATATTAATAAAGTAACATACTTCTGGAGATCTGACCAGTGGGTGTGGTACGAAGTTTGAATTGAGACTACTAGCTCAGGAGCCATCCTCGTCACTTAGCCGTAGCTCAAAATTATGAAGCCCGTCGCCAATAGCCCTCCTGTTGCTTTACAGTGCTACTTTTATGTAACTCACACTCACGCTGGAAAAATTTACTTTCAAGATCAAAATATCAGCAAAAAATAAAATAAACATTTTTTAATACCGTATAATGTAAGATTTTCGTAGTTGATTAATTCTACTGAAAAGAAAAAAATTAACTTTATCCGTTTTTCTCCATAAAAAATTAATATTTTCTTAAAACAAATAAAGATTATTGGCACATTTCCAAGTTTTGATTTAGCATTGCAACACATATACCATGCTTTTTCATGTACTGGTTTATTTTAAAAACATGAAAATTTAGCTATTTTTAAAAAAAAAATGTCAGCATTAATTATTAAAATTTAAAAATATCATGCTTTGTATTATACTGTTACTGTACATTATCTACACTATATTGTTAACACACTTAACAGTTATAATAATAAACGATGTTGCCAAATTAAATTCAGTTAATTTATAGGAAAATTACTTTGCGCGTAATAAAATAATATTCAGAAAAAAATTAGATCTACTTAACAGTTAAATTCTTTGTTTTATATTGTAAAAATCACGGCTAAATGGAATTTTCTTGATTAAATTAGCATAGATGCATTTCTTTCCAAAGATTCCATGTATATAAAATATATCTTAATTACTAGATATTTAAAAAATTAATCGTAATAAAACAAAAAAGTAATATATAGAAAAAATTTAAGTCAATTCCTACTTAGATCAAAAAAGAAAAATTTTATTTTAGGTACTTTTTATTGAATATTTACAATTAATATAAATATGCATATACATATGACAGAATCACAACATTAAGTGGTAATTAATTTTTAATAATTATCATTAAAGTATCGTATTGTCATTCGAAACAATCGTGTATATAAAATTTCAGTTCAACTGAATGCTTTAAAACTTGAGAAAAAAACCTTTTCAAGTTTCGACAGAGGTCGCCAAAAATGATGCCAACGTAGCTGTATTTGTAATCCTTTAAATAATTAATTTTAATCAATTAATTTTTATTAATTATAATTAAATTATTGTATTGTCATGTAAAATGATAATGGATATAAAATTTCAGCTCGATTGAGCGCTTTAAAATGTATTTTATTAACTTCTGAAAATTCCACCAAGATAAATAAATAAACAAACAAACAAATAAATATATATAGAGTGGGAGTATAAATTGTAAAAGTAGGCGTAAGGCATTATTTTAAAAGGATTCGGCAGCATATAAATTCAATTCCCACTATTTACTCACACTCTCTAACTATTAATTTATTTATCTTGGTGGAATTTTCAATCATTAATAAAATTGCTTTTAAAGCACTCAATTGAACTGAAATTTCTTATGCTTTAGGTAAAAATACGATAATTTAATTATAATTAATTAAAATGAATTGACTGAAACTAATTATTTAAAGAATTACAGATACTGCTACGTTGGTTTCATTTCTAGCGATTTGGATCAAAACTTTAAAATATTTTTTTCGCACGTTTTAAAGCAGTCAGTTGCACTGAAATTTTATATGGACGATTGTTTTTGATGACAATACGATACTTTAATGATATATAATAAAAATTATCACCACTTAATGTTGTGATTCTGTCATAGGTATATACTTATTTATATTAATCGTAACTATTTAATAAAAAGTTGCTTTAAATAAAATTTTTCTTTGATCTATAAGTAGGAATTGACTTAAATGCTTTTTTTTCACATTACTTGTTTTTATAGCTGGAAAAATCCAGGCAGTATTTTAATGACTTTAACTAAACGCCATAAATAAAATATTTTCAGTTACGATAAATTAGTAAGAAAGAAACTGTGTGTGTCGGCTCCAATGCACTACTGGAATTTACTCCTTAAGTACGGTTGTGTATTTGATTATATAGTAGATAAACAGAGTATCTGAATGCATCTCATATAATTCTGAAGGCATACCACACACACCCCACACACATGCAATGCGTTTTCTTTTTCTATTTATATTTCTCAAAGTGATTCGATAAAATAATATACATATATATAAAATAATAAACATCAATTATATATATTACATAAATATATGTTACTCAAAGTATATGAGTACATTGTTATGAAGGTTAATTTACTTCACCATTAATATCACTTTCAGTATTAATTACACTAATATTCTCGCTATTATTAATCACTGTGACGAAAGGCTTGTCGCACCTAAAGTAAGGATACGTGAACGTCGGTAGACAAATGATTTACGATTCGTGAAAACATCGCATCAATGTACCATACTTAATCATCCCGTGCTTGAACAGAAACAAAATCCAAATTAAGTTCTGATTTTATAAAAATTGTACTATCTCTCAATCATTCATCTTTATTGAAATTAATATTGAAATCGCCACCGATTATGAATGGAAGTATATGATACTATCTTTTCAGTAGTAAAGAATCATCTTTCATGCATGTGCTAAAGCTCCATTCATAATTATATATATATATATATATATATATATATATATATATATATATATATATATATACATATATATATATATATATAACAATAAATACTCTTAAAATTTAACGTAATAAAATGGATTTCAAATCTTCATTCTGTACATTTACTTTATAAGAAAAACATTGAAACTGATAGAAACGTTTTAATAATTGATTCTTTCAATTACTTCTTACCGTACGTCATAGAGTAAGAAAAGGGTTGAAAAACGGAAGAATTTATTATGGAAAAATGAAAACGTAAAAAAAAAACATATTCATTAATGTAGAGTAATAATTCCTTCATATATATATAGCATTTTAAATTATAAAATTCATTATTAATAATCATTTTTCAATTTCTCGTAACAACCGTTTGCTCAAAAAATGGCACTGAAACAAAAATCTAGTTTTTTGAAAGAGACAAAAACAAACAATAAAAGGTTAAATGCATTAAAAAGGACAACTATTAATGAAACTTTTTTGAGAAAATATAAGGCTAAATTTATAAATAAAGAATAATTATTGTTGTTTTAAATAACAGTTGTAAATCAATCACTTTTGCTTTAAAGGTTATACTTATTGAATGGAATACATCCGTGAATTCAACTTTGCCTTATTATGTCAGTAACGTTGTTTTTCAAATGCACATCTAAATATATTTTAAGTAAACTAAACATTTTACGAAGGATAATAAATTTTAATATTGATAAACTTTTAAATGTGTGTGTTTCAAAATTCTACATTTGTTCATTATAAAGTGTGTTTTTTTAGAGGCTAGACTTTAAATTGCAATAAAACAACGATGTATTATTCGATTAACATGAATTTTTTTATTCGAAAGATAATCTTGTGGCATTACATTTTAAATATGATTTCTGACATATGACTGTCACGGCTCGCTCGGATGTAGTCCAATCTGGACGTCCAATTTTCGATGACTTTTTCCAACATTTGTGACCGTATATCGGCAATAACACGGCGAATGTTGTCTTCCAAATAGTCAAGCGTTTGTGGTTTATCCGCATAGACCAATGACTTTACATAGCCCCACAGAAAATAGTCTAGCGGTGTTAAATCACAAGATCTTGGAAGCCAATTCACAGATCCAAAACGTGAAATTAGGCGGTCACCAAACGTGTCTTTCAATAAATCGATTGTGGCACGAGCTGTGTGACATGTTGCGCCGTCTTGTTGGAACCATAGCTCTTGGACATCATGATTGTTCAAATCAGGAATAAAAAAACTAGTAATCATGGCTCTATACCGATCACCATTGACTGTAACATTGTGGCCTTCATCATTTTTGAAGAAGTACGGACCAATGATTCCACCAGCCCATAAAGCACACCAAACAGTCAGTTTTTCTGGATGTAACGGTGTTTCGACATATAGTTGTGGATTAGCTTCACTCCAAATGCGGCAGTTTTGTTTGTTGACGTAGCCATTCAACCAGAAGTGCGCTTCATCGCTAAACAAAATTCGCTTATGAAATTCGGGAACAACGGCAATCTCGTTTCGGGCCCATTCGACGAATATAAAAGCGTTGTTCAGGCGTGAGTCTATTCATGATGAATTGCCAAACCAAACTGAGAATAAATCACTTGACAGCTGTTAAATCGGTCGCCATCTTGGAAAGTAATGTCAACTTAAACTTCTATACCTGGAAAAAACACTCTTTATCTTAAGGCAACTTACAAAAACGACATTTACATGAATTGTAAATAATTATTTATATTATAACTCGCAAAAAAGTCGTTAGGCTCGAAAACCGGTCTCCGACGCCAATGACGCCAGTTGGCGAAATGACAGTAAACGTAATTTGCGATTTTTTCTAAAGTTTTAATTTTTTTAAGGCTTAGTTTTTAAGTTATACTTTCCAAACTTCACACATTGATAACAAACAACGGTAATATTTTTAACAAAAAAAAAACAAAAGCATACAGTGCAAATAAATTCTGGTCAAAAGGGTATTAAATGAAAAACAAAAATAAAAACCTTTTTTTTAATTCGTAATGTTTAAGCATTTTTTTTTAAATCTTTTGACAAAACATGGATTATAGCATTTGACTCACGAAAAAAAAAGTTTTGTGTGATTATTTTTATAAATGATGAAGTTATTAAATGTTTAATTAAATTATGAGTATTTTTTGAAAATCGTAAGAAAAAAAAGTTATATTTGTCATTTAATATTCTAAATCACTAATCCTAAAAGATCAAAGTATGAAATGTTTTAGTATCGATTGTCAGTTCTTTACAATGATAAGTAGACCTTACAGAACGATTGAAAACTTATTTTCATATAAGCGCATTGATATTGACTCATTTTTGAAAAAAAAAAGTAAAATTTGCAAAATAACGCTATTTTGTGAAAAAAAAATTATACCGTACGGGGGCAAAATAAATTATCCTTTCGATTCTGTAATTTTTTGTCGGATTTCGGTAACAAAAGAAGGATCGTAGTTTTAAAAGACAGAAAAATAGGAATTCTTTCCTGCTGTCTAAGCTTGGCGCATGTGCAGAACATATTTTAACACTTTTTGGTTAACCCTTGTACAAACCTCACTCCTCATAAAATTTCTATATCATGGGCTTTATATGAGAACTGATTCTTAAGGAGTAAACTCCAAAAAGAAATGCAGTGTGTTTTTTTTAAGTTAATAGGTTTTTGAATAAGCATTCATGCTGCTCAATGTGAAGATTGAAAATTTATGTCGCAAATAATTCCCATGCTGTGTTATTACGCAATAAATATACAGTAAATAATCTTAAAACATATTTATAGATATTTTTCTTTTATATTTTTATATTGGAAAAATACATACAGTGTTTCTACAAAGTAGTTGGTCAACAGTAATTATTTAGTGTATGTAATATACAAAAAAAAATTAAATTACATATTATTGAAAGAAATGCAAGTAGTCCAAATTTACCATTATCGCATATGTTTGATGTTGTTTCCTTTCGTTACTCTCTAAATGCCCCATAGGTAAAATACTCTTGCCAGAAATGTGTTGGCATGTTTCCGTCGATCAAATTAATTGCAATGCTGATTCTTGATTTTAGTTTAGGAATGGACGCAGGAAATGTAAATGTACATTTAATTCTTTATAAAGCCTCTTACAACGAAATCTAGAGGTGAAGAAGTTGATGCTAGTGGTGGACATTGAATAACACCTTCACGTTGTAAGGTCCCCGCCGATGGGGACCTCCATTCTACACTATCTACGCGACCTGTGTCTGTAGAGAGGAACGAAGAACTACTAAAGTCATTCATACTGAAATCTATTTAGTAAGATCTTAGTTTGAACACAATACAAGAACAAGAATAATCTAAAGAGTATGATCAAGAACGAGAAGACGCAACACGTATTTCCAATCGATGGCGTTACTAACCACTGAATCTAACTTCATAGATTAAATACTATCTCACTAGTACAGGCTTTATACTTAAAGTTTAACTTATCAATATTACCGCTATATAAACAGCTACGGTCCTTATCACTTCCGTTCTGGCTTTTTTTTTAATCCGGTTATACTCCCTTGAGCTCAGACCCATTCTTGGTTAATCTTCACCGGCACTGTTAGGTTAATTACCAGGATTTAGATTCCTCTTCTAGACTATATCTCATATCACCTTGCGACTATCTTTCTTCTTAGAAACCACACCTAGTGACTCTACTTAGCAACCACGCGAATGCTAAACTTCCCATATATATATAATTCCTAATTTACATATACACGTTCTTCTTCTTCAGTTGGTTGCAAAGAATTGCCATTCTGGGCCAAAGAACCCCAAGAGGACAGTTAATAGAAATCACGATAAAAGTCCCGTCACAACGTCCAATCCAACATCATACCTCAACATTAAGGTAAGATGCAACATCGTTGTAGTAGTGACAAGGCACGGCATCCTGCTGAAAAATGTATCCTCCTGGAAATTTTTCTTCGACGATTGGAATAAGAAAAATCTGTAGCATGTCCAGGTAAATACCATTTAACAATAGTATCTCTTTTTCGGGGCATTTTCTTTGTGTTTTTGAAAGAAATTTCGCTAAACTTGTACAGCAGATTAGTTTTCTTGAACCCGAGAGCATTTCGCTTTTTCACACAGACCCATTGTAATTTTCCATTATCGTAATGCCGAATGAAGAATGATTCCCGTTCGATGGTAGCTTCAGATAAGACATCTGACACTATCTCTGAATAAACTTCGGCCTTATTACTGCTAATCTAAATTGAAACGAGTTAATTTCGCGTAATACTTTGGAAGCTTCTAATTTACAAAATTGCACAACAAATTTGTAGACACCCATTAAATATAATATTCCCTGGATACATATAAAACAGGTACATATCCATATACAGTCATGAAATGAATTTTTTAATTTTTATTTCAACGAATATATATTCATAAATAAATTATGAACTATTTCTTATGAAAACATTTTTAGCCTCAAGTTCTAAAATATAAAAAGGGTCATATAAAACAAGAATTTACGTTATTCATATATTTGATAACAGGATAAAAATTCTATCCGAAAACCAGGTATTAACCCTTTATCTTGCGACGTTATTTATAAGTACCACTCACTTTAAAATTACATGGAGTAACCACACACACACACATTTTTTTTTTGCGAATACTCAGTCGGAATATTCTTTTAAAAACTTTCTTCCAAGATATAGGGCAGCATGGGTTCTATGATGAGTATTTTAGCGAGGAAGGCGAATAGTTTTATAGCAGAAGTTGCGTTTTCAGCAGACATTTTGATTGGATTGCTAAGATTGTCATTTTTGTTCCGAAAAAGTATTTAATGTCAAAAGGAAGTTGTCTTTTTTTTTTGTATGTTAATGAAGACCTAAGAAAACGATTTGACTATTTATTTTAAGTGAACAGTTTATATAATTATTTTTACATTTAAATAAATTTGTGTTTCTTATAAGTACCGATACAGCACACTGGGTGTTGGAGCAGAAACATCGTGTGCCTTATTGTTTTTTGTGTTGCTGTTGTGTTCACTATAATGCAAAAGACTTATGCTTTTTTTTTGGGGGGGGGCATTTCTTTTTAGCTTAACTTGTTTATTTTGCTTTTTTATTGTTTTATTTTAAAGTTTTAAAAAAAAACTGAACTTTGAAATCCGAGCTTGGTTTTTTACCACACAATTAAATGAAATGTGTATTCTTATTTGAAAAGTTAACAGCATTTAAATTTCTTTATGTGTAACTGAGATTTAACAATAATATGAGATTTTCAAGGTTCTATTATTATTATTATTATTATTATTATTATTATTATTATTATTATTATTATTTCCTTATCTTAGAATATCTGGAAAAAAGGAAGCTTAGTCTTCAAGAGGTTTTGGATGTATTACAAAACCTACCGTCGGAAATCAGTTATGTACTAACAGAGTATTTTTAGGTTGAAGTAGTCCAGCAAATAATCTGTTCGAGTTTCCGTTAGATTCTTAAGATGACGATCAAGAGACTGAACAAGACTCAAGTTGCAGTAGTTCATTTAATACAGCATTTATTACCCCAAGATTCAGTGTTTTAAGAAACAGGCAATTGAAACCTCACTCAAAATGCGCAATGTGTAATTAATTGTTGTGTATTAATGAAAAGAAAAACTGGGTCTGTGAATATGATCCGATTAAGTTTCTATGTAAAAGCTGTTTTTATCCATAAAAAAAGTAAATAAATTTTAATAATTTTTAAAAATAAATATTTTGTGCTGTAAATTGTTAGTGTCATCTGGTTATTTAGCACTTTTAAGAGTTAAAACTGTGTTTAAAAAAGTGTGTGTGCTTATGACCACGCGATATAAGTGTGATAACTTCAAATTTCGTAATGTTATTTTAGGAATTATTTAGGTGAATAAAAAACAAGGGGTATTTGTATTGTCCTATAAAATAATTTATTCATATGTCTCTATTCATAAAGTAATATTTTTTACGAAATATTTTGGGAATTAATTGGAAATATATTTGGGGATTAATTGTATTCTAAGAAGGAAACAATATGTTTATGGTAACTGAAATAGGTTATAAATCCTTTACATTCAAAATTTTATTTAAATATTTATAAAAAAAAACTCCTTCGAGTGTTGTTCCGTACATCATCGTGCTTCATTTGGATCATATGACATAATTAAATTGAATTTTTATTTTAAAAACAAACTAAAGGTTTTGATTTGTCTCTTGAAAAATATACTTTAAATTCCCACTTAAAATTATAGGTAATTTGTTCAGGAGATTCGAACCGGCTTTGTGAATTTTGGTTGTAATTTAACAATATTCAATTATATTCATAAATTAATTTAAACAAAGGGACACTAAGACAGGAGGTTGATTGGTAAGAGAGGAATCTAGGTCAAAACCTTTAAAAAAATGATTTAATCAGAATATTTACATTGCATAATATTTGGCTTATACTAGCTCTTTGTCATTGTATGTCATTGTATTTGAACAAATATATCCAGTGCTGCTGCAATTAAAGTCTTCTTAACTATATTTTGTTTTCTTGTATATAAATTATTTAATGTAACTTTTTCTTTTAATACAAATATACTTAATTTTGTTATTTTATACTTTTAATAATTTAAAAGTTTAAAATAACAAAATACTTTTTAGATTCAAAGTATATTTAAGTAATGTAATTAAAAGAACTACGTATTTGTTCACTGCTATTCCGATTCACTTACAAAATAGATTTTCATTCTTAAGATCACTGTAATATTGCTAATGATAATTATACTATTTATTTAGTTCTATAAAAAGTTGTCCTTTTTCTACATTTTATGCTTAATTTGATTGTATGGTTTATCGTTTCTCTTTATGCCTATTTTTTAATAATATTACGTTTCATTTTCATGCTTCAACTAGGATTAAAAAGTATACCGCATTCATTTCTTGTAGAAAGAGGTCGCGCGGGGGGAGGGAGCCTCACTTAGATCGAAGCTAGAAACTTTTACTTTTACGGCGTATTGGTGGGGGGCAAACTACCCCGTTTTAGAGTAGCTGGGAGAAGTTGCCTAATTTCCTTTTCAGTTGTTTGTATATTCAACTGAAGGCGAAAAAAGCCGAATGAGCGTTAAATTCCCGAACGTGACGTTCAGTCAAGTTCACTCTCCGGCAAATCCCGCCAATAAAGTTATCACTTTTAAAATTCATTCCATCTTTTCGTTTTATGAGAATTTTTTAAACCTCTGCCGACTGATGGTACTTTAAAGTAAGGATTTGATTAATTAATTCTAACGGATTAAATTTCACATAGTTTAGTATTTTGTTTATGCATGTTTTTTAAATTTTAATAAAGTGATATAAAAAAGTTATTGCACGAAAAAATTGTGGTACAGCATAACCCGGAAGATAAAGGGTTGAAAGATTTTGTAATACTTCCCTTCCTTTTGCAATAAAGCTTTGGTTAATCGAATACTCACGAAATCATACAAGAATTCTCTTAAGGTGTCCGACAACGTTCGGAACCGCGATTTAAAAAAGCGCATAAATGGATATTTTTCATGATATTTAGTGTCACTTAGATTAGAATACATGTATACAATTGTTTTAAGGACATTTTAACAAAAAAAGTTATTTAAATACAATATTTCGGCAAAAAATTAACTTAGAATAGCCTTTTTAAAAATGTTCTCCTTTTGTGAAAAATGCTTCTATTAAAATAATATTTTGCTTGTATATAGCTCAGACTTCTGTACAGAGGCTCAACTATGATTTTTGAAAAATTCACATTATTTTCAGAGTTACTACCCTTTGAAATAATTATCGGCGGTGTTTTCTTAAAATTTCTCCCCTCTGTTGTCGTAAAACATGGATAAACCCACTTCTAAGTTATATACTTCAAACATCCTAGTTGAGCCTCTGTACATAGGTGTCTGGGCTATATACAGGCAAACTATTATTATAATAGAAGCATTTTTCACAAAAGGAGTATATTTTGAAAACTGGTTATTCTTTGTTCATTTTTTGTCAAAATATTGTACTTAAATAATTTTTTTACGATACTATTCTTAAATCAGTTTTATATACATTTTCTAACCTAAGTGACACTAAATATAAATATTATCCATTTATACTCTTTTTTAAAATCACGTTTCCGAACGTTGTCGGATACCTTAAAAATCTTAACTAAACAACTTTTTGTTCTGTGTTGTTGGTTCAAATAATTACTTTTTTTTATGAGAACAGTGTTTTCGGCTATTTTTTAAAGTTTATGAAATTTTTTCTCAGTTTGAATTATTTTATTTTTCTCATCCCTTGAAAATACACATTTCATTGCATATTTTGAGAGGAAAAAAACTGAATTTACCAGTATTTTTATATTTATCTATATACATAACAATGTTGAGCCTAATTTTATGCTTTTATGCTTTCTAAAATAAGGAACCTTGCAATATCCACCCATTTTAAGAAAATCCCGAATCATAGGAAAGGTCTTTCAATATTTATAAAGGTCCATCGTAAAGACTAACCCTTGATAAAATCTTTGTGTATTAGCATATAAATAACTTCATAAATCGTGTTTTGTTTTCTCCGTTTTCTTTTTGACATTTATACAATGAACTTGTGTCATCTTGTGAGAAAATGTTAAAGGCTATTCAGAAAACCCATTCTATAGTTTGTAAACAGGAACTCTTGTCATTATTAAAAGAAAAACAGGCGTATATATATATATATATATATATATATATATATATATATATATATATATATATATATATATATATATATATATATATATATATTTATATATATATATATATATATATTTTATATATATATATATTTATATATATATATATTTATATATATATATATATATATTTATATATATATATATTTTATATATATATATATATATATATATATATGTATATATATGGGAAAATGACTACAAGCTAAGGATGATAAATGATTTATTTAACAAGATGAAATATCTAGATTATATATATATACTGAACAGCAAAGGAGAATGTCTTTCTCCTACGTCTACAGCTTAGCGTCCTAACGTCCGTCTGCATATTTTCCCGTGTGTCCTTTTAGTCGGACATTCCTGACGGGGTGTGACGCCAGTGTGGACTGCTCCACCCTAAGTACAGGGGAGAGGTTGTCCATTGCACATATCCAACCCCCTACATCGGCCATAATAACCGGAAGGCGACCTCTCCTGATTACATACAATGAGAAAATGTACAGATACATAGTAATGAAATATTAAAAATGTACACAGTTACACAGTAGATGAAAGAACTATACACAACACAAAATATCATCAAAGAAAAAGTACAAAAATACTGAAAAATGAACAAATTTAAAGTAATATTTCATAAATAGAAAAAAATTTCATACATTACCACTGGGGTAAAACAAATTATGTTAACGATACAAATAAGATCAAGGCTAAAATAAGAATCTGGAATAAGGAACAGGAACATATTGAAGCAAGATGCTCCTACTTCTAAACACTTAAATTTGCACTAAAATGAAATAAGAAAATGTTAGAGTCATTCAATAAAAATGGAATCAAAAAATAAATAAATAGATAAAAAGTCTGTTGTTAATGTCCATAACGAAAGTCTTTCACAGGAAGAAAAATTGTGAACAGTTTTTAATGGAGAAATCAAGTAGAGTTAGTTTGGTTTGGCCAGAGTTTCATGAATTCTGCACAAGTAGACGTTTTTGATGGTCCGTCGACAAAATCACACTTTTCTACGTCATAAGTGTCATTGTGCTTGACTTTTGTAACTTTGTATGGTCCGAGGTATTTTGCTTAAGTTGTAAGCCTGGACCAAACTGAGTGCGTTTAATTGCTACTATGTCATGTAGTTTATATTTATGAGCTTGTCTGCGCCGGAGATTGTACGTGCGGCGATTCTCATCTTGAACTTTGTAGATTTGCTTTTTGGCATCTTGACGGAGAGCATCACGTTGTTCTTGGAATTGAGCTGTAATCTCATCGTTAAGAAGTTCAACAATCTCAATGTCCTGGCAAGACTTCATCTTGGTGCCGAAAAGGAGCTCAAATGGAGTCATCTTGATGCTTCTTTGAAAAGTTGAGTTCAGGATTTCTTGCAGGTGGGGTACGTGAGAATACCATTTCTCGGGATCGTCGACAGAAAGTTTTGACAGCACAGCAATGATGGTGAAATTTTGTTTTTCAATTTGACCATTAGATCTTGGGAGACCAGTTGTAATGGAGATATGAAAGATGTTTTGCTTTTTTTTACAGTAATCTTCAAATGAGGAGGAAGTAAATGCGGATCCTTTATCAGTGATAATCCTAGCGGGGTTTTCCGAAGACATGTCTTTGGTTTTCTAATCGATTTATGACTTCTGCAGCGTCCGTAGATCTAGTGGGATACAGCCATGTAAATTTACTGAATGCGTCAATCACTGCAAAAACATGCTTATATTTCTTAGAAGTTGTCGCTAGGGGACCCAAATGATCTAGATGAAATGTATGGAGAAGTAAATCGTTTTTTTTCTATCGGGTTAAGCGTGCCATCTTGTTTTCCACGTTTCCGGTTTGTGAGAATGCATGTAACACATTTTTGAATGCATTTTTCAACTTTGTCTTTTTAAGTCGTGGGATGTAAAAGTCTTTGCTAACTAAATCTTGTGTGCGTAGAACAGCAAAATGTCCACGTTCATGTGCAGTTTTAATGATGTTAGCCTGCATTTCGTCAGGTACCACTAGTAAATCGGTGCCATTGACTGTTTTGTAAAGAAGTTTGTTTTACGATATAGTTGTCATGCGGCGTTGTTTCTAGAAGCGTCTTTATTGTTGTTATTTGGTCATCAGCCTGTTGTGCTTTGAGAAATTGAAGATGAACACTATTTTGGATTAGCATACAATGTGGAGGTCGACTGAGAGCATCCACATGAGCCATCTTTGAGCCTGTACGGTGTTCTATTGTATAATTAAATTCTTGGAGATAAAGTGCCCATCTGGCTATCCTGGGATTAAGCTCTTTTTTTTTTACTTAGTGTTTTGACGAGGGCGTCACAGTCAGTAATAATTTTGAATGATGTTTGTAAGGAACAGCTGCCTGCACCTGGCAACAGGTCGAACGAGAGACGATAGAGAAAAAAAAGGATCTGGCAACGACGGAAGAGAAAAAGCTCGGAACGAGAGAAGAGAGGGTGACGAAAAAGCCGGTGTCGTGAAAAGTGGACAGGGCTGAACGATGTATCGTAATCCTGTAACATCTCGATATATTCTTGATTTTAAGAAATGTCCCATAGAAGGTATGGAATAAACAGTGGGACCAAATCCTGTCTGCAATTATTTTCTTGTCACAATTCGAACACGGTCGGAAAAGAACTCACGAGTTTACACTGGTGTCAGAAGTGCGATGCAATGGAGCAGAATTTAAATGAACAAAATATTTCAAATTGATCGGTGTTCGTACTACATAATTGTGAACAAGGTTCTAGTGGACATTAAGTTTGAAAGAAAAATTTTAACAAGGAAATAGAACCTTGCAGTGTATCTTCAAGTTGATGACCACGTGCATCCCGGGAATTGCCTTGTAGCAGTTTCAAGTTAAAAAAAAACAAGACCTTCTTCATATGGAGTTTTACCATCACCTGCCGAGTTGGGATATGAACGAACAGATGTCGTATTTTTCTTCATTTTCTGATGAATGGAGCCGTGATCTGAAAAGTGTTCAAGTACTGAAACAGCTTTCATGTCGAGGTAGGTGGCTATTGTTCCCCTAAGTTAAAATATTGTGTGAATATTTAAAAAAGTAATGGGATGCAGTCATATTTAATTTGTTTTTTTAAAAATAAAATAGAAAAAGCAGATATATCTGAAAAAAAGAAAATTTCATTGGTTTATTGCAATATTATATGTTGTTGGATTATTGTGTAGATAAAATAAGAAAATTGTGTACTTATTTTACCTGGAAATGATAGGGTATCATTTTAAATGTTGTAAAATATGGTATTTAGAGTTCTAGTGTTAAACTATAATTTCTTTTTATCAGCATTCTTTACTGCTTTGAAGTTGTCTCAAAAATTAAAATCTGGGTATAGAAAGTGTTTTGCATAACAATTCAGTTTGCAGAATTAAAAAAAAAAATAATTAGATTAATTTATCTTGAAATAATGGTTGCGAAAAAAATGTATGTTTGAGTGGGTGAAAAATATCCATTAAAAAAAAAATGTGTATATGTATTTCAAGTAGACGGACTTCCTGTTAAAATGTTGTAAATAAGAGATTTTGTAGGTTATTTATGACTCAGAATATGGCATGTGTTTTTTTTTTTGAATATTATATGATAGTTTTTCATTTTAAGTAAAAGTGTTGCAATTTGTCAGTTAGTTGATAGTTTAATGCAATCTGAGGTTATTTCCTTTGCTCGTAATTTAGGATGTATATGTATATTGGTTTTTTGTTTCCTGCATAAGATTCTTTTAATTAAAAAAAAAAACTAAGAGTAGATTTATGATTTGAGAAATAATTCTATGGTAATGTAGCTAAAGTATGTTGTTAATTGTGTTTTTTTTTTTTGAAAAAGGTTCTGATTAGTAACAAATAACTGTGTCTCATATAAGTTTTATTGTAAACATATTTCGTATTGTGTTTCTGGAATTTGAGTACTCTTAGAAAAAACGAGTAGAATTTTTCTTGCTTGTTAAATATATAGTACTAGGTCATTTAAGTGTTTGTAGTTAAATTTGTCAGAAGGTAATTTGGCATTAGGTTTAGCTTGATTAAAAATGGCATTTCTCATTAGAAGTAAGAAAGTTGACTTAATTCAATTAGCGCGGGACTTAGATGAGTCACCTAATCCGTCTATGTCTAAAATTGTTTTAAGGAATTTAATAATCTCTAGTAAATTTACAAGGAGGAAGAGGCAAAAGAGTTATTGGAAGTTATTACAGCTGAAAGGTTAGAGACAGAACAGCAGCAAAACTAGAACAACAAGAACAATTATCAATTGAAAAATTACGCTTGGAAATGGAATTATCTAGGATCGCTAATCAGAGTGCTACTCAAAATAATGGTCAAACCTCACGTGTAAAAATCTTTAGATGAAATAGTTAAAATGGTTAGGCTCTTAACTGTAAAGGTACCCAATAAATCAGACGGGTGGGAATATTTCTTTTCTAGTCTTGAAAAGGCTTTCGCTAGTGAAATGGTTAGCGACGAGTTAAAACCGAAGGTTTTGTTATGCATGTTAGGAGACAAAGTGTCAAACTTATTAGTTAACCTAGGCGAAGAAGAATTAAAAGATTACGAATCTTTAAAACAGGTTGTGCTCAAGGAGTATGAACCCTCTCCAAAAATATGTTTAGAAAATTTTAGAAAGGCCAAACGTAACTCTGACGAAACTTTCTCTCAGTTCGCGTCCCGTTTAACATCGATGTGGTTATACTACTGTAAGTTAAGAGGTGCGAATGATTTTGAGTCAGTTAATCAACTGATCGTAGCAGATAAAATGTTTGAAATGTTGGATTCTGAGACGGCGACCCATATTGGTGTGCTCCAAGGGGAAGAATGGTACAAACCCAGGGACTTGGGCAAACAATGTGATATATTTTACGCTTCTAAAGGGAAATCATACGATGAACCTGAGAGAGCTAAATGGAATGATAGTGAAAAGAGAAGTTTTAATGGTAGTTGGGGTAAACAGCCATTTGGGGAGAAAAAAGTCAGATAATTTTTCTTCTAGGAAAAACTTTGATAAAGGTCAAGTAACTGAAATTAAAAATCTGCTTGTTTCACCTGCGGATCAGATAAACATTTTAAGCGGGATTGTCCGAAAAACAAAGAGGTAGATAATAAAAGACTTAATGTGAATAAGGTGTCAACAGAAGGGACGGAATTGGTAGATGGGACGGTAGCTGCTAGAGTTGATTTGCTAGGTAAAGTCATTCCTAGGGGGGCCATTGAAGACAAATTAAGTAAATTAGTGAAAAGATCTATCAGTGTAGATGGGAAATTAGTCCATGCGTTAGTGGATTCTGGTACGGAAATTACTGTTATCAAGAAAGACTTAGTTCCTGGAATATCGGTTGAAGGAGCTTCCACGATTTATTTGAAAGGTATTTTCGGTCCAGCGGTTAAATGTCCTTTAGTATATGTTCCAATTGGTCTTGCTACCGGTGGCCAGGTTAATGTGGTGCACCAGCAAGTGTTATGTGCTTTGGCAGAAGTTTTGGTAGAAGACGTGTTGCTTCCACCAGATGTTTTGGATATGTTGGGAGGAGCCCAGAGTGAAGAGAATTCACTGGCTCAAAGCTCTCAGGACCTGAGGGTTGACTCAGGAAATGTAGATGAAACCGTGGTTTCGTCGGGTATTCTGCCAGAGAAAGCACAGGAGCACATTGAGGATTCTCAAAGGAATATTACTTCATGTCGGAATGAAGTGGGAACATTGGGTACTAAGGATGAGGAGGTGACCGCTGAGATGGATAAAGGAATCATGGTGGCTGATAGTTTTCGTTCCGAACAGGAGTGTTGTGCCGAGTTAGCATTGGTTTGGAAGTATGCTAAGGAAGGCAAAGGAAACTAATATGAAGTAGATGGATATCTATTTCGTAGGATAAAATACTCGGGAGAGTATTGGGCAGCTGGTAATTCCGAAGTGCAGAAGAACTGAGGTGTTGAAACTAGCGCATACTTCCGTGTTCAGTAGTCACATGGGTCCCAAGAAGACGCTTGAACGAATAAAGTATTCTTTTCTTTTGGGAGGGCCTGAGGGCCGATGTGAAGAAATTTTGTGAGTCATGTAAAGCATGTCAGCTCACTCGATCGGTTAGGATTAAAGACCGATCATCCAGTACACCTGTGGCAAGGCCTGAATTGCCATTTGAGGTGGGGAATATGGATCTGATAGGTCCAATTGATCCGCCAAGCTTAAAGGGACATAAATATATTTTACGTCTGGTTGATCAGCACACTAGGTGGGGCGAGGCTGTGCCGTTGACTAGTCTCAGTGCGCAGGTAACCTGTGAAGCTTGGTTAAACATATTTTCGAGAACAAAGATTTGTCTTTTGTCGAAAAGGGAAGGTTTTGTAGAAAAGAATAGCGCAGCATCGTGGGTCACGGTACTGGATTTGTGGAAGTGGTATTTCTGTCGTTCTCTCACGAAGGGGTATGCCGTGTGCGTTATGCCGTTTGACATTTACATGACTAAAAAAGTGAGGTTTAAGATTGAATACACTTCTTATGGATGTAATTTAACGCGGCTCAGGTTTTAAGAATGTTAGAGCAGTTTGTTGTATCTCGAATAGTCGACATAGACATTCTGATGCAGATTTGGAAAAATCGTGTAAAACAAATTAACTTTGTATTAGAATGGGTGAGATGGGTTGGGTCGGAAATTATACCGGCCAAAGGCAAATTAGAGCCATAGGAAAGTTTTTACTGTGGACTTAATATGGATTTAGTGAACTCATTGTGCATTCACATTCATGAGTTAATGAAATAAACATTGTATAGATTAAGATAAAAACTGTATGGTATATATTTAGTGTTGTTTTTTTTTTGTATAATGTGTTTTCCATGTATCTGTTTGCAATCCCATTACAGTTTAGATCTTTCTGGGAACATAGTCACTTATTTCAATTGGGTGAACTATTAATATTATTTCATGTGTTTGTTTTAAAGGAACTAGAACAATCATCAAGACTTTTGACTGTTGCAATTATTGTGTGTTCTGTTTGTGGATTTTCTGTGTCACGGTTTGTGAATTTTCTGTTCCTGGTGTCTGATATGGTAAAATCAGCCACAAGGGGCAAATTTTACTCTTAGGTGGGGCGTGTAAGGAACAGCTGCCTGCACCTGGCAACAGGTCGAACGAGAGACGATAGAGAAAAAAGGATCTGGCAACGACGGAAGAGAAAAAGCTCGGAACGAAAGAAGAGAGGGTGACGAAAAAGCCGGGGTCGTGAAAAGTGGACAGGGCTGAACGATGTATCGTAATCCTGTAACATCTCGATATATTCTTGATTTTAAGAAATGTCCCATAGAAGGTATGGAATAAACAGTGGGACCAAATCCTGTCTGCAATTATTTTCTTGTCACAATTCGAACACGGTCGGAAAAGAACTCACGAGTTTACAATGTTCCTAGTACATAGATGCGAAACTTTTTAAGTGCTTCGACCACTGCAAGGACTTCTAGTTCAAAACAAGTGTACTTTCGTTCATGGTCTGATGTCTTTTTTTGACATGTAGAATACAGGGTGAAACTGGTTGTCATGTATGGATTTTTGGAGTAGGACTGCACCCAAACCATCGATTGACGCGTCAGTGAGAATCTCAGTGGGAGAATTTTGGTTAAAAATACTTAAAAACGGGTTGTTGGGAAAGTAAGTACTTTAATTTTTGAAATGCTTTGTGTTGTTCAGCATAAAATTGAAAAGGGAGTCTTTACGAAGGAGGTCACTCAAAGGTTTTGCTATGGTCGAATATGAGGGTAAAAACTTTCTAAAATAGCCAGTAAGACCTAGAAATCGGCGAACGTCTTTAATATTTTTAAGATCAGGATAATTAATAACAGCTTTAGTTTTTGAAGGGGAAGGAAACAATCTACCGTTTTCTATAATATGGCCAAGAAACTCAATTTTATTATGTAAAAATTGACATTTTTTTAAAATTTATTTCAAGTCCGTAATCACAAGCTACCTGTAGAACAATTTTTAGATATTCAAGGGCTTGGGACTCATTAGCAGCGGGAATAACGACATCATCCATATATGGGAGAACAATACTTTTCGAAATCAGATGTCGGAGAATGGCATTTATGTACCGCATAAAGGTGGAAGGACAAGTACTCAGTCCAAAAGGCATTCGTCTAAATTGATACTGACCATTGTGAGTAACAAAACTAGTAAATTTACGGCTCCTTTCATTTACCGCGACATGGAAAAATCCATTTTTTAGATCTAGAGTAGTAAATATTTTAGCATTTTGGAGACAATCTAAAATATCGTCAATTAAATAAGAGGATAGATGTCTTTAATAAGTTTGCGATTTAAGCGTCTATAATCAATGCAAACTCTTGATTTCCCGTCTTTTTTCTTTACTACCACAACTTGACTAGCGTAAGGGGATGAACACGGCTCAACAATTCCATTTTTAACCCATTCATCAACTTGAGCGTCCACTATATCTCTTTCAGCAAATGGCAAACGTCGTGGCTTATGAAATATCGGTTCGTCGTCGGTGAGAGCGATGTCAAGCTCAATGTTTACATTTTTTGTTTTTTTAAGCGTGAATGTCGATAGCAGTTGTTCGACTTCAGCTCGATTATGTTGAGAAACATTTGGACCGATATCAAATGTGGGTGAACCGTCAGAAATCGTCATAATAAAATTTTCATTTGCATTATCAGAGGGCCTTAACATTTGTGCAAATTTTACGCCTGTAGGCGATATATTTAGATGTGCTTGTTTAATTACGTCACAACCGATTATAAGGTCATAATTTGTACAAGAATTTGGTACAACAGAAATAGTAACAAGAAAAATTTGATCATCGATAGTAATTTCAGAATCAAAAGTTCCTATCACATTAATTCACGAAAAACCAAAACCTGTTAATAATGTGTTGGTTTGTTTCAGTGGCGGTGCATCTATATTTATGTAAGTAGAATTTCTTAATAGTGTTAAATTGCTGCCTGTGTCTACTAACCCTTTAAGTTTACGCCCAAAAATTGTTACGTCTTTACACATATTAATAGGAGAAGGCAATTCATGCACAGCATTTACACCAGAAGGTGGTGTAGAAGTGTTATTTAAATTAGCTCGTTGGCATTCAAATGATTTGTGACCATAAAGATTACATGAGAGGCATCTGGGGCCACGTGAATGATTAGGACAAGATTTTGATAGATGACCTATATCATTACAATTAAAACAACGTTGGGGATTTCTAGCTGCGTCGGAAGCGTTAAATTTTGTGGGTTTTCTTTGGAAGCTTTGTTGTTTTAAATCGCGTCCTCGGCTTTCATATGAATGACGAAAATTCGGTGAATTAGAGTTATGTATTCCCATGTTTTTAATGACAGTTTCATAGGTACGTAATTTCTGCTTAAATTCGGAAAATGAGATTGCACCATAGAGGATTATTTTATCTGAACGAGGCCCATTAATTCCATTAATTACGTACTGGATAATTGATGCTTCGTCAATTTTTGAATCACATCTTTTGCTAATTCACGCATGGAATTAAAATATTGCATTAAAGTCTCGGTTTTATACATTTTCCTTTTCCTAATTCACGGTGAATTTCTATTGAAGTGACTGAATCCGAAAATTCTTCAATTAAAGCTTTTTTGAATGACTCGTATGTATTTAAATTTCTTTGTGAAAAAGAAATGATTTAGCAGTTCCACATACTAGACGTTTCGCGAAAGTTAATTTTTGAGAAGAACTGATAGCTGGGAATAAATCAAAACTATTTACATAATAAAAATCTTCCCCGGTAAATTTTCTACTAGTCGCCGAAATATCCCGCAATAAAGTCCAAAACTGGGTATTCATCTCTGTAAGGGAAGCTTCGTTTGAATAGGGAGGAAAAGTATTTTGTGTACAAAGAGATGAAACGTTTTGATGTGCCGGCATGAAAGAATAAACTTGAACGCTGGGCAGGGGGAGAATTACTAACCGGATGCGGAAAAGGGGAGTGTTGGTCTGTCCCTTCCAATGAAAAATTCCTGTCTAACGTGATTCGTTTTGAAACGTGGTTTTGAAACTACGTTTTCGCCTTCAGAAAAGGATGCCTCCAAATTATTTAATGTTAGTTGGAATTCATCTAAGTTCGTCAAAGCTTTAAATATACTATTGCATAAATTTTGCTCATTTGTTTCTGCGTCTAAATGCAATAAATTAGCGACTGAGATAAAATCAGGCAATGAGAATTCGGTTAAAATTTTTCTTTGTGTTCTTCAACTCTAAACTTTTTAGGGAATGTAGAAAAATTTCTTATTTTATTTCGCGAAGAACGGTCAAATTCGGTGAATCTAATATAGAATTTAATGTTTTTACAGCACGAGTTGTACCTTATTTCAACGAATTAGCAATTATAGGAATATCGCCTAATTTAATTTTTTACAGGACATCTTAATATACAAAATTAATCACTTTGCAAATTTAGACGGTGCAAGGTTGTAATCAAAATTTCCCTGTCACACTCTGAGTTAAAACTACTAATTACAGTTATTTTAAAGCCAAAATAAACAAAAAATACGTTTAATTAAATTTTGCCTACCTGGGGTTGGGGAGCAGTCTGTACAATAAATCCAAATCCAGTTGAGGCACTAAATGAATCCAAGAAAAAGAAATTCCAACAGCAACACGTTTTTACGCTTTTTGCAATGTAGCGTCCACTGAAGAAAAAATATTAACGCGTCTTAAAAATTTTCTCTCGTCTAGAGGAGATTTTCCTTAATATGCAAGAGAAAGGTCGAGCCCCCAAAATATGGGAAAATGACTACAACCTAAGGATGATAAATGATTTATTTAACAAGATGAAATATCTAGATTATATACTGAACAGCAAAGGAGAACGTCTTTCTCCTACGTCTAAAGCTTAGCGTCCCTAACGTCCGTCTGCATATTTTCCCGTGTGTCCTTTTAGTCGGACATTCCTGACGGATGCGACGTCAGTGTGGACTGCTCCACCCTAAGTACAGGGGGAGAGGTTGTCCATTGCACATATCCAACCCTACATATATATATATATGTAGGGTATATATATATATATATATATATATATATATATATATATATATATATATATATATATACTGAAGTTAATTTCAACATACTTTTAGATACTTTTACTTTCTATTTTTCCCTTCAGTTTCAAAACATTATACCACCGCTTCTTAAACGCACCCCCTTAGAAGGGCGTGATGACTCTACAAGGGGTCGAGCACATTGAAAAGTCAAAAACAAAATATTATTTTAGGAAATTATTATTTTATGGAAAGTAAGCAAACACAAAATAAATTTTGGCATAATAAAATATGAAATACACCGTTACACTGATACAATACAGTTACAAATGTATCAGTACTTTACAACGTATTTTAAAATTAATTTAACAATATTAAGTCAAGAACAAGTTTAATAATTACCAGTGACTCCAAGAGTTTGTCATATGTAAAATTATATGCAAAAATTGACGCTTATCTTGATAATTTGTACGGTTTATAATTAATCCCTTAAATGCCGATTGAAAGTTACGCGATTCTTGCCCTCCCTATTGCCACCGTCTTGTAAGTATGCATATGTGTGTGATGTTTTTAGGGGGAGGGGGAGAAAAGGAATAAAAATAAGCCAATCTTCTGAAATAAGTAAATCCTTCACAAACACTGCCAAGGTCATTTTAATGCATTCCTAAGCCTTCGGAATAATTTTATGGATAGCAGTTAACAGAAAGGATCGTATTTCACAAAGACGTATATATACGTCAGGTGTAATTAACGCACTGGCTGAGCGCGACTTTTATGTACTCCAACTTCTTTCAAGAGGTTAAATACGTATTGTAGCTTTAGCGTCAAATTATCGTGTTACCGAATTTAATACATTGCTATTGTAAGAATTGCGCGATGAAAATTATGATTCAGTATTGGGTCACAAGTATTGAAAGTTTGAGAAGCACTGCATTATACACTTCATGTTTTCTATACTTCATCATGAATATCCAACTAGTATGCTTACAGTATGATTAAAAAAATCCAGAATACATATTTGTGTGTATCATGCTGATAGTGTCCAGTTCTCTCAATTTTCACTTTTTCCTACAAATACTTATAAGCATAGTATAAATTAGAGTCCCCGTTATGAGTTCAACAACTTTTCAATGCACTAGATAACGGTAGAAACGTAAAGCCGTGAAAACGTGCGTAGTAACCGATGAAAATTAGCAAAAAGATAAAAGATGTTTGTTACAATATATATATATATATATATATATATATATATATATATATATATATATATATATATATATAATAAAATAATAGAGTGAAGAACAAAGCAAATGATTACTAGGTCGTAGATCTGCCGTGGGAAATGTTTGACAAGTAACACACAGGAAAACACAATCAACAAGCGAAACGAATAGGGAACGAAATATGAATATCCCTTTACTATTAACCATTGGCTAAAGTTTGCCCCAGACTTTGCAATGTCTTCAATAGTGGCCAATCACAAGTCAGATTTGCTCATTGAGTTAAAGATCAGCATAATTCGGTAACCAGCGGAACACCTTCTGATTTGTTCAGTGTTACATGCCACGTACATTTGAATATTATTCTGCTTGTAAGTGTACTAGTTTCATCCTAAAGAAGTCACAACGTATTAGTTAAACATTGATGAACCGTCATTGTGTCGCCAATACGAACCAAAGTTCAATTACTATCATAGGCGATACGCGTCTAACCCATGACGCCACGTGGTTGCATAGTGCAGTTTTCAACTACACCTGGAATTAATTATTTTCCCACTTGAACAACAAATTTCTACGGGTTTTGCGCTCCTGAAACAGTGGTAAGATTTTTTTCAGAAAATATTACTCTGTCCCATTCTTCAAAGGCAAATCTAGTCGAACACTATCACAAAATAAAAAAAAACATTACAGATGAAAATATCTGTACAGTTCTGTCAATGACAGCATTGAGCTACTAACGGTAAAAAGTTCAAATCGATAAAAGGGCGTTCAAGATATTCCGGATATGTTTTAACAAGTCAACGGGGAGGGGTGCATGGAAATTTGAATGTACTTGCTGGTCTACGTTTGCTGACTTTTCTCTGGCCTCACTGATACCTACAGAACATCGTCTTTTTAAGCCATCATTTTTTTGTCTATGTATCGTGGATGCATGCACGAAACTGTCCTTTGTGGTACGATGAACAAATGAACTTGTTTTTCTGCATCCGACCCCCGTTTCCCTTCACAAATTTGTCTTCTATAGAGCGGGCTTTGGTGACAGCTTGGATTCGCTATTATGATTCGTTTACTCAGAAATAATGAACACCTCCAGATACTTGGTTCTTTTTGTAATAGAACGACATGACTTGTAAAATCGCCATCTGAACTTTTTGACTGTTAACAAACTCGCATAGCGAATACAAGACAGTGTTACCCAAGAGACTGGTGTACTTTAATGAACTGTGATGACTTTGAGATTTACATTTTTTTTTCTGACCACTCTTGAGTGATATTACATTTTCACTATTTCACAGAGATTATAAATATTTCAATCGATGTTATTGTAGAATAATATTGTTACGAATTTAGAGTACAGAATACTTAAAGCAGTGTAAATAATGTATGCCTGAATGTGTAATACGTTTATATCACTCCATGTTGTATTTATTTTATGTTGAAAATTGTAATATTCGCAAGCAACATTATAATGACGATTCAATGCAAACTTCGCTTCTTGGCAATAAAGCCAAGTTGGCATCATTTTTTGGAGACCGATTTGGTGACCTTTTTTGGCGAGTTGGTGACCCTATGGATTCTTCTGGAAATTAGTGGAGAAATTCACTAATATCACAATCTATGAAGCAAGTGGGGTTTTCTCGAAAGATCAGCGAGGCCTGTAAATAGAAAGTAGCTCACTGAAACTGAGCTAGTATTCTTTTTAAGGGGACATGGTACGTGCACGATTTAAACAAACATTTTTAATTTAAGGATTTTCGAAATTTTTTTGATTGCCTCCTATGTGTTTATACTATGTAAAATAGATTCTGTGCTCTAAATTTCATAAAAAAGTTAGCCATTTAATTTTTTAAGGAAAAAACTTCAAATTTTTTAAGTGATTTTAAAATGCTACTCCTCCCCTACAAATATTTACGTACACGCATGAAATTTGGTTTACAAGTACATCCAACAATGTAAAACAAAAGCTGGTATGGGTTTTGCGATAACACGATTGGTATTTGTTCAATACTTATTTTTATGAATCCTTATTGAAAATACTTTAAAAAATTTGCAAATTCTAACTTGAATTATTTTTTAAAAAATAAGTATTGCTTTGATACGAAAATGCATACCAACTTTTGTTAAATGTACTATTAACAATAGGCAAAAAAAAGCTTCAAAGTATTACGCGCAATAGAAAAAAACCTTAATATTGTAAATGAAGAAAAACTTGTTATTTTACCTTTCTGAGATAAGTAAGTTTAAAAGTTTTGATTTTCCATAAGGATGCGAATGAAAATGAATGTAAAAGCAATCATAATTCTGCGCTTTTTAAGTTTAGAGTTTTCAAATTTTGTGAGGCTATAGAAAAGTATATAAAGAATAATTTAGGCTAGAAAAATTAGATTTGATTTTTTGACCGATTTTTGTCTATTGAATCGTACTGTGTCCTCTTAAAAGTGATTAGTAGTCTTGCCTTGACCGTTGAAGAGACGATCAGCGATTAGTGGTTTCTTCGGCTGTTGAGTAGAACGAGCGAGTGCTTGTGAATGATCTTTTATATACTTGTATTTTAGACGCTGATAGTTGTGTCTGAGTGCTGTTGAAAATGTGAAGACCTTTTGAGATTCATTCTAAACGTTTGGCTGTGTATCTTATATTTCAAGTATTATTTTTCAATAATAAATTTTCATCACATCTGAAGAACTGTATTGTTCTTTGCAACTGATTTGCATAAAATCCTCGAACACCGATCAATTCTATGAAGGTTTAGGATTTAAATAATCTATTAGTCATTTTTATTGAATATTTAAATACTTCAGTGTCATTTTACTTAGGATTATTATAGAGCCACTAACAAAATTCCAGTTTCCATTTAAATTTACTGTTGGCTCATTGATTATCTCGTCTTGAAGTTGGTCTAATTCTTCTCTATTTAATGTGTTATTTTTAATGTAATACTAATTATTATTATGATTTTAGGAAGAGTGATAGTTACAAATATTTACGTTATTCTCTTGTTATGAGTTAGAAAAATACACAAGACGAAAAGTGATATGTTTAATATATGTATTTATTACTCAAACACATAAAACGTTACGTAAAAAAAATATATATATACAAATAAACACCAAAGTGTCACCGAATATTTTCGTTCTTTCTGATCTTTTATTAATAAGAAAATTCAATCTTTCTTAAGAAAGAATATCCGTATACTGCTTAATCTGCACAATAATAATGGTTAAATTTAACCAAAGTAATTCTTTTTCAGAAATTTCTAATTAAGTTTATGACATTTCAATTTATTTACTCTGCGGTTATAGTTTTCCAACAGTGGCGCACACAAGGGGGGGGGTCCTGGGATTCCGGACTCCCCTCCCAAAGCCCTTGATGTTTTTCCGATTGATTATAATTCTAAGTATATAGTACGTAAAATTTAATTAATTACTTATTATTAATGATTAATTCTATTAATTAATGATAAATATTTATTCAAAAATTAGTTTTGTACTGTGTTTTTCGAAATTAGTTTTTTACTGTGTTTTTTGTCGAAAATCGACAAAATCAAAAGGAGCATGATACAAGATGGTGAACTTTCGACCCCGGACCCCCTTGATAAATTTCTGTGTGCGACACTGTTTTCGAATAATAAGCTTATTTTACGAAATAATTAATTGCAAATCTCAAACGTCCAATTTCTATTATTATAACCTAAGAGTACTAATTTTTCTTTTGAAAATTAAGATAATGCATTTTCCACAACTCCATTTTAAAACTAATGCATAAATACATTTCTTTTATTGAACTCTGAAGTAAATTCACCATCTTATTTATCTACTCGTATATAATAATAAATATATTGCTATTTTTCTAAATTTTTTATTTAATTAAGGAATTATTATCTTTTTTATCACACAAATATAATATAATCAGACGTTTCTGAATTAAAAAACAAATAATAAAATGATATTAATCAAATTGAGTGAAAAAAGTGTTAGTAACTAAATTAATTACTCTCTCGAGATATGAGAAAATTTACAGATTTTGTTCCAGTAAACTTTCTTAAACTCTCTTGTTTATTCTAGTTAAATTGCATGTATTGAATTGGTAATTAATTCTTATGTTGAAAATGAATGTAGAATTTCAAGAATTTTAGTTCTGAAGTTTAAAAAAAAAACTATTTATCCAAAATGTTCTTTGAATGTTCTTAGTAACTGATAAAAGAATAATTAGCTGAATTCAAATTTATTAATAATTATTTATTATATGTTAGTACAATATGTTATAAATAAAAAAGTATACCCAATCAGAGAGTGCACACATAGTACAATATACTAAGCTCATATTTATGAAAATGTTCCAAATAAGTTATGACACTAAACCTCTCAAGTATGGCTTTCTCAGAACAATTAATCATTCTGATCTATTTTTTGAACAGTCAACACAAATATAGATGAAAGAATAACACTGATAGCTTTTTACTCACACGATAACATAAGTGTGAAAAAAATACACATAAATCCATAATTGGGTGAAAAAGCTCTATTCTCCCTTCTTGGATCGCGTGTGAGAAGCTAATCAAACACCGCTGCATATAAAGTAATCTCAAGATCATTTCACTGGGGACCATAATTCATACTTCTTTGCCGCGTATCATGAAAAATGACTATAATTCGCAGTATAGGATGAATTTTCAAGTCATGGTATGTTAAGTTGGAAATATTAAAGGTTTTTATCACAATGCATGGAGAAATTGAGCTGCATTCACTATCAGCATAACATAACTTTCCATTTTCATGTTTATTTTAATAATATTTTTTGATATTTCGTTTAAAATGCTAGAATAGATTATATAAATTATTATAATTATATTAAATATTATATTAACTCAGATGTTTCATGGATTTCTCCCTTCAACTCCCTTAATTATCAGTTTGAGCAACAAATACAGGATAACTTTTTTTAAACTAACACTATTCAAAGCCACCTGTGGCTCGATCTAACTAAAAAAATGGCACCAAAATTGGTATGGAGACGAAAGCAAGATATTGAAAAAAAAAGTAGAAGCTAAAATAAGAAAAAAATTGGGTAAAGTAAGAAAATGATGGTTTTGATTAAAAATAAAATGAGATTCAGGAAAATTCCGAGACTATTCGTTGATTATAGGTCATCATAAAATGTACCGTACACCTGCTAATATAACGGCATGCTTCTGAAGACGTAAAAAATTAGCTCTAAAATTCTTCTAAACTCCTTTCATTTCCCTTAAAAACATTTTTATGATGGATTCCAAGTACTAGGGTTGTGGTTTCTACTGAGATTAGTCCAGTAGCTCAAAACACTTGCTCAGCGACCTTAAAACAGGGAAAAAATATCAACTGAAAGGTTACTTCTGCCCTACTTCGATATAAAATGCGAAATGCGCTGTGTGTGTGTGTGTGTGTGCGTGCGTGCGTGTGTGTGTGCGTGCGTGCGTGTGTGTGCGTGGGTGCGTGTGCGTGTGTGTGCGTGCGTGCGTGCGCGCGCGCGTGTGTGTGTGTGTGTGCGTGTGTGTGCGTGCGTGCGTGTGTGTGTGTGTGTGTGTGTGTGTGTGTGTGTGTGTGTGTGTGTGTGTGTGTGTGTGTGTGTGTGTGTGTGTGTGTGTGTGTGTGTGTGTGTGTGTGTGTGTGTGTGTGTGTGTGTGTGTGTGTGTGTGTGTGTGTGTGTGTGTGTGTGTGTGTGTGTGTGTGTGTGTGTGTGTGTGTGTGTGTGTGTGTGTGTGATAGAAGGTACAACCTTTAAACTTTACCCTCGGTATTTGTATATTGATTTTCTACTATTGTACATGGTATTAATTTTTAATTGCTTTTATTGATAGTATACCCACACACACACACATATATATATATATATATATACTATATATATATTTACTATATATATATATAAGTACACACAATTTCAGTAATTAAAAGCATATAATATAATCTTAAAGTTATATATGATTGATGCTTACACATGTATGTATGTAAATCGCTAAAAAGCTTAACACTAACATTTTATAAAAGATTAAATAAAATGTTTGATTAAATTTTTCAACGCAACTCTAAGTAGTTTCTTTTCAAAATTATTCTCGCATAATGTATTCATATGTGTAAATTATGAAAATATGAATTTATTTTCGTTGTTGTTAACGAAATTTCTTAGTTTGCCTCATGAATTATCCTCCATGACCTTTTTATTTTATAATTTTTGAAGCATTCACTATATAGAAAATATTTATGATGGCATATAAAGTATTTTACATATTTAGACTGTTGATTACATGTTTAAAACCCATATTTATATAAAGAATGTGATTAATTATTACTTCGAACTACATTTTTTATTGGTTTCTCTCCCTCTCTCTCTCTCTCTCTCTTTTATTTTTATTTATTGAAATTTTCTTTTTTTCCATCTCAAATTCTCCATGTTTAGTACATAAAGCAAATAAAACCAGAAAGTTTGAATTATTAAATGCAGGGACCTAAATACCCTTTCCTTAAACACCGCAAAATTGATCTCCTTTTTATTCAATTATTCCCAATTCATTTTCCAGGGTTGTTTCTGGATGATCGCGAATTGACCTAACCTAAGTCAGGAATTTAGTAGGATTAAAGTTGACTTATGTAGGTCATGAATCAAAGGAGCTTACGTAGAGAATCGGGGTAAAAAAAAATACAGTCATAAAAAATTAATGGAAATACTCAAAGAACGAAAATCCCCTGTGTATGAAGAATATGTTTTTTTTTCAATTCCTACTATTAGCCCACACTATCTGTATATTTATTAATTTATTAGCTGTACCCTGCTACGCGTTGCTGTGGCACAGAAAGTTTAAAAAAGGAATGAGAAAGCACACACATTTCTAATATTTTTAACCATTTGCACTTAATGTATGATTCTTTTTCTAAAACATATATATATATATATATATAAATATGCATAAACAAAACTTTTCTAAACAGATTTCAGTTGTTAATGGAATACATGATTTATTACAGTTTGTTTATGTCATTAAATTATGAACCTAAAATTATTTATGCTGTTTCCATTGGAGGCTTAAACGCATTAAACTATTTTTTTGTTCGGTGAAGAAGCTTTTGCAGTTCAGAAAAAAAAGACATTTTTATGTCAGTAGAAATTCCACAAAATTCCTATTAAATTCATCGTTGCCATCACCAGTAAAGTACATTCGTAGGAATTTAAGTTGAATATCTGTGAATGAAGCAGAGAGCAAGCTTTATGATAAATTCATCCTTTCATTTTCAAAGTTGGCACAAATTGTTACAATTTATATTCCAAGCGATGTTTATTGGAAACGGGAATTGTATTTCCTGATGTTAGATAGGAAGTGCTTTAATTCCACAGTATAGCTGACAAGCAAAGTTTTCAATGTATCTGGTCATTCTTCAAGTTGATCCACTTAAAATTTTCTAGTGTTACAACACATACCTTTCGCTTTTCCAATGAATTTCAAAACCATGCAATTAGGACACACTTCAGTCATTTTGCGATTGAAAATATACTGACTCAAACGATAATTCTCAGCTGGGTTGTATACGAATACAAAGTGAGTGTAATTATGTTATTGCTTTGCCCAAATTCATATTTGATGTTATTTCTCGTTGATATTTTTCAGTTATACGCAGCCTACTGTGTTACTTTTGTTGAGGATGAAGCTGATCTGATGTTGCGAAACGCTAATGCTGGGCTTAGAAGCTAGCCTCGGTAAGTCTGGCCACACGTTGCTCTGTTACTTCCTCAGCGAGTATTTGAGACATTTTCTGTCTAGATTGCTCGTTCACTGATGCCTGTTCATCCTTAGTTTGATGTGCAATTACTCCTCAAATTGCTTTTGCTAGGCGAGTATGATGACTTGGACTTTCTTCATCGCATTATTTTTACGTACTGAAGCCAATTGAATGCATCTTAAAAAAAGGAAAAGGTAAAACAAAAACGCATGAAATTGCAAAACGTTTTTTTTAAAAAAAAGGCAAAAACAGGGGTAAAAAGAAGGTGAAAAATAAAAATAAAAAAGGCAAGCAAAATATATAACTTGAAACATAGATCAACCAACACAGCCCAATTCCAATGCAATGAGAAACAGAATATTTCATTTCATTCAAACAAATCACTCCAAAGTGGTCAATTTCACTGTAAAATTTAAAGTCCAATAAGCATGAATTGATAAAGCTCAATTTCCGTCAACTGCACTGAGAAATAAGAAAGGCTGCTAAGAAACTAAATGAAAAACAATGAAAAAAATATAAAATATACTTGCATAAATTCAACACTGCAATAAAAGACGCAGCTCAATACCAATGCAGTATACTACAAAATAATTAAGTTGATGGCCTATGTTGAAAATGTCATCGATAATTAAATAATATAATTAATGACAGGAGTTACATTTTACAACTAAATCAAATATGTGCAATGTTTGTAAGAAATTGGCTGACTGCTTTCCTTCATCTCCAACAGTTTTAGGGTAGAGATACAAATCACATAGCTGAAGATATTTTTTGTTGAATATGCAAAGACAATTTAAATATGAACATAGATTTCACAGCAGAAATCTACGACAAAGCCTGGGTAAAGATTGAACTTTTTTGCATTTCTAAGTAAAACTGGCATTTGTAATCATTATCAACAATGTTCTGGGTCTACCTTTAAAATTGAGCAGATTAGGTATAGTCATGAATTTCTCCTCACATGAACAATTATTTATTTGTGTGTTCAAGAGTATTCGATGATGGCAAGGATGAATTGAATGCACACTGCGGAATTACTACCGGGACAGAAAGGTCCATTTTTTCTAAACTGCAAGATTTTCTTCAGTGAAAAAAATACAATTTAATGCACATTGAGGCCTCTACTATTGAGACAATGTAAATAGCTTTTGGTTCATAACATAAGGACAAAAACACAAACCGTTATAACTTCATGAGTATTCCGTTAACAAATAGCAAATAAAATCTGTTGCAAAGTATTGTTTTTATAAATAGTCATAAATAATTTTTTTTATAAAAAAGTCATACCTTTAAGTGCAAGCGGTTAAATATATCAATAATGTATAATTTCTCATTCCTTTTGTTTTAAACCAGACTGAGCCACAGAAACGTGTGGCAGTGTGCAGCTCGTTTTTTTTAAATAAAAAATTCGTACCTTAAGTGCAACTGGATAAACATATTAGAAATGCGAGCTTTCTCTTTTCAACCAGACTAAGCGACAGCAAAGCGTGGCTGGATACAACTATTTATAACAATTTAATATCTTAAAAAAGCAATCAAAAACAAAATAAGGTTCAATATTTTGATGAACAAACCATAAACAGTTTCAAACAAGCACAAAATATACATCAGAAAATCTTAATTCAGCTAATTGTATTTCAGTGTAACATGAAATGAAATTTTGAAAATCCCACCAAAAAGATGCTTTTTAATCATATTAATATGTTACCACCCCAAACCAATACAAAAACCATACCCAGGTACAAAAAATGTTATTTTATTCAAGCAGTATAGAACGATTTCCCATTATTGAAAGCCATTTAGTGAGGTCTTCTGATTTGAGGTAGATGGAGGACTGAAAAGAATTATAACCTCAAAATAATAAGAATTATATCACAATTTCATTTAGAATTACTGGAAAAAGATAAACTGGCAGACAATTTAATATTAGTACGCTACTCGTTTTTGGCATGATTTTGAAATCAGGCCAAATAGATCTTTGGCAGCGTCTGATGTTATCATTTAAACTTTAAGAAATTTTCACTATTTTCGGGAAAAATTAATAGCATACTGAAGTCAAATTAGGGCTTTATATATATAAAGTATCTAAGGCAGATAACCCAAGATTGGAAATACAATACACTCAACTCTTTTGTTACACAATTTTCAATGACACGGTTCAGAAATATACTTTTTTTACACAAACTTTTGATCTAGCACGAATTCCTATTTTTTCATTCTAAATTTAATCAGAAGAGGGTCGGTTTATGCCCACATATATCTGAGTGGTTTGATCTACTTCATGGCTTTATTACTTTAATTTCTAGAGTTTCGGAGAATACATGATTTTTATAGTCACGTTTTCCTTTATTTTGTTGCACTAAATGTCACTTCGTTCTTCAGTATAATTGCATTTTGTATTAAAGCATTCAGTTTGCAGGATGCAGTAAATGATTTCATTAATTTTGCAAAAGTTGATGTTCAAGATAAATATTTTTTTCAATTCAAGGGAGAAATTTCCAGTATTATCTGGGTATTATAGCAGCATTGAAAATGTAGCACATAATGCAAATGATTCAAAGTAATTCAATAGAAGAAAGAAATGTGACTGCTATGGAAGCACGGAGAAAGTTCACGAATATGGATTACATTACACATGCTTCTTTCTTTATTTAACAATTGTGCTAATCGATTTTGAATGCTCGTTGTAGTAAGATTTTCCCAGCATGCATTAAAGTGGAAGTTTCGTAGTACAAAAATCAGTTGTATGGTCTGAAATTATAACTATCAAATGAAACTGGTAGCGAAGGTTTTAGTTACATCGAAACACTAATTAAAATTTTTTTTGTAATAAAAATGATTTTTTTTAAATATGTAAAATGGATTTCATTATTAAATTTTTTCCCACGGTTTTCAAAAAAACAAATTCACCGAGGCAAAAGAAGAAAAAAATCCATTTGGGTGTACTAACTTTAATTGATGTAAAAATTTGAGTTGCCTGTATCAATCTGAAAGGATAATTAAAAACAATCCTTAGAATCTTCGCTTACTGAACAGGCAAAACAATTTAGTATACAATTGCCTGAAAAATACGTTTATATGATATAAGCAAAGCCATGAACAATAAGCGACTAAAGCCTATCAAAATGTTAAAAAAAATTTAAATCTTAAAAAGCTATTGAAAACAAAATAAGGTTCAATAGTTTGATTTTTTTATTGAGAACATTTATAACTCCGTATACCAAAAAGTATCTCACGAGAGCTTACATAGAATTAAGTGTAAAGCACACATCACAAAGAAGAAAATGATTACCACACAAACATCCTTGTCTTACCTGGATTCGAACCCGAGCCCTACGGCACTGCAGTCTGAGCGTCACTATTCACTATTACTCGGATGGGCGACTAATATTTTGATTAAATCACCATAAACCGTTCCAAGCAAACCCAAAATGCATATCAGAAAATCTTAATTTTGTCATTTGTACTTCAATAGCAACATCAAAAGAAATTTAAAAAATTGTCTAAAACATAGAACAAAACATACTTATTATAAAATCCCGTCAGTTAATTTTGCCAAATTAAACCATAGTCAAGTGCAGAAAAATAATGTGTTCCAACATGTATGGAATGATTTCTATATATCGCAGCATTTGCAGGCGCCTTTTATATGAGGTAAATGATTGACAGGGATTTAATTTAGGAATAATGGAGAAATATAAAATAGCCTGAATTTCTTTTTAATTGGTAAGCTACTCGTTCGTGGCGTGATTTTGAAATCTCGCCAAATAGATAATTTACAGCCCGCCTTAAGTTATCATCATAACTTTTCAAAATTTTCACTATTTAACAGATAAATCTGTTGCCTACACAAGTGATATAGAGTTATAATCTTAGTTTAATAAAGTGATAAATAATTTTATCTTAAAATTACAGAAAAAATACGTCATGATGTATGAGCAAAATCGTAAAAATTGCGCAATAATTTTATCAGAATGTTGCCAAAACTACAAAACAAAATTTGAGTTTTTTGAAGAATAATCATTAAAATAAGGATTTATTCGAAAAATAATCCTAATTAAGTATAAAAAAAACAGAAAAAATTTGGAGAAATATTCCAACCGATAAACATTTCTTTTGTAAAAATATGTAATAACTTTGGAAAACTGCGTGTAAAGTATAAATTTTTTTCGCATTTCAGCCGCATTCACACCAAGGCAGTCATCGCCGAGTGTTGAGCATCTAGCCAATCAGAGACTTCATCTCGAGCGAAATGAAGTCTGATTGGCTAGAGGCTCGACGCTGGCTGGCTTTTAGTGTGAATGCTACTTTCGTGACAGACGTGGTATCATATGACGTCATAACACAAGAAAATTATTTAAAAATTAAATTTTAAAAAATTTAGAAAGAGTTACCATATAATAAGTACATAAGAACCCGTCCGGATTCAAATGCAACGTTCTGTCAAAATTTCAAAGGAAATGGTTCAGTAGCTTCAGAGATTAGCGGCTTTAAACCAACATACATTACATTTTTATTTATACAGATTTGTCTTGGTGGAATTTTCAATCGTTAATAAAATGCACTTTAAAGAGCTCAATTGAGCTTAAATTTTACATACATTATTATTTTGGATGACAATGCAATAACATAATTATAATTAATAAAAGTTAATTGAATAAAACTAATTATTTAAAGAATTACAAATACAGCCACTTTGGAATCATTTTTGGCGACTTAGCAACCCTTTCGGCCATTTGTGTCAAAACTTGAAAAGTTTTTTTTCCCTTACCTTTTAAGGCATTCAGTGGAACTGAAATTTATTATACAAGATTGTTTTGGATGGTGATACGATATTTTAATGATAATTAATAAAAATTATTTACCACTTAATGTTGTGATTCTGTCATATGCGTATACGTATTTATATTAATTGTAACTATTTAATAAAAAGTATCTAAAATAAAAAATTTCTTTGTTGATATAAGTAGGAATGGACTTAATTTTTTTTTATATTACTTGCTTTCAAAAATAATTATTTTAAGGATTGAACTCGAAAAAAATAAATGAAGCAAAAAAATGAATGTTTTTTGTGTGTTTTTTATATGAATTTAAATCTATAAAAGTGGAATAAAACAATAAATACATTATCTGCGCAGAATCCTTTATTTCATAAATTCTTTATTTAACTGTCCAAATCAGTTAAAGTACATGAAGTTATTAAATTTTTAATATTTAACTTCTTATTTTAAAGAATTACGAATGTAGCAGTTAAAATAGAGGGTGATTACAATTAAAGTTCATCTTTCTGAATGTTGTAAAAAACGAACCGTTGCTCGAAATGATTTTAAATTTGATATAATTATTCTTTTAGAAGAAAGAAATAATACTGCATAAGGAAAAGATCATTGGCGTTTCCACTGAATTTTTATGCAGTTTTTGTCCCAAGAAGAGTTAAAAACTGTTTTTTCCAATGCAATGTTGTGCAACCTTACCATGGTGGATGGGTGTTTAACTAATACTTCAACCATCATTCAAAGACTTGGAAGTCAATTTGTCCATCAAAAAACCGAAGCAATCATGTGCATTGAACAGTGCAATTGATTTAATGTGCTATTCATGCCAGAGTGAGAGCCATCGTAAAAGCCGTATCACACGTACATTTTCCATGCAACTTTTTCGTCCAATTTTTGGCCTAATCTGAAGGGGAAGGGTTGCCGTAAACAAAACGGCGTGATCTGACTTCAGCCGCGCTCTATCTCCACATTGAAAAATTACTCGCCGATTTTTCTGCTTTGGAAAACGAATATCCAAAATTATTTCTTTTATTTCGCTTGCGCTTTTGTTGATGGACGTAAGCAGAATTTGAATACCATCCTATTTAAAATATTATGCACCGTTAAAATATTACACACCATTAAAGTACTATACGGCATATCTGATGTATTAGACGAAATCGAAGCCGACATTTTGTTTATAAACTCACTAGCAAAAAGTTGTTTGGAAGCCGTTGCTATAGACCCTGAGTAAAAATAGATTGAATTGGACAAAAAATTGCTTGAAACGCGTACGTGTGTTACGACGTGTGATAATTCGCATCAAATTAAATACAACTTATATCTGATTCTACTTTCGTTATGCCACATACAGCACTATGCAAAAGATGTCGCACGGAAAAAACGAGATTGAGTGCGTAGTATGGAAAAAGAGTAAGATGAGCAGCAACTTTTTTGGTGACATCATCCCAAGCATCTCCTCCATCCATGTGGCAAGTTTCACCTTAATCGATTTCCCTCATTGTAAGTACTGAGCCATTCAGTGAACACGGGCACATGCATTCTTCTGGGAAAATGTCGAATCAACATCAAGTATCTTGTGAAACTTAAAAAATTAGCCACGAAAACATTTCAAAGGTATCGAGGTTTAAGGAGATGAAACTTTGTCTCTCACACATGTGTTTGATTGGTATAAAAGGTTTTCAGGTGGAAGGGTTAGTGTGGAAGGTGATGAACCTCCTGTCTGCTCAAGGTAATTGATTACAGACCAAAACATTGCCAAAATTCGTCATATGAGTGTGTTCATATTCACATCATTGTCCAGAAAGTTAATCAATACAACTACATTAAAGTACTAAAAAGATTTCGTGAAAAAATTCGGAAACAAATGCCAGAATTAGGGAGTGATGGAAGGATGCAGTACCAAGACAATGCACCCCCTCAAATGTCCCTATCTGTCAAGCAGTTTTTGACCAGCAAAACATTATTCCCATTAATCCTCTTTACTCAACTGATTTGGTCTCATGCTACTTTTGTTATTGCCTACAGTTAAATCTTGCTGAAAGGTAACCCATTTTTTTACCTCAGTTGAAGAGGTTCAGGCAAAACGAAAAATCTCCTAGAAGGCCTTCCAAAAACCTAGTTCCAAAGCTGTTACGAGTAATGGCAGCACCGTATTCAGAAGTGTGTATGTTAGACATTTAAAAAAAAAATTGGATCCAAATTTTTATGATCTCCTTGTGTTGTTTTTCCAATCCCGTTCCATGATCTCAATGAAAGTAAGCACACCGATTCGAACCCGATCTTTTTGAGTTTCGTGATTTGAGGTTGGCAGCAACTGCCATGCAAATCGAGCTAGTATTTAAACTCGGCTCATGTTAGTTTTTAAAAAGGAAGGAGAAACAGAAATATAAGAAGTGTGTGAGTGGTTTAACTTTTAGAGGGAGAGAACGGCTGGTTGGCAATGCAACTGCAGGTTGCATCACCATTTTAGATTAGAAATTAATTTTACAATATTAGAAGACGGTTCGAATCGGATGTCTCTGGTAATGTTGCTTTTGAACTTATTGTTTTTTTATCGCTCCAGTAACGAGCAAAGTGACTTTATGATGGATTATTAAAGGCCAATTTTAAGAAACTGTTTTTCGTCTTCATGCCTCCTCGACACATAAATTTCACTGCTAGCTTTGCAAAATTTAAATTAGTTTACCAATAAGTGTAACAAATTTGGTTATGGGCCCAGTCCATGTACTGTGTCGAGGCAGGCTAAGCAGTTGAACCAGGCCATGAACTTTGTCTATTTAAATACTGTTCCAGTCTAGAACTATTTTTTATGAACTCTGTTGCTAGTACGCTAAATCGAGTAAGAGATATGGAGTTTAACAACCAGATATTAGTGTTGACTCCAAATAACTGGAACACGTGGAAGCATGATATGCAAGTACTCTTAATGCATTATGGTTGCTGGCAGTTTATAATACAGACCAAGCCAGAGCAACCTGATGAAGAGGCAACATACAAGGAAAATTAGATCTACAACTTCGTAAGGATAGATGTTATACGTTGATCTATACTAACATCAGTTCAGATTTGAAAAATCTGATAACGGAAACAACTGACGGAGTAGCAGCATGGAAGATATTAAAAGATCACTTCGAACCAGTCACAAAAGCAAGAGTAATTCAACTATTAGATCAATTTTTGGAACAAAATACCAACCAGGGGAAGATGTTGGAATCTTCATATCTCGTGTAAAGACAGCGGCAACCAGACTACAAGAAGCGGGTCATAAATTGGACGACCTGTACATAGGATTTCAATTAATAAGGTGGCTTCCTCAGGAATTCCAGTCTACCGTGCAACAAATCTACAGATGGAAAGAAGAGGACTTCAGAGTTGTCAAAATTGAAGCAGAGCTGATATTAGAAGCCAATCGTCTTCAGTTGATGAAACAAGATTTGGAGAAAGCGGAGAATGCTTACTTGAGCAGTTTCACTTCGAAGAAGTCGAAGACGTTACCTGGTGCTACGGCTGCAGCTCATGGAGATCCAAATGGCAAGAATGAATACCAAAAGAAAAGTGGTAAGGTATTTAACTGTAAAACTATTAAAAATGTTAAACAATCTATTAAGATTATAGGTCCGTGTTATGTATGTAATAAGTACGGGCATCTTAAAGTAAACTGTAAAGAGAAAAAAGTCTCTACCAAAATCTCCTTCAACTGTAAATGAAACTTTTAACACAGAGTTTGATAAAGGTCTTTGGGTAATAGATACTGCTGCCACGAGTCATTTTTGTAATGACAAGAGTTTATTTTTAGATCTTAAGCCGATAACTAACATGAAAATGTCGTTAGCAACGGAGGATAAAAGTTGTCCCGTAGAAGGAATCGGTACACTTAGATTTCGGGTAAAATATAAGGGGAGTTTTCATGAAATAACTTTGACTGATGTATTATTTAATCCTAAGTTGAGGAGAAATTTATTATCCGGTTCCAGATTAGAAAGTAAAGGTGCGCATTTTGTGGGTACTAAAGGTAAAATTAATGTTTTTAATAAAGACTGGATAAAATTGTTCTCGGCGACACGCCATGAAAATTTGTATTTTTTTAAGCCGGATCATTATATTATACCAAAGAGTAAAGAAATGAGTTTTTTTAGTGATGTAACCGCTAAAACAAAAAACGGATCAATAGAAATATGGCATCAACGCTTTTGTCATGTTAATAACGATTACTTGGTAAAAACTAGTAAAAATGATAGTGTAAAAGGTCTCCCACGCTTAACTGATAATGGTAAGACTCATTGTATACCGTGTAAATTAGCAAAGTCCAAGAGAGTTTCATTCAAAAAGACGGGGGACGTAAGATCAAAACGTCCATTGGAATTGTTGCATATGGACCTCTGTGGTCCAATGCCAACTGAAAGCCAAGGCGGTAATAAATATTTCTTGAGTATAATTGACGATTATTCAAGAAAGGTGACTGTATTTCCCATCCGAAATAAATCTGACGTATTTCATACGTTTATAAGATTTCAGAAACGAGCAGAACGTTTTCTAAGTAGAAAGGTAATAGCAGTTAGAACTGATGGCGGACTAGAATTTTGTAATAAAGATATGGATAATTTCTTGACAGAACTGGGTATAAAGCATGAGGTAACAAATTCATATACGCCAGAAATGAATGGGGTCGCGGAGAGATTCAATTTGACCGCTCTAGATGGCATCAAAACATTGCTTAAGTCTAGTGAAGTTCCCCATAAGTTTTGGGGAGAAGCATTACTTTGTTTCACTTATGCGTGGAATCGAATTTGCCACAAAGACAGTAACAAAACGCCTTTCGAAAAATATTCAGGTAGAAAACCATCGGTATTGCATCTAAAACCTTTTGGATGTTTGGCATATGCTGGTGTGCCAAAACAAATTAGAAAAAAATTCGATATGCGTGCGAAAATGGGAATTATGATGGGATACGCACAACGTACTAAGGGTTATAGAATATGGTTGATAGATGAAAATAAATTAGTCGAGACTATTAATGTAAGATTCGATGAAAATAAGAGGGGAATTAATTTTAAACAGAAAGTTAATAGTAACCTTGGATATAATTTAAACCTTCCTGATTATTATGATGATGAGGATGATTTTGATAGAGTAAAAGATTCATTAACGAGTCGTTTAGTTTCAAAGACAAGTACGGAAACGCCCTCAACATCTGAAAAACCAGATGTATCTTCCGATAATCATAGCTTGATCCCATGTACAGAGGTTAAGTGGATTCGAAATATAGGTAGGAAAGTAACTGGATCTAACGTATATTATAGTATAGAAGGGGAATCAACCCGATTAAAATCTTTTAACGAAATAGAGAGATACTGTAAGAGGCATAATATTGAGTATGATCCTAGTTTATTTAATTTTAGAAAAGATAATACCGAATCCCAGGGATTTTCAGACTTGTCAGAGCAACAAGCTCTTATGGTTGAAGTAACTATTCCTAATTGTTACAAACAGGCGATAAGATCCAGAGACGCATCTAAATGGCGTGATGCAATGGATAAAGAAATTAACGTAATGAAGGAACGTAAAGTTTGAGATTTAGTTGATCATCCGGATAATATAAAAATTTTAGAAAACCGTTGGGTTTATACCATTAAATATGATGAAAATAATAAAATTGTTAAATACAAGGCCCGCTTAGTTGCGCGAGGTAACACACAATTACGAGGTGAGTCATTTGACGAGGTATTTCAAGAATACAAATTTCAACTTTCAAAAGTTAAATCATTAAAACTAAGATGTTATTCAAACTCGGATTTTGCTACAAATAGGGATGATCGAGTGTCAATGGGAGGGTTCATAACTTTTATAGACGAAACTCCAATTTCATCGCGAACTTTCAAGCAAAAATCCGTTAGTCTGTCGACCATGGAAGCTGAGTATGTTAGTTTAACAGAAGCAGCTAAGGAATTCATTTGGCTAAAGAATGTAATTGATAATAAAAGTTTAAATTTGGAATTAAGTGAAAATGTAATGTTTTGTGATAATCAAGCTGCTATAAGTTTTTCAAAGTCACCGGTAGAAAATTATAGAACAAAACATATCGATGTTCGTTATCATTTTCTAAGGAATTTGATATACGACAAGGTTTTCCAAATTAAATATATAGGTACCAAAAATAATTTGGCGGACATTTTTACCAAACCCATGGTAAAGGAAAAATTGTTAGAATTTTGTAGAAAATTATTTCTTTTTAGAGAATAAGACTTTGTTTCATTAAGATTAAAATATTAGTTTGTTTATTACAATAAAGATTGTGAATAAAATGTATTTTTTTGTGTTAAATTGTATAACATGTGATTAAAATTAATTTACTGATTTGTAAGAGATAATGGTGCGAGATTGGAAAAAGGGGGCCGATTGTTAGACATTTAAAAAAAAAAATCGGATCCAAATTTTTATGATCTCCTTGTGTTGTTTTTCCAATCCCGTTCCATGATCTCAATGAAAGTAAGCACACCGATTCGAACCCGATCTTTTTGAGTTTCGTGATTTGAGGTTGGCAGCAACTGCCATGCAAATCGAGCTAGTATTTAAACTCGGCTCATGTTAGTTTTTAAAAAGGAAGGAGAAACAGAAATATAAGAAGTGTGTGAGAGTGGTTTAACTTTTAGAGGGAGAGAACGGCTGGTTGGCAATGCAACTGCAGGTTGCATCACCATTTTAGATTAGAAATTAATTTTACAATATTAGAAGACGGTTCGAATCGGATGTCTCTGGTAATGTTGCTTTTTGAACTTATTGTTTTTTTATCGCTCCAGTAACGAGCAAAGTGACTTTATGATTGATTATTAAAGGCCAATTTTAAGAAACTGTTTTTTCGTCTTCATGCCTCCTCGACACATAAATTTCACTGCTAGCTTTGCAAAATTTAAATTAGCTTACCAATAAGTGTAACAGTGTAAATGCTGAAAAGAACTACTTTGAAGATGATACTGTCATGTAGAACTGCTTCTGTAAGTACAACGATTTATTGGACAAGTCTTCTTTTTTTTGTGCCTCACTTCGCATTGACACACTTTGGAAATTTTTTTTCTGGTACCATACCATTCTACCCTTCAAGTATATTCAATTCAGTTTGATGTCGTTCTGACCATTGGTACTTTTTTACACTATTTTCAAAGTAGAACTTTAATTATTATCAACTTGTATTACACGGCATTTTTTGTGACTGGATTAAAAAGTATTTTTTTAAGTGTTTTGTGTGTTACAAGCATAAGTGTTTTTGTCAGCAGGACAAAGTAGCTGAATAATTTGTACAGTTATACGTCATATATATATAAATATTTCAATACTCATATAACTACACTATATTCTGTTATATTTTGTTGCTTCTTAACTAATTTAGCAAACATATTGCATTACTTATTTTCTTTTCCTTTTTTATGTATCGATTAATATATCCATGAAATTGAGTGTATTTTTCATGTGATTATAACAATTTATTAAAAGTTAATTCAGAAAACAACGATATCAATTTATCTTTCTTGAATTTAAAGGTTTGGCCTTAGTTACTTTATAGAAAACCTAATTTCATAGGATAAGTACCGTAAAATCCGGCGTATAACAAACACCGATGTAAAACGCGCATATATACTTTAAAGCAACATTTTTTTTTTAATTTTTAGGTATATTCACTATACAACGTGCACCCCGCTTTTTACGAAGAAACCTGAAATGTATGTGCATAAATCTTATATGTTTTGAAGTAATTTATTCGATGTATTATTCCTAGCTTTTAAAAAAAATAGTACACTTCTAGAAGTACAAGCCTTTAAATTCATAAGAAATTTCATTTCTTTTAAATAAACAGTATTTTGATGTATGTAGAAATCAATCTCTTTCTTTGTTTTTTTTTAGTTGTTGCTGTTATTGTTGGGGCTTATTCCACCAGATCGACAGTAACAAGAGATCAAGGCTTAAACTTTCATTTTATACCCGGAGTATAACGTGCCCTCGTAAACTTCGTTCTTATTTTTTGTGATAAAAGTGAGCGTTATACGCCGGATTTTACGGTATGTAAACTTTGAAAACATTAATTTATTACACACCTTACTGATTTGGTCAGTAAATTCATTAAAACCTAGGAATTCTTTGAAAATTGTACGCTTCAGAGGTAACACAATCATTTATGCATAAATCCTTATTAAATGTATAAATCTTTTAATCTAAATTATGAATATCATAAACTTAATTTATATTGAAAATGAATATGTATATAAATGTTCCCCGATTTGATTCATATAATTTCTCTGATACATTTCAATTAAAACTACAACTTTCAGAGATTTATAATTTCCCACAACTAAATGGAGTGCAACATTTATGGGTAATATAATCTTTACAACTGAATTATTTTGAACCGGAACTCTCAAAGCTTAAGTTAAGTAATTAAATTAAATTTCAAATTATAAATTTTGGAAAGACATTTATTGGAAGTCGTATGGATATCAACTATAATTGATTTATTGCATCGTATAAATGAGACATTTTCCATCGAGCTAACTTATAATACCAACTAGATTAATATTTAAGCCATCTCGTGTAATTTCTTTAACAATTTTGTACATGTGCTTCAATATTGGGGCTCTGATGTAAATATATTTCTCAATAAATTCTTGTATCGTGCTTAAAAGGATTTGTGGATTAGAAAAATGTGTAAGATTTATGGAGAAAAGCTTGCTTAGAGAGAGAGAATTAGGAGTATCATTATAGTATTAATGGTCATTAAGGATGACACAATCTTCTCACTGAAGTCTCAATTTAAGTGGTCGAAAATTATAATGGAATTTATTAAATAATAAATCACATGTTACACATTTTTATTAAAAAAATATTCTGCTATTTTATTAAAGTTCCTAAAGCCATCAAAAGAAAAAGAACTGTATAATTTTTTTTTACTATATCAATAAATGTGTTAAAAGTTTTCCTTAAATATATATATTTTTCCGATATCTGCAAAATTTTATTTTAAAACTTTTCCCACTAAAATTTAACTTTTTATCTACCGACGGTACTTATAAGTACAACTCACTTTAAAAATACATAGAACAGCCCTTTTTACGAATACTCTGACGAAACTTAGCAGGAATATTCTTTGAAATCTACTCTTCTAAGATATATGTCAACAGGGTTTCTGTGATAAGTATTTAGAGGGTAAGGCGAATAGTTTTATAGCAGAAATTGCGTTTTCAGCGGATTTCGAAAATTATCGTTTCTGTTCCGAAAAAATAGTTAATGTCAAAAGGTGTCTTTTTTGCATGTTAATGAAGACATTAGAAAACAATTTGCCTATATATTTTAAGTGAACAGACTGTATAATTAATTTTACAGTTGAGTATATTTAATTTATTAATCACCTCTAACTAATTAAATTTCCCATAGTTGAGTATTTTGTCTATGTATATCCCTTAATTTTCAATGCAGTGATTCAAAAAAAAATTACAAGAAAAAAACTGCGGTAAATCATGATGCGGTAGATAAAGGCTAGATAAAAATAAAGAGGAGAGGTATATTTTGGAAAACGGTGTCAATTTCAGAAAATCCCCCTTTCAGCAGCTATAGTGGTGACATTTCGACCTACTCCTAGTCATCCAACTGATCGACCACTACCGTAGTCACTCAAATGATGTCTTTCTGACATTTTGCTCTTAATTCTTGCAAGAATCAAACAGAATTTCAGAGAAAAAAACTTTTATAACATCCACCACTGTTTTCGTGAAACATCAAACAGCATGGATTTTCATATGGATCACGAGCTTATACCAGGGTGGTCTGAAAAGTTTCCAACATAACAAAGATACAAGATATTTTTTTTCTGATTTTTTTCTAAATTTTTTAACATAGTATCCTTGTAACTCTGCACACTTCTCTTAGAAATACTCCCATCTCTGTAACCCGTTCGAATGGTACTCAGCATTCTTCTCTGCAAAATAATTGTTCACGAAGGTCCTTCATTTGACGAAAATCTCTGTCCTCCGAGCGCAATTTTTAGATCAGGGAACAAAACAAGTCCCTTGGGGCTAACCTGGTGAGTAAGGCGGATGGTCTAGCAGTTCAAACCGTAATTCGTGGATTTTCACCATTGCAACCACTGATATGTGAGACGTTGAGTTGTCTTGGTGAAACATGATTTTCTTTTTCTGCAAATGTAGTCGTTTTGCCGCAAGTTCTGCCTTCCGCGTGTGAAGTAATGATATATAGTATGATCCCGTAGTGTTTTTCCTTTTTGAAGATAATCGATTAAAAGAACTCCATGACTATCCCCAAAAAACGGCCATCACTTTCCCAGCCGAAGAAACAGTTTTTGCTTATTTTGGAGCCGATTCCCCCTTTGCAGTCCACTGTTTGGACTGTATTTTTATTTCGGGCATATAATGGAATATATCCAAGTTTCATCTACAGTAATTAATCGGTGCCCAAACTCGGATTTATATTGCGCTTAAATTGCGCAAACAGAGCGTGAGAAATGTTCATTCAAACGCGTTTTTGGTCTAACGTGAGCAAACGTGGCACGCAACGAGCGGGCAGCTTTCTCATGCCTGAATGCTGATTTATATGTGAAAAAAACGTGTTCTTGACATGTTCATAACATCTGCTATCTCTCTCACTTTAATTCGGTGGTCTTCTAGCACCATTTGGTGAACATTGACGATGTTTTCGTCGGTAATTGCAGTATTTGAACACCCCTAACGTTCATCGTCTCCCAAGCTTTTACGGCCCGTTTAAATTCAGTTGCCCAAAATTTCACAGTGGTACATGATGGTGCAGCCCTCATACACAGAATCCAACTCATCTTTGATTTGCGTAGGCATATTGCCTTTCAAAAACAAATATTTAATGACAACTCCATATTCGATTTTGCCCATTTTCACAAAAACTCTCACATCCGCTCTTTCAAACGACTATTACATAACTCCTGCACGTCCAAAATGGCTGAAACTTTGGGGCGTAACTATCAACAGATGAACAACGAAATTCATTAGCTTTTATGGAGAATTGATGTTGTCTTCACGTAGAGGTCGGAAACTTTTCAGACCACCCTCGTATACATTGTCTTTTATACAGATAACGTGTCCTGGTCTACCACACCCAATAAACTTTAAACTTACTTTTATTGCTCTTTTGTTTGAGATACAATTTTGTATAAATCACTTGATTCTTAGCAATTGTCAAGCAACGTATTTTATAGCTGATCAAGTAAAGATTATAAGAAATGTGATTTATATTTATAAGGCTATTATTGAAATAACAAATAATATATATATACAGTAAGAACTATTTTAGTAAAATTCTCTTCAAAATAATATCAATATATGGGGTTCATTGTTTCATAGAAATACATTCATAATATTTTGAGTTAGCAGCTCGCCATGATAAATTTTGAACCATTTAAATACCCACTTCAGGTACATTTATAAACTCCACTTCTGATTTTTCTAATTTTATGTAATTTGTTGTGACTCAGCCTCGATGTATCATAGAAACAAAGCAATGTATTTTTTGATAAGTCAAAAGATTGTTCTCTGTTAAATGAAAAAAAAAACCTTCAATGCGTATTTGATCTATACTGGTCATTTCAATGCGTTCGGATACATAAAGCCCAAAACACATGTGGTAAATTATCAACCCAGAATATATCCTGTAATCCAAATCTGTAACGAGTTTTTCTCAAAATTATACCTAAATTCAAAACCATAAAAATGATTTGGGTGCATATTTTAAATACTTACAGCCATAATTAGAAATATGTAATATCGAAAAAGTAAATAATATATTTTCAATTCAAAAGAAACTTTTTTTTTGCTTCAGGGTACACATGTATGCATTTTTAAAATCATCTATTTTAAAAAAACAAGTAAAATATAAAAAAATAACATTAACAACAAAGAAATATTTTATTTTAGTTACTCATTATTAAATAGTTACAATTAATATAAATATGTATATACATATGACAGAGTTACAATATTAAGTGGCAAAATAGAAAAAGATTTTCCTTTCTATATATGGTGTTGGACTATTGTTTTCGTTTGTTACTATTTATTCATTCATAAATCACATTCTCAGAAATCGGGCCATTCTAGATGGGATTCGAAACCCACCGAATCATTTTTTAAACTAATTAATATTTGAAAAACCTGTACTAACATCAAGTGTCATCCACTACAAGTTCAAAAAATGTATTTGAATTTGAATGGACGAAAAGAAAGTATTTTATTAATGATTGAAAATTTGAACAAGATATATATATATATAGGGATATATATAGGGATATATATATATATGACAGGCCCCAGGCCTGCTGGTAAAATGAGGAGGGCATCATCTTTACAATATTCCTTTATTATGTTTCCATCATATATAATCTAACATGGCGGACCTTTTGCCGCGCAACCGGGTGTTACCAAATACAATATCGCAGCGAGGAGACACCAGCCAAGTCTTTTCTAGTATGCGTTCGCCTTCGTCAGCGCTCGTTGCACCTTTTAACAGGCTTATTTATCCACAAATCCTTACGCGATGGTAAAGAGTTCGCTCTATTTTCATTTATTACTTCCTTAATTTTGAACCTAAACTTTTCAAACCTGACATATATATATATATATGTATATATATAGGGAGAAAGTTAATTAATAGTAAGAATTGAATAAATATCGTATTATAAATCATTGACATGAAAGAATATTTAAATTCAAAACAAACTGAAAGAGTTGCTCATTTTTTGACGTAAGATATCTGAAACATCTACTTTCAAAGGTCATCTCCAAGCCTCTGTCTCCATCAGTGAACAGATATACCTATACAATATTAGAACATTTTGTCTCAAAGGACTCTCAAAGGAAAGTTTCTACCAGTAATGCTTGGTCGTTCAGAGCTAAGTGCGACAAATATAGCCTCAATGGAGACATTTTCCTAACAATGATTTCGAATGAAACGTAGAATTTAACAGAAATTACAAAACAGGACAGTCGTGTTCTGATAGAAATGGACTTAAGAGAATTCGCCGTCCTAGTTCTAATTATAAAGCATAAAGTTAGAAAGCTTTAGTATCTAATTTGTTTAATATATTTCTTCTATAAATATGTATCCAAAATACTCAAACATCGAATACTGGATTCAAAATCTAAGTTCAGTTAGGCCTGGAGATACGTGATAATTTTAGATATGTATTTTACAAGTTCAGCTTTCTAAATAATAGTGTCATACCGTGATCTTACGTGTTAGATGAAACTGAGTTTCAACAGCGTAAGTCGGGGTATAATTTCACATGTAAATTATTTTCAGCTGGTGGAGGAGACGAAAGAAAAAAATAATTTAGAAAAAAAAATGTTTAGTAAAATTTATAAGCTAACACAAATACAAATCGCAAACTGAGGTTATTTAGATGTAGAACGTTTCATCAAATCTAACAAAGTAGTCTGACAGTTAAAGATTTTATTTCTCCCACTAAATTTCACCATATAACATGCTAATAATTTTTTAATTCCTTGTTTTGTTGAAAAAATACACTCGTCGTTGAAGTCTGTGTTCAAAAAATTTTGACTTTTTTCAATTAAATGGAGCCCTAATGTCAAACTACCAACCGTCATTCGATCTTCTGATTGAACAGATTTAAAGACTCAAGTTCATCAATGTCTCAATCTTGTTCGTGCATTTCTATGAGCTCATCAATTGTCAACTTCCGATTGTGGGAATCCAGCAGTTCTTGTACGTCATCCCCATCCACAATTTAATGTAGCTGTCTTGCAAGATTGAAATTTTCTTCAATCCCATTAGCAAATTCAGGCAGTGGGAAGTGAATAGTCGAGCCATGTAGCACTCAAATAAAGCACAAATTCACAAAATCCGAAAATTGCACAACTCCGGGTTCGCATAAATCGATGTGTTGTTGTTGTTTCTAATGCCACCTGTCTGACGTAGTCAGATCGAGGCCCACGAAATCCATCGTGACAAGGGGCTAGAAGTACGCCTGTCATGGGCCTTGACCTTGAACACCATACAGGTGGCAGTACGAGTTATCTCGGCAAAACTCCCCGAAGGGACGATAAATGGCGACACCACTTATCTCCACCTCCCCAATTTAGTCATGGAACTGAAGGGGAGGGAAATATTCTCCAGTCACCGCACGCGTGATTCAGCCCACAAGACTTTCGGACCCCTGATTTAACGAGCACGTACTCCGTGTGTACTCGGAGGGTATTTGGTGACACGGGCATGGAACAAAGGCCTTCCGGTCTGGAGTCCGATGTTCTAATCCAGTGTTTCTCAAACTGTGAGTGCGCCCCCTGGGGTGCACGAGCATATCGAAAATAAAACATCAAAATATATTTATGTACTGGAATGAAGTAAAACAAAATACTTTCAAACATAAAAATTACACATTTACGCTGAAATAATTTATATATATCATCTGCGATATTACGTCATCAAAAATAAAAATTTCTACTTCAAAACCTCATTAGATATCATTGATACTATTAACCATATGAAAAACATTTTATTTGATTTGCTGTAATCCCATGATGAGAGATTTTTATTACATTTTCTTTTCAAAACTGAAATACTACTCTTTCAGAGAAAAACAAAACCTAGACTCATATCAAAAAAAATTTAGGAAAATAAAAAATTCATCACTTTTATATTATTGAAATTTTGTACGTCAGCTGTAGGCAGCAGAATGTATTTGCTACGGTTTGACCTTCGATTTTACTTGTACGGTTAGTTACGTCCCTGCTCTTATGTATTTGTTTTTTCAATTAGGGAAGTTGTAAATATAGTATTTCTTCTACGCTTTTTTCCTCGTAATTTTTATGATTTTTGGAAAAGCACAGAGAGCACTTTGAAGGATTACTAGGCCAAGATTTATTTTTATGAGTATTCTCAAACAAATAAAGCATAATGGAAAACGTTTTACACAATTTTTTAGAACATCCATAGTATAATAAATACACTTTTGATCCGGGTGGTCACACCGAGCACAGAGTGCATGAAATCTGTAATTCTGGCTAAACTGTTTAATTGTTACCAATGGCCTTGACACTATCCTGCTGTTTGACAGTCTTAACGTGAACTAAAATATATTTGTCATATATCTTCCTCTTTTTTGGGAGTGACAAACGTTTTTTTACAATCTTAAGATACTTGTTTTCACACAATTTTTTTCTAAAATATTTTCTGTGTCCATGCTACATTCCTCCACCCCCCATGAATAATTTAGGGATTTTGATTGCCTTATTGAATGAATTATTGTGGTTTGTTAACTGAGCATGATCATCTGGTAAATGATCAATATATATATGTTATTTTATGTATTAGCTGTTCTAAGTCATCAATGTTTATAATACTGAAATATCCATTTTATAATTTTTAATCTCGGTTGCTCATGCGTCCTTCATTGTGTGATTTTCCTACTGTCTTTGTGTTTTTCGAATGTGATTGTTCGATGTTATATTTTTTTGTTTGCAGATAATATATATATAAATATATATATATATATATATATATATATATATATATATATATATATATATATATATATATATATATATATATATATATAATATATATATATATATATATATATATATATATATATATATAATATATATATATAAATACAATTAGCTGAATTAAGATTTTCTGATGTATATATTGTGTTTGTTTGGAACTACTTATGGTTTGTTCATCAAAATATTAAACCTTACTTTGTTTTTGATTGTTTTTTTAAGATATTAAATTGTTATAACTAGCTGTATCCAGTCACGCTTTGCTGTCGCTTAGTCTGGTTGAAAAGAGAAAGCTCGCATTTCTAATATGTTTAACCAGTTGCACTTAAGGCTACACTGTACCCTAAAAATTTCATTTTTACCGAAAAAAGTTTTTGTGCATGTTTTGGAGGCCCATATCATTGAGATACTTGCCAAGAAATTTCAGATCTGTTAGCAAATTAGTTTTTAAGATATTTGAAGTTTTATGAGCTATGGTTTTGGTTTCGGTTTCCTTTTAAATCATTTTTTTATACTTAAGTTAAATTAATTAAAAATATTTTTGAGTTTTTAGTTTGAAATAGTTATTAATTCCAAATTTCATTACTAAAATCATTTCTGCTTGATTATGTTTTAAGTTTTTTGAGTTCTCATAATTAATTAATAAAGATTAATTTCATGATTAATTTTTGCTTTAAAAATAGTTTATATAACTTAAAAGCTTTATCATTATTTTTTTCCTGTAGAGAAAATGCCATGGCAAATGCGTTCTGAGTTTCTGTGAGAAACAATATTTTGAAGAGATGGAACACTACTGAAAATGATGGATCTAAAAATTAGTCCTGAGCTGATTCTGCAATTAGACTTCCGAATACAAGTATTCCGAATTCAAATGCTGCAGATATAACTGAATATTTTCTTGATGTAGCAAACTACATTATATTAAACATATTGTAGTACTATATTTTAGTATTTTAAAGTCGTACGACAAGAGCTAAAACTTCCTAAACTGCCCCAATTTAAAACTGAAAAAAATTAAATTTTATGAGAAAACCTGAATATTTTTAGCTTAACTTAGTATCATTATTATTTTGTAAATAAATGCTTCGTGTTTCAAAACTTTTGTGAAATATTAGGTTAAGATAAAGCTGAATAAACTGACGTCTTAACAAATGCTATCAATATTATGCAAAAATATATTTTGAATTAAAAATATAATTTTCAGTCATATTTAATAAAAATAGTGTTTTAATGTAGAACTTAAATTGGAAAATAACATATTAAAAAATTAGAGTTTTACGGGCATTGTAAGTTTTTGTCTTATGACTTTACAAACTTTAAATACGTTTTGCTCAGGCTTTTAATTTTGAAGGTATAAGTGTTTTCAAATCCCTAAGGCTTTTTTTTTCTGTTCAAGATAGAGCCTTGAATTTTTTTGTATATACTCCCAAATGTATGTTCTATAACAGTTAGAATGGATTTAAGGCTGAGAACTCTAGTTATTTTTCTAAAAAATGCTAAAGTTGATATTTTAAAAATTTTCGTGTTTTTTCTATGTTTTTCTAGAAAAAAATTATTAAAAATCAACAAGTGAATAGATTTTCAAATCCATACTAAATATTGTTTGTAATAATCCAAGAATCATAAATAACTTAAAATTACTAAAATATTTTAAAATTGAGTATTTTATAAAAGTTTGAAAAAAACTTCAAAAATTCCTAATTTTTTAAAATTGTAAAATAATGGCTGGGGTCAAACTGACGTTTTGCTTACAGAATCAGCTTAATAATATAATCTAAATATAAAACATCAATTATTTTTACTGTAACTGTCTCCAAAAAATGTTTTTGAAAAAGGGTACCGTGTAGCCTTAAGGTACGATTTTTTTTATTTAAAAGAAGGAGCTGCACACTGCCACACGTTTCTGTGGCTCAGTCTGGTTTAAAACTAAAGGAATGAGAAATTATACATTATTGATATATTTAATCGCTTGCACTTAAAGGTATGACTTTTTTATAAAAAAAATTATTTATGACTATTTATAAAAACAATACTTTGTAACAGATTTCATTTGTTAATTGTTAACGGAATACTCATGAAGTTATAACGGTTTGTGTTTTTGTCCTTATGTTTTGAACCAAAAACTATTTACATTGTCTCAATAGTGGACATTAATTTTGTGCATTTAATTGAATTTTTTTTCATTGAAGAAAATCTTGCGGTTTAGAAACAATGAACATTTCTGTCCCGGTAGTAATTCCGCAGTGTGCATTCAATTCATCCTTGTCACCATCGAATACTCTTGAACACACTAACAAATAATTGTCCATGTGAGGGGAAATTCATGACTATACCTAATCTGCTCAAATTTAAAGGTAGACCCAGAACATTGTTGATAATGATTACAAATGCCAGTGTTACTTAGAAATGCAAAAAAGTTCAATCTTTACCAAGGCTTTGTCGTAGATTTCTGCTGTGAAATCTATGTTCATATTTAAATTGTCCTTGCAAATTCAACAAAAAATATCTTCAGCTATGTGATTTATATCTCTACCCTAAAACTGTTGGAGATGAAGGAAAGCAGGCAGCCAATTTCTTGCAAACAATGCACATATTTGATTTACTTGTAAAGTGTAACTCGAGTCATTAATTATAATTTTTTTAATTTTCGGTGACATTTTGAACACAAGCCGTCAACTTAATTATTTTGTACTACACTGTATTGGTACTGAGCTGCGTCTTTAATTGCAAAATTGATATTATGCAAGTATATTTTATATTTTTTTCATTGTTTATCATTTAGCTTTTTAACAGCCTTTCTTATTTCTCAGTGAAGTTGACGTAAATTGAGCTCTATCAATTGATGATCAATGGACTTTAAATTTTAAAGTGAAATTGACCACTTTGGAGTGATTTGTTTGAATGGAATGAAATATTCTGTTTCTCATTGCATTGGAATTGGGCTGTGTTGGTTGATCTATGTTTGAAGTTATATATTTTGCTTGCCTTTTAATTTTTATTTTTCCCCTTCTTTTGATCCATGTTTTTGCCTTTTTTAAAAAAAAGTTTTACAATTTCATGCGTTTTTGTTTTACCCTTTCCTTTTTTAAGGTGCATTCAATAGGCTTCAGTACGTAAAAATAACGCGATGAAGAAATCCAAGTCATCATACTCGCCTAGCAAAAGCAATTTGAGGAGTAATTGCACATCAAACTAAAGAGGAACAGGCATCAGTGAACGAGCAATCCAGACAGAAAATGTCTCAAATACTCGCTGATTAACAGAAATACTCGCTGAAGTAACAGAGCAACGTTTAGTTAGACTTGACGTTGTACTCTTCTGAGCACAGCATTCCACTTGTCAACATCAGATCAGCTCTGTTCTCAACAAAAGGAACATTGTAGGCTGCGTATGATTGAAAATTGTCAACGAGAATCAGCATCAGATATGACTTTTGGCAAAGCAATAACATAATTACAATCACTTTGCTTTCGTATACAACCAAGCTGAGGATTATAGTTTGAGCCAGGATATTCTCATCGGCACAATGACTGAAGTGTGTCCTAATTGCAAGGCCCTGAGATTTAATGGAGAAACAAAAGGGATGTGTTGTACCTAGAGAAAAATGAAAGTGCTTCAACTTGAAGAATGACCAGAGACATTAAAACTTTGATTGCTAGATATATTGTGGATCAAAGCCTTTCCAGTTTAACATCAGGAAATACAATTCATGAATCCAATAAACATTGTTTGGAATGGAAATTGTAACAATTCTTGCCAACCTTCAATGTGAAAGGATAAATTTATTATAAAGCAAACTCCCTGCTTCTCTTCACTGATAGTCAATATAAATTCCTACAAATTTTCTTTAGGAGTGTTGGTAAGGATATGAAATGGAAAGGGATTTTGTGGAATTTCTACTGACGTAAAAAGGTCCTTTTTTTCTGAAATGCGAAAGCTTCTTCATCGAAAAAAAACAATTTAATGTGTTTAAGCCTCCAATGGAGACATTATAAATAATTTTCGGTTCATAATATAAGGACAAAAACAAACTGCAATAAATCATGTATTCCATAAACAGCTAAAATCTGTTTAGAAAAGTTTTGTGTATGCATATTTATACATATTTTTTAGAAAAAAGAATCATTCTTTAAGTGCAAATGCAAAGAATCGTACTTAATTGCAAATGGTTAAAAACATTTGAAATGTGTGCTTTCTCATTCTTTTTTTAATCGTACTGAGCCACAGCAACGCGTGGCAGGGTACAGCAGTATCTTTATAAATTAACGCCTATGTGTTATTTTGATTTATAAGCTATATTATTGTACAGTTTCATTAAAATCCATTCAGTTGTTTTCTGTGAAAAAGTAACAATTATACATACAAACTTTCGCATTTATAATATTAGTAAGGATTCTGTTTATTCTTATTATCTATTCGAAATGAATACATGGTTGCCTTGAAAACCAAGTTTCCAGAGAAGTTTTACAACGTTCGAAGGCTCAAAAATAGAAATTTGTAAGACTAGTTTAGCTTTTTCTAATGTGTCTTCTCTTTTATGCGAAAAGCATCCAAATCATTCGACTACTTTTCTTTTCTTTGTTCTCCTTCTGGTCACAAAACTGAATTTCAGGCATACCTGACACATTTTTAGTTTTGTGAAGATAAACTGAAGAAAAAATTTTTACGAAAAAAAATTAAATTAACCTAAATGCATTCATAATACGAATATATTCGTGTATCTACCGTGTATTTATTCAGTTTTGGAAATATTGAACTATAGTAAAACAAAATCGTTAGCTATTTTACCATTTAAGAAGTCTTTGCTATCAATATATTAAGCAACATTTAAAATTAGTTTAATTTATTTGATCAATGTTGGTAAAAACAAAAAAATTGAAATAAAAAAAAATCAAGTTAGGAATGATGTGTTTATAATCATATTTGAAGCATTGTGTTAAAAAATTTGGTTAATTTCATTATAACAACGAAATAAAGATATTTTATTTTCTTTATTTATTTTTTAAATTTATGTTGTGGTAATTTTAATAGATCCAATTGGAATATATAGTAAAAACATTTTAAGTAAAAAACATTGTAATGAAACTATTTCTTTTTTTAAAAAAATATGTAGCAAATTTATATAAGAAAAAAAAGTGAATTCCTACTTGGGTCAACAAAGAAATATTTTATTTTAGTTACGTTTCAGTAAATAGTTACAATTAATGTAAATATGTGTATACTTATTAAAGAATCATTGTATTAAACGACAAAATAGAAATATATTTTCTTTGTAATTTTTCATTTTCCTTTCTGTATGGGTTGTTGGACTAATTTTTGTTTGTGTTATTATTTATTCATTAATTAAACTTAATTATTCCAAGAAATAGTACAGTAGAAAAGAATACTCGTTCTCAGAAATAAGACCACTCCAGATGGGATTCGAACCCATGGTCTTTCGATTAGAAGTCCAACACGCTATCCATTGCGCTACAGAGACCCAACGAACGATTTTACTTTCTATATTTGCTGCTGGACTATTATTTTTGTTGATTTTCTGTTTATTCATTTTTTAATTTAATTGATGGATTAATATTTGAAAAAACTATATTAACATCAAATGTCAAACACTACAAGTTTAAAAAAATGTGTTTGAACTTTGATGGACGAATAGAATGTATTTTATTAACGATTGAAAAATTTTAACAAGATATATATATATATATATATATATATATATATATATATATATATATATATATATATATATATATATATATATATATATATATATAGGGAGTGAGAGAATGAATTAATGGTAGGAATTGAAAAATGATAAAAGTAGAATACTCATTTGAATATCACAGAATAATTTATTACAAAAACAAATCAATACTCTGAAGAATTCTTCCTAGCGAACTAACATTAAAACTGGCACTTTTATTTTAAAGACAAATATGTCATAAAAACAAAAAGGTGTTATATATTCGAAACTTTGAGATTCTAATTTTTTTCATACTTTATTACATTCCGTTTAGTCTAAACTATTAAAAATAAATACATGATTGCCTTGAAAATATAATTTCCGTAGAAGTTTTACAACATTCGAAAGCCCAAAACAGAAATTTGTAAGATTATTTTAGCTTTTATAATGTGTCTTCTCTTTTTTATGCGAAAAGCAACCAAATCATTTGACTACTTTCTTTTTCTTAGCTCTCCTTCTGGGCTTGAAACTGAATTTCAGGTATACCTGACGTATTTTTAACTTTGTGAAAATAAACTGAAGAAAGTTTATATTTGTTTTAAGAAATAGAATTTCAAGAAAATGTGAAATATGTTCATGTTACTAGCATGCATTTTATAGTTTTGGAAATATGGAGCTTTAGCAATAAAATCGTTTGCATTATTACTATTATAGGAATCTTTGCTATCAATATTTTAAAAAACATATAAAATTAATTTCATTTATTTGATCAGTATTGGTAAAAACAAACATTCGAAATAAAAAAAAATAATTTAGATTAAGAATTAGGTGTCGATAACCATATTTGTTGCATTATGTTAATTAGGTTAATTTCATTATAACAAAGAAACGAAGATATTTACTTTCTTTATTTTTTAATTTATTTTGTTGGAATTTTAATACATTCAATTGAAGCTCAAAGTATTTGAAGTGGAAAAAAATTGTAATAAAACTTTCTTTCAAAAAATTATATAAAAACATGTCAATTCTTTCAGCTTATTACTCAACTTAATTTGAATTTTAAGACTACTTTATTTTTCGGTGCGAAGTTGGCTTATCCACGAGGAGTTAATTAAAGGCAGGATTTTTTTAAGTTTTGAATTTTTTTTATGTTGAACTGCATGATAGTTTATTTTAAAAAATAATTTGAAAATAATGAAATATACTGAAAAAATTACAAATAAGATATATTTCGTATTCAAAAATTTAAAAATGTATACATACAATCGGCCTTCGGTTTAACGAACCCCAACTTATCGAATAATAAACTCCGAAATGGCGAATTATTTCAACAGTTAAAGTTTTTTCTTTCAGTTTCTTTAGAAAAAATTAGCTTTTTTTATAAAAAAGACACCCTTTTTGTCCGGAACAGAAAAAAGATTTTTTTGGTAAGCAACCATTTCGGGCTGTCAAGGGTGCAGATAATTATTAGACTTAACAGGAGCAGATAAGTCATGAGTGTAACTTATCGGGCGAGTTTTGAACAGGACAGGAAACTCCTTTCTTATGTTATCCCACTCCATAATGAAGGGGATATTATAAGATTTAAATGATTATGTGTTGCATTAGATTTCGGCCCACCTATCTGTGCAACCGAAGTTCAAGAAATTATCGATTTGTTGGAGTCAACAAGTAGTGCTTCTGGTGTAGAAATTAATAATAAATCTTTTATGAAATGTGTTACATTTTCTAAAACTCTGCATTGTTTTGAAACTGTCAAAACACACCTTACGCAGCAGGATGTAAATGAAACAGTATTGCAAGGAATTTTGTGTCAAATAGTGAAAATAATTTGTATTTAGATGTGTAATGTCTTTGTCTTACTCTAAATTAGATTTTATTTACGTCAAAATTGTAATATTCACAAGCAAACGCCGTCCCTTACGTTATAAGGATGACTCAATGGGAACGGCGAAATCTTGGCGATAGAGACAAGTTCCCGTCATTTTTGGCGACCAAGTTGGCAACTTGGCGATCATTTTTGGCGAGTTCGGAACCCTCTGGATTCTTCTAGAAATTAGTAGAGAAATACACTAATTTCAAGACCTATGACTCAAGTGTGTTTTTCTCGAATTATCCGCGAGGGATGTAAATAGAGAAAGAGCTCGGCGAAGTGAGTCAGTCTGGTTTTGACTAGTGATCAGTTAGTATTGCTCTGATAGTTGAAGCGAATAGTAGAGTTATTACACTTTGGCTGTTGGACGAGCGATTGCTTGTGAATAATCTTTTATAAACTTGAATTTTAGACACCAATAATTTTATTTGCGTGCTGTTGAAGGTGTGAAGATTTTCTGAGATTTATTTTGTGAATATTGCTGCGGAATCCTGTATTTAAAGGATTGGATTTTCTACAATAAATTCTCATCGCTCTTAAAGCCCTGTCTTGTTCTTTTGTGATGGATTGTCATAAAATCCTCGAACCCCCGATCAGCGTAACAGTATTTTCTTCTCTGCATAAAATTGAAAAAAGAACTCAGGAATCAAAAAGATTTTCAAAAGAGACTATCATGTCATCATTTTTACACTAACTACAAATTAACCCAATTTCTCACTGGTCACGGTAATTTCAAAAGCTACCTGAACAAATTTAATTTAGCTCCTTCATCTTTCTGTGACTGTAATATTGGTGGCGAGGAAAATGTAGAACATGTGATCCTTCTGTGTTCCAAGTATGTCAGAGAGAGAAAGATCATAAGACTGGCGTTCAAGAGACTCAACATTAATTGGCCACCGAATTTTCACCAATTTCTTTCCACCAGAAGTGCTTTCAATAATTTCTGTAAATTTGTTGTAACTGTTTGTAATCCTTCTTAACTTCTTTTTTTTAATTGTTTATTTCCCTTGAATGTGTGTTTAATACTTACTTCTGTAAGCCCCGTGTGATACTTTGTGGTGCACGGGGATTTTATAATTGTTTTCAATAAAAAAAAAACATCTATCAGTCAATATTTTGAAACTTCCAGCTATCTGGCGTGTAATAATCCACTAATAGTATTTTTATCTATTGAATAAAATGTGTAAAATTTCTAACTATAATACTTTTATGTAGTTTCTTATTGTAGATTTTTCAAAAGGTAAAAGCAAAAAAAAAAAAATTGTACTTTGTTTGATCCGCGATATAACGAATAACCCGATTTAACGAACAATATGTTCGGTCTCGAAGAATTCATTAAATCGGGGTCCGATTGGGTTACTTTCCATGAAGCTTCCAAAAACATGGATCAATACTCAGTAGAACATTAAAAGCTACGCAAATGTATCTTATTCTCATATACTTTAGTGAAGTACAAGCGGCAAAGTCTATATGTTTTTTGTAAAGTTTCTACATGGTTATCAACTTTAGTCACTCGTATGTCATCGGAACAGTTTTCTTACTACTCACAGGACATTTCCTCGCCCTCCTTGTCGTTAGATACTTGAAAATTCAGAAATCAGTTGTCTTGTTAGCCGAAGTTCTTGCGCCATAAATCGTAGGTGAAAAAAATAGCTTAGTTTAATAATTAAGTAGAATGTTTAATAATCAACCTGTTAGTATGCATACTTGAAGCCCAGTGGCTGAGTGGTAGTGTATCGCACTTACACGCCACAGGTCCAGGGTTCAAATACCGGGATCGGCAAAGTCGACTCAGCCTTTCATCTCTTCTGTAGTTATATAAATGAGTATCAAGCCTGCTTGCAAATTGAACACTGTTTTCGTTTCAATTGGAGTTTCACGTGAGATTAACCACTTGACCCAAATATCTGCACATGCATCCCAGTATCTAAGGTCACGTAAACTGATACAAGCAGAGTAGCCCTTGGCCCTCATGGGCTGTTACGCCACTGAGTTCAGTTCGGTATTTATACTTACCATGGCCTTATAAAGGAATATATCAATGAAATATAAAAAAAATATTAAAACGTTGTTTAAATTTGAAGATAATTTAACGTAATGTATTGAATACAAAAAAAAATACATTTTCTGAGGGCCGTGGGTAGCATAGTGGTTAGAGCATCGGACTCCAGACCGTAAGACCTGGGTTCGATGCCCGTTGCCACTAAATACTCTCCGAGTACACGCGGAGTACGTGCTCGTTAAATCAATGGGTTTGAAGTCTTGTGGGCTGAATCACGAGTGCAGGGGACTGGAGAATACTTCCCTCTCCTTCAGTTCCATGCCTAAATTGTGGAGGTGGAGATAGGTGGTGTCACCATCTATCGTCTCTTCGGGAATTTCACCAATCTCTTTCGTTCTGTTATCTGTATGGTTCTCAAGGCCAGCGAAAGGCGTACATGCGGCCCCTTGCTTCGATGAATTTCATGGGTGTCGATCTGACTACGTCAGACAGTAGGCATTAGAAACAACAACAACAACAAAATTTTCTTAAAATTTTCCTAAAAAAAAGTGGAATTCAAGATTGCTCGAAACATATTTTTTTTTCATAAATCTTTCCTTCTTTTTTCGGAACGTTTTTCTAATTTTCTTTGTTCTTGTATTAACCTCGCGTCTTTCTAATCTGTATTCTTCAATAGACGAGATTCTCTGAAAGTACGGAGACTTCATCAGCAGAAAGTAGTACCTTTCTTCTTCCAAATGTATTTAATATATTGCGCTACACAATTTATTGATAGCTTTCGTGAAATTGAAAAGAAAAAAAAAGATGTCTTTGATGAAAATCTTGGATTTTTCTTTTTTTTTACTTTTTTCTTCTTTGAAAGCTACTCATTTTTTTAAGTTAAAAATAATTTAACAGAAAATTTTTATTTATTCATGAGAAAGAAGTCTGGAAATCTCAGAGCTGTACCTTTAATATAATGATGAAATGCAATTTTTTCTATTTCTTCTACGAAAACTTGACATTTTCTTAAAATATTAGACAATATTGCTGTTTTCTTTTTTTCTAGTACAATCTCCCATGGCATCACAGAAATAAAGCTTTCTGAAAGAAAACCATATACAGAAATACACAATAGATATGAAACTATTTCATAAAAAGTCTCTTTCGGTGATACGTGAATTTTGAGGCAGAGTAAAATCATCTAGAAAAAGGATTGATGCCGGATATTTTTTTTGGAAAATCTGTTCAGGTATATCATATACAGTAAAAAAATCATCTTCTTATTATATTTTCCTATATATGAATGAGATTGGATTTTGATTCAGAAAAATAAGTTTGGAAGTAAAGATACAGTTTTATTAAAGTATGATATTTTCTGGAAAAAAGGGGAAATTTCGATTTTTCTTTACAAATATTCCTACTCTATATAGATAACATTTATTTTTAAATTAAAAAAGTTATTAAATGTTGATTAATTAGTGCTTAAAAATATAGCACAATCACACATGAGGAAAAAACGTAACATATTTTGAAAATGTAAAAGAATAATTAACAGAGAATTGAATATCAAGAAATATGATCATACATAATTTTTAGTTGATGCGTGCCTCAGGGAATATAGGAATTGGGTTTAAATTTTATGCAGATAACATAAGATTGTAATTGTAATATTAGTAGTAACGTACATTGAAATGTATATAAGGATTTATATTAAAGTAAATATACAGGTAAAATTTAGATTATAAATTATTTTGATTGTTTATATTATATTACCAGTTAGTACCTGATGGATAATCATTTTTAAGTATTGATTCATAGCACGATGTTTTTAAATACCATCTTCTCAGGGGGGATTATAATTCCCCCTAGAGCAGGGGTGACCTACCCGTGGCACGGCCGAGTTGTAACAGTAGTACGCGAAGGCTTATTGAAAAATTTTAAAATAAAATAATTTTTTTTACAGTTTTATTAAAATGCGGTTGTCTTAGACATAGACTTCAAAATTTATTTTAATTGATTAAATTACAATATAAAATTATCAAGTAAAGAATACTTTTTCCTTGTTGTGTGCGCTGGCTTTCCAAAGGAAGTGAACTCGCGAGATAGAATTTGAGGGAGCGCTTACTAAAACTTCTGGGAGAAAACTATGAACTCTGTGTGTCTGGTGAGAGCTTTTTACTCAAGAATGAAGACTGGTTGTGATATTAAGCTTTTCTTATTGAACCTGTGGGATATTTAAGTAATTTAAATTTAAGATTTGTTGGAAAATAATGTATTCTTCCTGCACTAGTTGGGGTCATATATCTTTTATAAATAAACTTTTGCCTCTTTTGTGTCAATTTTGAAAAAAAAAGATTAAAATGTTTTTAAATGATGCAGTAACTATCTACCGAAGTTAATAATGATCTGAGCTATAATAGATTTAAAAATTTAATACCCATTTTGAAGAATTTATTCATTTCTAAGTTGGATGATTTTCAAAATGATTAAAAAATTGCTGATCTTTTTTCATAAATTTATCTTCGTTTTCTCTAAAAGACCTTAAATGTTACACGCCTGAAATTCAAATTGGAGTTATTAACCTACAGCACCGTACTAGACTGAAAAGCAAATGTAAGAAATATCAGAAACTTATTTTAACTCAAGTGATCCAAATTACATCGTATATTGGAAATTTAAACAGACAGTCAATTTTCCAAATTCAAACGATTTGGTTGTCAGTATTGTTGTAGTTTTATATATAGATCAACACAAATGTTTTCTATTAAGAACATAATGAGATCATAATGTAGCTCAAAATTAACTGATATACACCTAAAGCAACCTAATTGAATTATCATTTTTAAGAACTAATCCTAATATAGATAAAAAAAACTACTACTAAACTACTTGGTAAAAAAAGTACAAGTTCAAAAACCACATTAGGCAAGTATTGACTGTTTAATAATAAATTAGAATTAAATGCTTAAAGTTACTCAATTTTATTTAAAACCCGAAAGGTTTATTAAAACTTAAGTAAAACGTTTATTAACAATGAAACCTCTAAATATTTATTATATTATTTTTAAATATTCTTTTTTCGAACTTGCATAAAAATATGTACTATTTGCGTTAAAATCTCACAAGATAATAAGTAACATTTTTTTCATTTTTTATATCTTTTTGTTGGTTGAAAAAGTCGGAAGTGGCACGCATAATGATTTAATATCAAACAGTGGCACTCTTTGCCGAAAATGTTGGCCACCCCTGCCCTAAGGTTTCAAAGCTCTATAGTAAAAAGACCGTTAAATACAGCAAAAATGAATAATTCGAAAAAATTAAGAAAGTTCTAAGTTTAATTTACATATTTTACAGGTTTTATATGTGGGAAACTTAGGTTGTCTGGCATACATAAACGCAATAGTCCGATTTCTGCAACACCAGTGTTTCTCAAACTGGGTGGTGATTTCCCCCAGGGGGCATAATAACCCTACGAGGGGGACGTGAACATACGAAAGTGTTGAAAACAAAAGATAATTTTAAACTTTATTAATTTACTGAAAGTAAAAACCCACTAAATACATTCTGACATTAATAAAAAATAAATTACACAGTTGCATTGGTATAGTATATTTATAAATATATCAGTACTGCAATGTATTAATCAGGCTATTCTAAGTTAAGAACAAACTTAATAATTATCAGTGTCCATAAGCTTGTCATATATAAATTTTTATACAAAAATTAACACTTATATTAATATTTTGTACTGTTTATAATTAGTCATTTACATGCCGATTAAAAATTACGTGATTTGCTCCCCAATGCGACCGTTTAACACATGGTGTGTAGCGTATGTTGAGTTTTATTTTGGGGGGAGGGATAGAAAAGGAATATAAATATGCAAATCTTCTGAAATAAATCAATCCCTTGCAAACGAGGTCAATTCATTGCATTCCAAAGCCTTCGAAATATTTTTTGGAAAGCAATGTACAGCATAAAAGATCGAATTTGGAAAGACGTATATATACGTCTGGGGTCATTAACACAACGGCTGAGTGAGGCGGTTCTACACGCCGGTGGCAGAGATTAAAATCGTATTGTAAGTTTAGCGTCAGAGTATAGTACTATTGAATTCAATACATTGTTATTGTACGGAGAATGGGGCGTAATTAAAGTTATGATTGAATATTGGGTCGCAAATAAAGAAAGTTTGAGAAACAATGTACTTCCACTTTATTGAACATCAAGCTATCAACGTTATTGACAGCACATATCCTTTTTTGCAGTTTTGTTGCATTATTCAGCAAAAGGGATAAGGAAACTTGATCATATATAAAACACCAAGTTTTCGGATAACTCGGATAAAATGTATTAACTGACACAAACCCAGAAGCTGTATGATGCATAGAATATAGTAGCATAGGCAAAAAATTAGAAGCTCATCAAAGTTACTCAGGTCAGAGGTCAAGAACGTCACAATATATAATTATAATTAAGATTACACAATATACTTAACACAATATATAATTAAGATTTATTTAACTTACTCCTGGAGCACTCTTGACATTTACGCTTCAATTCCCTATAAATATTTTGCTTGACTATACAACCTCCAGTGGTAAATCTTGTTTATAACTATCTCCAACTATCAACTCTCAAATGCCAACGTTTAAATAGAAGAACTCATTTAACTAAATCCCGTCTTCTTCTTCGACGGAAAGTTTTCAACAGAACTTACAGCTAAAAAGGACAATTTTACCCCGGGGGTTAGTTGAAGATTCGCGAATGGACCAGTTACAATCGTAATTCTGAAAAACCAACGTTACATCTCATAGTAGCTACAGCCAGGGAGAAAGAATTTCTTGAGTAAATGTAGCAACGAGACAATTAGCTTGCTACACGTTGTTGAGCAAAGTGCAAGAAACACAACATACCCTTGCTTTCCTTGACCTGCGCTTTTACCAGATCTTTCACCGACAGAACATGTTTTATATATATTAAAAGAGAGAGAATAACAACATAACAAAGTTCTTCATTGATTATAACTAATTGGTAAAGAAAAAAATCGCATGAAATGCAATAGCCAGAGCTCACGTTCAGAGTCTAATTTCTTCAATGCTCAAAAGTTTTGCAACCATTATTGCTGCTAATGATGGCTTCACCCAGGACTGATCTCTGTGTTCTTTCTATAAGTACAAATTACCAGAAACTGTAACAATTTAAAACATTTATTCTAAAAGATATTTCTAAAATACAAATTGACCTTGTTATCACGTTATCTTATTGCTTTATCGTGTTATTATTTTACTGGATTCCAAAATTAATGTGAAGTGTGTTTTGGAATTTAAATGGAATTTGTTATATGCCTGTCTGCGTTACAAAGCATAGTACAAATTTTCATTTTATTTTAATAATCAGCGTTTCTCACACGTTTTATTTTTCTGTTTTTAAAAAGCCTCATGAAATATTGGGGCGTCAACACACACACCCCTAGCACGTTTGTTTGAAATGACTTATCGAAATTCAAAACAGCGTTGTTTAAAACCGTTTTCAAAGGTATCAAGACCTTCGTCCCTAAGCATTTAGGGGCAAATCATGTCGAAAGTCGAAAACAAAAGATTATTTTAAAAAATTATTAATTTACAGGAAGTAAGTAAACAAAATACGCTCTGGCATAATAAAAAATAAAATACATATTTCTACAGATGCACTACACTTATAGATGTATTAGTGCAGCAGAATGTATTTTACAATTCAACTATAATAAGTTAAGAACAAGTCTAAAAATTACCAGTAAAACCATAGACTTGTCATGTATAAAATAAAACGTATACCAGTGCTTTTCAAACTTTCAATACTGGCACCCTCCTTTTCGATCACAATTTTTATCGCGCCCCCCTTATACATTAATAATGTGCTGAATGCAATAATAATGCACTTTGACGCTAAAGCTACGATAGGCGATCTTAATTATAAACCATACAAATTACTAACGTAAGTATTAAATTTTGTATACTACTTTTAAGCAAAAATAAATAAATAAAATAATAGGATAATTATTATGTTATTTTTCCTTTCTCTAATTTTTAAATTGAACATATTGAAAAATACGGTGGCTGCTTAGAAGACAAAGTATAGATATCTTCTAAATATAGAAAAAGAACTCAGAGGGCCAATTTCTAATCCTAAGCATTCCTTATAAAAACTTTGCTTTGCAAGACAAGCCCATGGAAGTCGTTAAAACTTATTAAACTTGTTCTTAATTTAGTATTAATTAATTAGTTATAAAATACTCTGTGCAGCACTGATACATTAAAAGTATACCTTTAAAGCTGAAGTGCCCGTTCTTTGCCTGAAATCATTTATAAGAAAATAAAACATTATTGATATAATAGATGAATTTTAAAGAGAGCAAAGCCAAGTGCTCGACAATGTTTACAGAAATGTAAAATGATTTTTTTAAAGTGGTTCCTTAAATTATTATTAGTTTTAAGCGAATTGTGTAATTTTAAGCCTCACAGAATTATCATTTAGAATTGATGTTAAATAATGAACAATAATATAAAATTCAGATGAAGAATAATTGTATTATTTTTAATATTTAAAGCGAAAAGTGTTCAACATGTTTTAACCCGGAAGCAGGCACGCACTCGATACGGTCGAGCAGGGTTATTGAGTCACCCCAATCCTTTTTTTTTAATAATTATTTTATTGTACACGATACAAATCGTGATTCCAGTGAATAATTTAACTAAGAGCAAAAAGTTTACTTACCTACTAAATATTTTAAGGACTTTTCAGTTTTTCTTTGGTAACAAATAAACAGTTTTGCCAGAATTAACGATTTAAAATATGTGTCCTGCGCGACCACTTCCGGGTAAAAGTGTGTATTCATTATGATAATAAAACATGTATGTTACTGCTAAAAAAATTGTGTAAAAAACCTTTTTCGTTATGCTTTATATCTTTGAGAATATGTTCATAAAAATACGTCTTGGCCAAGTAATACTTCAAAGTGAGTGCTCTCATGTTTTAACCCGGAAGCAGGCAAATATCATAAAACACTTTTTTAATAATTTTGCATGGAAAAAAGCGCAACAGAGTTTACTTAAAAACATTTTTCTTTGGTAATTATTTACAACTTCCGCGCGACTACCCTAAATGAGAACGTTTTTCGTTATGTTTTATACATTAAGAAACAGACACATAGGTCATAACTAACTCTACCAATAACTTAAAGGTCAAACAGATTACAGCTATAATGTGCAGTATTTCAAAAAAATGACAGTGATGAAATTTTTATGTTCCTAAAGTTTTCGATTCTGGGTCTGGGATCTGGTTTCTCTCTGAAAAAGTAGTATGTTAGGTTTAAAAGAAAAGCGTAATAAAAAAATCTCTCATCATGGGATGACAGCAAATCAAATAAAAGTTTTTTATTTGGTTATAGGATCAAAGGTAGCTAATTAGGCATTGAAGAAGTTTTTATTTTTGATGACTTAATATCGCACGCGCCTATAAATTATATAAGAGTAAAAGTGCATTTTTTATTATGCATGAAAGTATTTTGTTTCAATTCATTCCAGTAAATTAATTATTTTTAAATCTTTTATTTTCATATGCTCGCACCCCCCCTCGTAAGTTTATCGCCCCAGGGAGGCGCGCCCCACAGTTTGAGAAACACTGACGTATACAAAATTAAAACTTATCTTTATTGTTTGTACGGTTTATATTTAATTATTTAACTGCCGATAAAAAAAAGTATGCTATTCGCTCCCAATGCAACCTTCCACGTAAGCGATATATTAGGGGGAGGGGTAGAAAAGGAGAATAAAAATGAGCAAATCCTCTGAAGTAAATAAATCCTTCACTAACAATGCCAAAGTTCTTTTATTCCATTCTAAAGCTTTTGGAAAAATTTTATGGAAAGCAATGCACAGAAAAATCATACTTCGAAAAGACGTATATCTACGTCAGAAGAAATTAACGCTTTGACTGAGCAAGACGTTCATATACGCCGTTGACTGCTTTAGCGTCAAAGTATAGTATTATTGAATTCAATACATTGTTATTGTATGGAGGGGGGCACGATGGAAATTAATATTGAATATTGAGCCGCAAGTATTGAAAGTTTGAGAAGAACTGCGATAATACAAAGTTATCTGTTTAAATTAGTGAAAAAGTCATCTCCTGTTATTGATTAATTGACAAAACTAATTTTAGTTCACTTTGATGGAACCTAAATATATTAGTACTATACGTTCGTGCTTAAAATAAAAAGAATTTGTGTACTTAATCAAATGTTTAGAAAAGAAATGTAAAATTAATACTTCCAAACTGAAAAGAAAAACTTTATATAAAACCGTTTACGTAAGAATACTCGTACATATGGAGGAAAATGATTGCGCTAATTATCTTTGACAATGTCTACACCTCACTCGTTTACCCACCGAAGCGTCTTTATCGAGTTCTTTTGCAAAACTTATTGACATTTATAAGGAAATAGTTGAAATTAACTATCGCCATTGTTTCCAGGGAGGAATGAGGAATCAGAGAATTCAAGAGACATTAAAGTTGCACCCCGACGTTGTGAGCAGCTTACGAAATTATTTTAAGGAAACCAGATTCGTACAGAAAGGCCTAAATAAAATCGTTCAAAAGTAACAACGATGAAAGAAAGGTAATATTGACCAATTGTAAGCTGTAATTCAGCGTTTCTCAAAGTGTGGGGCGCGCCCCCCTGGGGGGCGCGATGACCCTACAAGGGGGGCGCGAGCGTATCGAAAATTTAGATTTTTTTTTTTAAAAAAATAACCTGAAAGAGAAGTAAAACAAAATGCTTTCTTCCATAATAAAAAAAATACACACAACAACACTGACATAATTTATGTTTATTATCTGGCTTTTTTCCGTCAAATAGCTATCTTTGATCCCAAAACCAAATTAAAGAGAAAAAAAACATTTTGTTTTATTTGCTGTATTTCCTCAATGAGAGATTTTTTTATTACGTTTTAACATAAAATATTACTCGTTAAAAGAAAAAACGAAACCCAGACCCTGAGAAAAATTCTAAGAAGATAAACAATTCACCACTGTAATTATTATTGAAGTACTGTACATTAGTTGTAGAAAAAGAAAAGGAAGTCATGATTCACTTTTCAGCCAGGCTGCATAGTACGTTTGCTAATCATTTGATTGACCTTCAATCTTATGGTATGGTTATATTATCAATATTAGTTCCCTCCCATCTTTTATGCGTTTGCTTTTCGCTTAGGGAAATTGTAAATAATTGAGTTTTGCGATATTTGGAAAAGAATTGATTGGTTTATCATTTCTGTAGGATAATTGAAAAGTGTCTGATTTGCGTCCTTTATTATGGTCTTGTGCTTTTGAATCATTTTAGTTCAGTTTTATTGGTTTTTTCTCAAATCATCAAAGAATTGAATAGTCCTTAAAAGAAGGTAAGTATACTTTCTATAAATTAAAATATTCACTAGAATTCCGATTTGTATCGTGTACAGTAAAAATAATTCTAAACAAATAATTGGGGTGACTGAGTTCCTCCGCACTACCATTAATGTTAGTATCGAGTACGCGCCTGCTCCCGCGTTAAAACATTTTGAAGTCTTCTCGCTTTAAATGTTAAAAAGTAACACAATTATTCTTCATCGGAATTTTATATTCTTTTTCATAATTTAACATTAATTCTAAATGCTAATTGTGTGAGGTTTAAAATTACAGTTCTTTTAAACAGTTATTTACAATTATAGCATTTATCTAAAAAAAAATATTTTACATTTTTGTATACAATGTCGTGCACACAGTTTTACTCTCCTTACAGTTCAGCTATTATATCAAGAATAATGTTTTATTTTTTTAAAAAATGAACTCGTGCGAAGAGTCGGTGTTTCAGCCAGTATACGTTTGATATATCAGTACTGAAGAAGGTATTTTATAAATAATTTCTTATTACTTAATTTGGCCGCGGTAGCCGAGTGGTATAGGTATCAGATCGTGGCTTGCCTTGTCACGAGTTCGATCCCAGTACCACTAAAGACCCGCCATGTAGGGCAACGATGCATGTTAAATCTGTTGAGAGTTGAAACGTTTTCCCGTTGGTGTGGTGTGGTAGTTAGGAGAGAAGGGTGCCAGCTCAGGTGTCATCCACGTCACTTGACCATGGTTCAAAATTACGTGGTCCGTCGTCAAAAGCCCTCGTGCAGCTGAACAGTGCGACGTTAATATTCAATCAATCAATCTTATTACTAAATTAAGAACAAGTTTAATAATTATTAGGGGCTGTTCTTGTAGAGGAAAGTTTTTCAAAGGAAGGTTTAATATCAGAAATTGACACTTAAAGAGTTATTTTTCTATATTTAGCTGAGATCTATATTTTGTCTTCAAGGCATCCACTGCAGAAAATCCGGTTTGAAAAAGGTAGGATGTTGAAAATGGTAATAGTATACGAAGTGCTTTTGTTTTCAGTACAGATAATTCCTCATCCACCTCTACCCCAAATTCAAAGAGCGATTTATTACAAAATTGCCTTTTAATTTTTCACTGGATGTGAAAAAACTGTATCTTGAAATAGATCCCTAATACTAACTTGCTACCAAGCTGTCCTCATCCAGAAAATACTTTTTAAAATTCTTTACCAACATAGCTAAATGATTTTACATGTTTTAAAAACAACTTTCACATGTTGTTCTACAGATTTGTAAGTTTTAACACGTAGCGAGCTGGGGCTTTTTTTTTTCATCATTTACTTCAGTAGTGGTAAATCCAAAATTTAAGTATTTTTTAGAAGATCGCCTTGATTTAATTTTCGGAACCATGCTCGTTCGTCTGTGTACTTGTTGATTCTTTATTATGGTCGAATGTTTGCTTACGACTTAAAAATGTATGTATGATATTGTTTTAATCTACTGCCGTAAATACTTAATTACCGTGAATTACAATTAACGTGGAAATTAAAAAAAATGTACATTCAAGCTAGATTCGGTAACTATAGGAGTATCGAGTCCACCAAAACTGACTGGAATTGTACGAGGAAAAGCATTTTTACATGTTTTGCGCAGACGTCCGATAGGTTGCCCAGACTCACGCAAACGTACCCTATAATGCCAGATGTGATGGATATGATAGAGAGCGACATTTTGACTAGACTATTTTTCTAATGACATTTGTACTTTGAGAAATGAATGCTGAAGGAAATAAATCTTTAATTAAATACATCATTTTGCGATCTGTTCCAATTTAAAAATTAGAGAAAGAAAAATAACATAATTCTAAGTAATATATATTTTAAGTAATTTTCTTAAAATATATATTACTTAAAAGTTACATATACACAAAATTTAATATACTTATCGTATTAATTTGTACGGTTTATAATTAAGATCGTATTGTAACTTTAGCGTCTCTCTCTCAAAGTGCATTTTTATTGCAGTAAATACATTATTGTTGTACAGGGGGCGAGACAAAAATTATGATTGAAAATTGGGTCGCCAGTATTGAAAGTTTGAGAAACACTGCTTTTAATGTATGAGTGGTGCACAGAGTATTTTATGACTAATTAATTAATACTAAATTAAGAACAAGTTTAATAATTATTAGCTACTTCCATGGGCTTGTCTTACAGAGCAAAGTTTTGAAAGGAGTTTTAAGATAAGAAATTGACCCTCTGAGTTCATTTTCTATATTTAGCTGATATCTATATTTTGTCTTCTAAGCAACCACCGCATTTTGTAATATGTTCCAATTTAAAAATCAGAGAAAGGAAAAATAACTTAGTAATTATCCTATTACTTAACTTTTTTTTGCTTAAAGTAACATATACAAAATTTAATACTTATGTCATGAATTTGTACGGTTTATAATAAATATTGTTGCTTTATCGTAAAAGTGCATTATTATTGCATTCAGTAAATTATTATGTATAAGGGGGGCGCGATAAAAATTGTGATTGAAAAGGGGGGCGCCAGTATTGAAAGTTTGAGAAGCACTGCTGTAATTGATTAAAATATGACATTTTATTCAAAAGGGATATAAGACCACTCATCTTAAAATAATTATAAGATGAAATATTAAAAATAAAATTTATCAACCACAGTCTTAAAACTCAATATTTTTTTAAAAAATATTTCTCTTAATAATTTCAAAGTCCGATAACGCTCCATTATATAAAACAATTACTTAAAGCAGCGTTTCTCAAACTGAAGGGTGCTTTCCCTTAGGGGTGGAGATGCACGAGGGACATTACTAGGGGGCACGAGCATATCAAAAAGTCGAAAATCAGATATTTAAAAAACTATTAATTTAACTCAAAGGAGCAAAACAAAATATATTTTCACACAATGAAAACACACGTTGCACTTTCTCATTACAATCTGTTCCAATTTAAAAATAAAAAGAGAAATATAACACAAAATTTTTCTTATTACTTAATGTTAACTTAGTAAAAATATCTATTACTTAAAAGTAACTTAGTAAAAATATCTATTACTTAAAAGTAATTTACTAAAAATATATATTATAAAAGTAACATATTGAAAATTTATTACTTATCTTGATAATTTGTGTGATTTATAATAAAGATCGAATGGTAAATGTAGTGTCAAAGCACTTATTATTGCTCTCAGTGCATTGTTATTGTATGGGGGTGCGATGAAAATTCTGATTGAAAATTGGGTCACAAATATAGAAAGTTTGAGAAGCACTGACTTCCGTAAACTTCCGTCCACTGACTGAGTTTCCGTAAAAAGATCTTAATTGTTATATTTTCAAAATATGTTGTCTTCGTTTAACAAGCCTAAACAAGCGAGTTTATAACCTAGCAGAAGTCTTTTATTTCAAATAACTTTAACCGGAAGAACTTTTCCCGAAAACTGTTCTATTTTAGAAAGTTTCAAAGCGTTTCATTCCTTGTCAGTACCTCGAAATAACTTCAAATCAATATTCGGGTTCAGCGATCACTTAGAAGTTATCGATATTTAATTAAAGTCGTAGGCGTTTCCTTTTCCGATCATGTCTTTGGGGAAAATCTTACAGGCAACGCTTCATTAATCTTCGTAGAAATACCCTCTTAGATTCGATTAAAATGAAATAGAGAAAATATCATTCATTCAGAGGGATTTTCTGATCGAAGTCCGTTCCGTAATGTCCTTCACCTAGTTATTGAATACAAATAAAACTTAAATCATTGGGGTATTCTGATGTAAAACTGAATATTAATTAAATATAATTTCTTAACTAAGAACTCTTGCAGATAGATATTGACACCAATAAATTAATTGAAAGGAAAAACTTTTAATCGCCTAGTTAAATAGGAGTCTTAAGATTCCTTTGGGAATCCAATGAAGTATATTAAAGCTGCAGAACAATAAATCAATTAAAATATGTAATTAATTTCTTCAGAAGGTTTTCCTAAAAAATTTTCGAAAAGGAACCCTTTACTCATTTTAAGGGAAGTAATAATATAACTGATATCAATTCTTTTTGATTTATTGCTTAGCAAGAAAGATCTGGGAGTTACGTTGATCATTGTTTGGCTTCTTCAGGGGACTTGGTACCCTACAAATCACAAACCTGTCGTTTTTTTTATTTTCATTTAATCTTATTCTTTTCAATATTATCTTTCGATTGATATATCACTTGTGCATGTTGGAAAGTTAGAAGTTGAATAAAACTTCATTTGAAAACAAATTAGACAATTCAGCCACACCCCTTTTTAGAAAAAAAAGTTAAAAAATGCGTTATGATAAAAAAAAATCTATTTTATAAATAGAAATAATAACTATAAAAAAGAATGTGTAGTATTAAAAGCAGAATACTTCCGAGGCAATACAATAATGTAATTTTTCTTCCTTGTGAAATGTGTGCATGTAAAATTTTTAAATTAAGGCATTTTATATTAATAATTTTATATATATAATTTCAGTTCTTATTCCTGATATATTTTTCATACAAAGGTAATACTTTAATATTATAAGAAGAAAAACAGCTAAAATTTCTGTAGTAACAGAAAAAATATTTTTTTTAAAGTTTTTCTTGTGCAATTAGTACTCTCTAAAAGTTGATCATTTTTAAAAATGTGTGGGTTGAAAACATATGAAAATGCAATTATTTTAAAGAAAAACGTATAAGTAATATCTTAAAAGGATATTTTAAGTTTAATTAAGCTTATAATAATTATTTTTTCAGAATTATAAACTTTAAAGTGGTTTTTCTCAGTTTGTGTTTTTCGAAACCTTAGTGCATTCAAAATGCTACTCCTTCGACAATTATTTACCAATCACTTCAACTTTTTTTCCTGCGTGTTAAAAATAAAGCATGTAATAAAATTAGGGATCCGTTTTGCTATAAACTGAATACTTTTTTTTTAAAAAAATAAAATGTAAGACCTGTTGGCTTTTTCGTTGATTTTTAGCCTGTATATCAACATTTTATTTTTTTTTCCCTCGAAAACGAAGCTATTCTAAAATCGATCCCTAAAGTTGTTAAGAACATCCATAAGAATATTATAAAAAAAAATTCAGGTCAAAAAATTAATTTTTACAAAAGGAGTAGGATTTTAAAATTTTCCCAATTTTCTTCAAAAAATTTAAATTTTTTAAATTGTGTGAATAATATATGAAAATTTCATCTGGTAACATTTTCTTGAATAGAAACATTGTATAAAATGTTAAAATATAATTTTTAAATACGTAAATAAAGAAGTTTGCTCAAAGGGTGCCAAGTCCTCTTAAGAGGTCAATGTTCTGCCTGAAATGATTTAAAAGATGAGCATTTTTATTGCATATAACTAAGCATAATAAATACTCAACAGAATGCGAGAATGGAGGAATTTTATTTTAATTTTCAATTTTAAAGTTTTCGCACTATTTTTTGTTTTATAATTGTGGAACACAAAAGCTCCTAAACCAGTGTTTCTCAAAGTAGCAATATTCGCGACCCAATATTCAATCATAATTTTCATCGCGCCTCCTTCATATAATAACAATGTATTGGATTTAATATTTCTATACTTTCACCTAAAACTACAATACGACTTTAAGCTCTTAAGTGCCCCCAGCGTATATAAACGTCTCCTAAAGCCAAAGCATTTATTTCCCCGGACGTATATATACGTCTTTCCGATGTACGACATTTTCTTTAAGCTCTTAAGTGCCCCCAGCGTATATAAACGTCTCCTAAAGCCAAAGCATTTATTTCCCCGGACGTATATATACGTCTTTCCGATGTACGACATTTTCTTTAAGCTCTTAAGTGCCCCCAGCGTATATAAACGTCTCCTAAAGCCAAAGTATTTATTTCCCCGGACGCATATATACGTCTTTCCGATGTACGACATTTTCTTTAAGCTCTTAAGTGCCCCCAGCGTATATAAACGTCTCCTAAAGCCAAAGCATTTATTTCCACGGACGTATATATACGTCTTTCCGATGTACGGCATTTTCTGTGCACTGCTATCCATAAAATTATTTCGAAGGCTTTGGAATGGCATAAAAGGACCTTGACAGATTTTACGAAGGATTTACTTGTTTCAGATAATTTGCTTCATTCTTCATCCACCCTCCAAGACATCGCATCCACGCACCTACGTGGAACACGGTTGTCATTGGGGAGCGAATCGCGTAACTTTTAATCGACAGTTAAGAGATTATATCATAAATCGTACAAATTAGCAGGATAACTGATTATTTTTGTTTTAAATTATACATGTATGGCAAGCCCATTCGGTCGCTGATAATTAAAAAAAACTTGCTCTTAACTTAGTACTGCTATATGAATTATAAAAGACATTGTATACCACTGATACACTTATAAGTGTAAACGTGTATTTTTTTTAACTAAGTCAATGTTATTTGCTTGTTGATTTTCAGTAAAGTAATAATTTTTTAAAATAATCTTTTTTGTTTTCGACTTTTCAATATGCTCGGGCCCCCATCACAGAGTTACCGCACCCCCCTTGGGGAGGCGCCCCACAGTTTGAGAAACGCTGCACTAAATGCTTGCTATTTGCTCGTATATGTACACTCTCAATGCTATGAAGGATTTTTCATGTATCTTAAAAGAACTCTTCTCGTGTTTACAAAAAAGAAATGTCACGTTCTTACCTCTTTTTCAAACGGTTCATGAATTTGTGCGTGTGTGCATTTATGAGGGGTGCTTAAATGAAAGTGATTCGAGTTGTGTATCAATGAGATGCTTAGGGACAGAAGTGAGGCATATACATAGTTAGAAACAGCAATATTTCATGAAGAGGTACAGTGGTTAGTGAAGCTGACTGCAGCACCATGGGGTCTGGGTTCGTATCAAGGAAAAGGCATGGATATTTGTAAATGTATAGTGCAGTGCTTCTCAAACTTTCGTTATTCACGCCCCAATATTCAATCATAATTTTCATCGCGTCCCCCTTCCTTAGAATACAATAACATGATATTGAATTCAATGCTACTATATTTTGACACTAAAACTAAAATACGAATTTAACTTCTTTAGTGCCACCGGATGATATAAACGTCTTGCCAGATCAAAGCATTAATTTCCTCGGACGTATATATACGTCATTCCAAAGTGCGATTTTTTTTCCATACTCTGTTATCCATAAAACTATTCCAAAGGCTTTGGAATGCAATAAAAGGACTTTGACAGTGTTTGTGAAGGATTTACTTATTTCAAAAGATTTGTTTTTTATTCCTTTTCTCTCGCCCCCCAATGCTCCACATACGAGTGCCTACGTAAAAAAAACGTTGGCATTGGGCGTAACTTTTTATCAGCAGCTGAGGGATAAATTATAAACCGTACAATTTATCAAGATAAGTGTAAAATTTTTGTATATATATAATTTTATATATGACAAGCCGACGGGGGGGAGGTCACTGGTAATTACTAATATTGTTCTTACAGTATTGTTAAATTAATTATAAACATTTATAGGTTTATTATATCAGTGTACTTGGATCACGTGCAATATGCAAAACTCGGAGAGGGGATTATACCCTCATTTATCAATTAAAACTTACTTTTTCAATTCCTACTATTAGCTCACACTCTCTATATATTTATTTAACCTGGTGGAATTTTCAATTGTTAATAAAATACATTTTAAAGCGCTCCATTGAGCTGAAATTTTGCATACATGATTATTTTGATGACAATAAAGTAATTTTTAATTATAATTAATAAAAATTAATTGATTAAAACTAATTATTGAAAGAATTACAAATACAGCCACGTTGGCATTATTTTCGGCAACTTAGCGACTATTGTAAAAAATTGAAAAGGTTTTTTTCCTCACATTTAAAGCACTCATTTGAGCTGAAATTTTCTATACACTACTGTTTTGGGTAAAGATACCATAATTCAATTTTAATTAATTAAAATTAATAGACTGAAACTAATTATTTAAAGAATTAAGGATACAGCCACGTTGGTTTCATTTTTAGTGACTTGGGTCAAAACTTTAAAATATTTTTTTCTCGTTTTAAAGCATTCAGTTGAACTGAAATTTTATAAACACGATTGTTTTGGATGACAATACGATACTTTAATGATAATTAAAACAATTAATTACCACTTAATGTTAGGATTCTGTCCTATGTATATACATATTTATATTAATATTAACTATTTAATTAAATGTAGCAAACCTAAAATTTTTCTTTGTTGATCTAAGTAGAAGTTCACTTATTTTTTTTTAGATTACTTGTTCTACTCTGTTGCGTTGCAATTAATTTATTTCAAGTTTTTTTATTACCTGAAATTTTTTACGGCAACTATCTGGACTCTCAACATCGCTCTCTGCCCGTGGAAAAATAAGGTAGGCTTGATTATTTTTATTTTTGAAGCTAAGCCAAAACATTTTTGTGAGTTGACATATATTAAAGGAATACATCTTTTTGGAGAATACGTAACGTTTGAAATATTAGAGGTAAAATCTGCTAAAAATGTCAAAACCCCAATTTCAAAAAATGGGTTGCATCGACTCATACAGAGTAAAATGGTTAAGTAAAAGCAAGACAAAATTTAAATTAAGAAAATAACAACCAAAACTGCAATTTCTATAAATGAATTTGACTGTTCAACATCTTGACGAAATACTTCTTTAATTGATTTTTAAATCTGTCTTCCGTAGAGAGAACTTGATGCTAATTTGAGTGTTATTTAAACTCTAACAAAGTGTATGTTTGTGTTAGCCATTGCACTGTTATTAAAGTGAGATTAGAGAATTACCTTTTGGAAATTTTCGTGTAAGGGAGAAACAGTTTTTAATTTTGGAATATAACTAACCAAAGGATCGGACGTGTGTTCTTCTATTGATCAAACTCAGAGAAGTTTTTAGTTATTTAACGTAAAAGCTTTAGATAGTGATCTAAATTAAATTGCTCCCTTGGTTTATAAGCCTTGATTCATTATAAATTGCTTAAGGTATCCGACTACGTTCGGAACCGTGATTTTAAAAAAGCGCATAAAGGGATAATGGGCATGATGTTTAGATTAGAATTCATAAATGAAAATTGTTTTGAGGATATTTTGACTTAAAAAAAATGTATTTGAAAATGGATCTATTATAATTATTTTGGCAAAAATACAGAGGCTCATCTAGAATTTTTGAAAAGTTTACATTATTTTCAGAGTTACCAATTGAAATAACTATATTTGCGTTTTTTTTTCTTAAAATTGCCCCCTGTTGTCGTAAAATATGAATAAACCCACTTCTATGCTATATATTTCAAAATTCTAGTTTTGAACAGAGGTCTGAGCTATGTACAGGCAAAATATTATTCTAATAGAAGATATTTTTTCTAAAGGAGAACATTTGGAAAAAAGATTATTCTAAGTTAATTTTTGAAATATTGTTCACTTGCGGCCTCAGAAATAAAAAAAATGATTATTTTTATAACTATTAACACTGTATATACAGTCAGAGAAGACAAATTAACATTGTATTACCTATTACCAACCTCTATATTGCAAATTTTTCTATGCAGCGAGCTTTTTTCTGGGGGGCTCGGTGGCCGAGTGGTAGTGTTTCATGCTTCCATGCCACAGGTCCGGGTTCCATTCCCAGGCCATCCCTACTGCATTGGGTCGATAAATGAGTACCAAGCTTGCTTGGGGACTTTAACACTGGAGGTCATGCTTCAGAATGACCACCTGATCGGGACATTTGCTCATGCATATCAGCGCTTAATGATCACGTACACTGTGATGGGCAGAATAAGCGCTGGCCCTCATGGGCTGTTACGCCACTGAGTTGGAGTTGAACTATTTTTTGGAACCAAGAGCCTTTCATGGTTTTTTCGTAAAATAACCTTCCAATATCGAAATGCATATATTTTTTAACGAATTTCTTTTTCTTATGATTCAACTTTTTTCTCACTTTATTTTTAAAGTGTTTCTGGATTTTTAAAGTATTTTCTAGTTATTCTTTCTTTTTAAACATTTTATGGTAGTCATAAATCTTGAACTTGTTTTATTAAACGCCTAACTTTCCGAGAGCAATAGAATTACGTATCTTTCTTTCAAGAAATGCAACTTTTAACACTCATTGTTCAGTTTACTAGAAACATCTACGATATCCCCTTTCCACCTCAGTGGAGCTGTCTCGTGCCCTGTGCCCTTTAACTGGTCTCCGTTTATCTGCAGTGTTGATCGGTTGTACCAGTCATTTCGTTTCTTGTAGCTCGAAAATGTGAAAACATAAACGCTTCAGCATCAAAGAAAAAAAGTTTAGTTCTTTAGGAGGTGCATAAAATCGTAAAGAAACAGGATGATGCTTTAAAATTTTCTATTCCTCCAAACAGCTTATCAATTTTTACAAAAAATCGAGATAAGTTTTAAAACTAAGATTCATCGAATTCTTGTTCAATACGCTTAAGAACATATTTCTTACATGTAACTTAAAAGATGTCAACGAGGTAGTTTTGAGGTGAATACACACAATGCGAGATAAAAATGTCCCGATCGTTAAACCTATCGTAAATAGAGAAAGCTATTCAATTTGCAAAGGCATTGGGATACGACCAATTTCTAGGTAGCAATGGATGGCTAGAAAATTTTAAGAAATGACACAGAAAAATACACCTGAAGGAATTTTTTATGTATTTCAAAGATGTGAGACGTATTACGAAGCAAAGCAATCTTGCAAACAAAAAAAAACTGAAACAAATTTAACAGACTTGGGGAGAAATTAAGTTTAAGAACGCGTGTGGTAATGTATCTTAAGAGTTTCTAGTTATAAAATAATATATGCCTTAAATTAGAAAATGTCCTTAAAATTCCTTAATTTTAATATCAAATTATTTTCTTAACGTTGAAGGTATAGTACATTCCTCGACATTCTTTTATTCCTTGCAGAATTTTTTTATGATTAAGATATACAAAATAAATTTTTATTAATTAACAAAAAGGTGCGAGTAATTACTTTTTTTAATGTATAGTGATTATGGATTTTTGAAATTTGTTTTAGAGGTTCATAAAGTATATTGAAAGATGAAACTCTATACAACGAATTTTCTTATAAATAACTTTATTTCGGGATTTAGCTACTTCGTTTAATAGAGGTCCAACTGTATTATAGAAAAGCAATGCATTGCATATATGATGATCTCGTATTCGCTTACTACGTCCACAGCTCTTACAGTTCAACCATATCACACCGTCCCATTTAAAACTACACGACTACTTTGCATGATGAAATGTACTCCAGAAATAATGAAAATATTAAATCACTCCGAACCAAATTTTTCCCCTAACATTCTCGACTTAACCACCTAAAATGTTTTACGTCACTTTCTATTTTAAATATTTTCAAAGTGTAGACCGAGATTCCACGTTCCTTATATTTACTTTAGTATTATAAATTGAAGATTATGTAGTCACAGTCAACGAAAGAAGCATCTAAAAATGCCTATGAATTTATAATGCTTTGCTTTTGAAATTTCACATCGCAGATCGTGTCCCGTAGGTCTGCTACAACATAATCGAGCGAGATTTTCGAAATGAGGAAATTTTGGGAGATATTGATATGGAAATAGATCAATACACTTGGTAATGGACTACATATGGATTTTATTTGGAATATTCTGATAGAATAAAAATCTCATAAGTGATGTTTACATAAGAGCTTATATTTATTGAATTGAAACAAAAATGTGAAATATACCTCCGAAATTTTGATATTTGTTTTATAATTACTGAGAATTTACAACTTTGAAAATATTGTTATTGAAAAGTTAAAATAAAAGTAAATTGTTTTGGAAGCAATTCTGTGTGAGTGATGTTTTTCGATAAAATATTTGTTTACATGCAGTGTAGTAAATTTAATATTTTACATTAGTTCTTCTCAAACTTTCAATTTTTGCAACCCAATATTCAATCATAATATTCATAGCATTTTTGATTAAATCCATGTGAATTAATAAGTACATTTAAAAAGTTAAAATCATGCATGCTTAAAAAAAATATTTGCGAAGTCTCTTTTTTATTTAGTTACTCTAAGTATTTCTAGAATTTCAAACATCAAAATAACACAATTAAACTTACAAATAAGCTTCTTTCTCAAAACACTAGATTTAATTTAATTATGATTTTTACGTTAAAGAATATATAGTAGATTTTTAAAAATATATATAAATATTTTCACATAATATGTCAAAATTTACACCTTGTATACAATGAATGAATATTAAGTCTTGTATATATATGTTAACGTGTTAAAATGTATAATTCAGTTATTTCATAAAATAACTAGATATTTCATGAAATAACTAGACAAGTCTGTTAAAGTATATAATAGGTAAAAAAATTTCATACTTTACCTAGTGATTCTATGAAACAACTTATGATAGATGGTTTTATATATATATATATATATATATATATATATATATACTAGAGAGGATCCGACAAACGTTGTCCTGTACACACATCTTAAATTCAAAAATTCCAAATTTTTATGAATAAGCTTTAACAATCTGGACCGTTTTGAGAAAAATTTGAGTAAAATTGAGTAAAATTTCAAACACTAATTACATTTGAATGTAAAGATTTAATTAACACACGATTTACTTCAACAAAATTATAACATGAAGTGACAAAATATTTTCTTGAAATGATCACAGCACCAACTGTCGGGACCAACTTGAATTGTAATAAAAATTTTCGAATATTCGATACTGCGATCGTAGAGCAGTCTGCCGGATCCAATGTAAAACATTCCAAGATCAACAATTTATAAATAAAAAGTTAATTAAATAAACATTTCTAAACCGAATTATAAATCTAAACCATTCTCGAGTCCGCTGGAACAGACAAAAACTTTCATCAAAATCGGTCCAGCCGTTTAAGAGGGGTTCAGTTACATACACACGCACAGAAGAATTACATATATAAAGATTATTTGAAAAGATATTAATTAAAAACGCTAAATAGCGTGAATCGCGTCTGCATTTTCGTAACAATAAAGAGCGGGTTTCGCCAGTTTGGCTGAAAATCAATTTTGGACGCCAACTTACGTCCTTTTCAATTCCTACTATTAGCTCACGATCTCTATCCATATTTTATTTTTTTGTTTGTTTATTTATTTATTTATCTTGGTGGAATTTTCAGTCGTTAATAAAATACATTTTAAAGCACTCAATTGAGCTGAAATGTAATGTACATGATTATTTTGGGTGACAATACAATAATTTGTAATTATAATTAATAAAAATTAATTGATTAAAACTAATTATTTAAAAAATTACAAATACAGCCACGTTTGCGACTTAGCGACCCTTTTGGCGACTGATGTCAAAATTTGAAAAGGTTTTTTTCTCACGTGTTAAAGCATTCAATTGAAAGGAAATTTTATATACACGATTGTTTTGGATGACAATACGATACTTTAATGATAATTAATACAAATTAATTACCACTTAATGTTCTGATTCTGTCATATGTATATACATATTTATATTAATTACAACTATTTAATAAAAAGTAGCTAAAATAAATTTTTTCTCGGTTGATCTAAGTAGGAATTGATTTTAAATTTTTTTTTATCTTACTTTTTTGTTTATAACAATAGCGTTGTTACAACAATGCAGGTGAATGTTGAGTTGTATTTTTTGAATGTTTTTAATTAATATATTTTAACTAATTGCGATATTGGACCGCATTGTGAATCTAAACCATTCTCGAATTTACTTGAACCCACACAAAAAATTTCATCGAAATCGGTCGAGCCGTTTAGGAGGAGTTTAGTTACAAACACACGCACAGAAGATTTTTATATATAAAGATATAAAGTAAAAAAATAAACAATTGCAAAGTTATTTTATAAATTATGTGATCATGAATAGCTAAAACCTCTCGATAAATGCATTTTATCTCTATTGCGGATGATTAATTGATAAATAATAAGGAAAAGCAGATGGTAAAAGTTATAATTGCTCATATATCTAACATTAGTTAAACAGAAAGAGGAAAAAAGAACATGTTGCGGAAATAGTTACATTAAAATATTATCAAAAAATACATACAGGGATGAAAAACTGTTGCTTCATAAAAACATTATTTTCTTTTTCAAACAAAAATGTAAGAGAATATTAATTTAATTTTTTTTATTTGACTTTTCATTATTATTAGAGCAAGGATTGCTGTGGTTCCATATTAATTTTGAAACAAGCACACTTTTTACTATTACATTTTTTTTACCTGAGCACTTTTTAAATTCTTATCCAGAGCCCCAACTTTGATCTGTTGCAACAAATCAAAGCGTTGTGTCAATATACGCCTCTTCAATGTAAATTGATACATAGCTGAGATATATAGAGTGCAATCAATTTTATTATACAATAATTATTTAATCCATTAAAAACTAACGAAAAACAGCTAGAACCGGTTCATAGAATTTTAGAGTAACGTGTTTCCCACTTTATTGATCAAATAATCATAATTCTATAGAATACCTAGTTAAATCATAGAGTTCAATAATTTAACTTTAACTGACTTATCTAGTTATTTCATGAAATACTTAGTTATTCTCTATGAAATTACTTATTCCACACTTTAAGATGGCGTTTCTCAAACTGTGGGGCTCACCCTTTAGGGGTGCGGGATAACCCAACAAGGGGGGCGAGAGCATACTGAAAAGTCGAAAATAAAACAAAATAAAAATATTATTAGTTTACTGAAAGAAAGCAAAAAAAAATACGTTCTGAGGTAACAATTAAGTAAAAAAATACGCATTTACTCTTATATAATATATTTCTAAATGTGTCAGTACCACACACTGTATTTGATAATTAATTTAACAATACCAAGTTAAGAACCAGTTTAGCAAGTAACAGTGACCCCATAGGCTTGTCATATATAAAATTATATAAAAAATGTAATACTCATCTTGATAATTTGTACGGTTTATAATTAAATTCGTATTGTAGATTTACGTCAAAGTACATTATTATTGAATTCAATACATTGTTATTGTTTGGATGGGGAAGGACGGCATGAAGAAAATTATGATTGAAAATTGGGTCGCAAGTATTCAAAGTTTGAGGAGCACTGCTTTACAGTGGTAACAGAATAAGTGGTAACATATACATATAAAATTTTATTGCAATTAAAGAATTCCTCACTCCCATGCACAAGAACACATTGATTTTTCGAACGATTACTTCACATAAATGCTTCATAGATTGGAATGCCCGAATAAATACTACTTTACGCGTTCAGGTTTACTGCCGAGAAGGGAATTTCAGAATGTCAGTTTTGACAACCTTGTTTTGGTGTCCTAATCCTTTCAATAAATTCTACAGCAAGAAATTCTCTTTGACACATCTTGAATTGGTTTGTTGGTCCTGTATTGATTTAGAGGTAGAAGTTTGAAAACTCATTTTGTGTTAGCTACAAGTAAAGGAGACTTCTAGTTAATAATTTTATTTTATCCTAATCAAAATATGTCTGTCAATATTGTTATAAAAATTTTGTACCGGGGAAAATTTTTATAATTTTTATTGTAATGAAACATGGTGAAAATAAAGATATATATATATAAGAAAGCTATACTGAAGAGCTCGGAAGAGTTTTCATAATAATCTTGATAGTTCTTGGATACTATTATACAGAAAAAAATCTGTACTCAAGGCAAAAGATTAAATAAATATAAAAATTGTGTAATAGTTTACGAATTGTAAACATAAATTAAAATACCATGAAAATAGTAATGCATTTTTTTCATTAAATTTAGGGCTATATTTAGTTACACTGGATTAGTCGGTGATAAGTGATGATTGTGTGAGTACTTTTCAGTTAATGCTTTATTAGGTGATGGTAAGTATACTGCTCAAGATCTTCAATATAAACATTGCATCACTCTCCTCTATTTAATTTACAATTTCTTTTTTGTATTACTTAGCATAATTTATATATGTGTGTGGTATTTACTGCGTCCGTTTTATAAATTTCGTGCAAAGTAATATGCATATATAAATTTTTTATTTCATCATCATATATACACTCTCTCATCATGATATCTCCAGAACTATTGGATGAACAGACTTGAAATTAGGTAGCTATGTTCCTGTATAAGGGAATAGAGGTCCACTAAGAACGGACTTTGCAAAAATCGACCCCAAGGGGAGTTTGGAGGGCTTATAAGGCGTTATCGTTAAGAGATAGTTATTCCCGTTTTGGAACAGTTAGGCTTACAGATCTAAAATTTTGTAGGAATGTTTCTTTTGTTAAATAGAGATCCGAAAATATATATCGGAATTTACGGAAATTGACTCCTATGGGGGGAAGGGAAAACGAGGAGTAGCTGAGATGTATTTATAAAAAATTTCGTTATTGAACTACTGTTTTTGTAATGAAATTTGGCACGCATGATACTTTTGTTGAATGGAAATCCACTAAGAAAGAACTTTACGAAAATTGTTCTCTTTGAGGAAGTGGAGATCATTTGCGGCGTATTGATAAATCCCGTTTTCGAACCATTAGCTCAACAGTAATGAACTTTTTTTACGTATGTTTCTTTTGTTGAATTCAAATTAGCTAAGAACGAATCTTGCGTAAATCGATTCTCAGAGTTTTTTACTGGAGGTTATAGAGAAATAATTTTAGGATACTAAACTATTAGATTTAGACGAAATTTGGCAAGCATGTTTATTTTATTATGCAGAAATCCATTAAAAATGGCTTTTGTGGAAATGCGCTTAGGACAGTGTTCACGAGAGCGTAAAAGATAATTCTACTTCAATTTTAGAAGCTCTGTCCTTTTTAAATCAAGAGGCAAGAGTTATATCAATGTTTTTTCAATATAATCGAGTTTTTAATATGCTAAGATATCAATAATACGTATACGTACATATATAACAGCGTATATTCATATAGCATCAAGAAATGTCCATGGAAGTGGGTGGGCAACGGCTTGTCTATGAATATAAATTTTATCTATATTGCAATTAACTTTTTCAGATTGTAGTATTTATAAAATATTTCATGAATTTCATGTAGAGAAATGCGAAAAGAGCCTAAAAGCATGAAATCACCTGCCTTTCAATAGCATGCAGTTGACTATGTTAAGCATATTTTCCTTCAAGAAAAGGTCTTAAAAGTTAAAATAATTTTATCTAATAAGCTAAATGAGCTTTCTTTCTTAAATCAATCTCAATCTCAAAAATATTTTCAAATACCTTCGCTAAAAAGAGTCCTTATAAAGAGTTAAATTGGTGTTTTTTTTAATGTTTTCATGTAGAAAACTTAGACACTCTACAGTTCTTATCGTTCTAACTTCTTAAATAAACAGAGAAATATACATAAACACAATTCAGATTTTTATCAGAAAACTATTTTTTTTCCTACTGAGACAAGCTTTAAACGAGAGAGTGTAATTGGCATGATATATATTCGCGCATTTTAAAATTTCTGATAACCCATTGAAGACTGTAGTATTCTTGCATTGTACTTGTTTTCTTCCTTAAAATGCTATTAGAATGTCTGAGTATGACACAAACGTGGGCACAAAGCATTTTAGAAAGATGTTCCCTAATTCAATCAAATTACCCACCATCCATCTGAAGGCTTATAATTCGAAGGCTGATGTACAAAGGCTTATAATTTCGGGTATAATGTATCATTATTTGATGGAAGTGCTTTTTACCGTAAAATGGAATATTGAGAACTATTTCCCCTATGCATGCAGTGTCAAATTTTGACCGTATCACAAATGGTTTTTTATTTTTTTATTTTTTTTAAAAAATATATTATATATTTCTGTGCAGCACGCATCATAAAAATACCATTTGAAATCTTAAGATATACTATACATTGCTAACAGCCTTAACTTAACTTCAAAACTTAATTTAAGGCATTTCTAAATTTGAAGTTTTACTCATTCTTCGATCTTTTCATGCAATCGGAGCCAATTTGTCAAGCATTTTTTGAGTAACTTTTATGTTAACTTTTAATTTAATTAATCAAATTCTTAGAATAATTAAGTGCTTAAGAACAGTGAATTAAAAACAAATCAACTGGAGTAAATGTCAATGACGGTAAATTAAACTATTAATTCACACTGAGGAGAAATTCCCAATATTAAATGATTTGCCAGTATTTCTACCAGAACATTTATTCGAGTATTTGTGTGCCAATAAAAAATGAAGTCATCATAATTAATTTCGTAAAAAAAAAATTCAAATACTTCCTCTTTTGAGAAATATAATAATTATGTTAAGGGGTTTTTTTTGTACTACGTATAACAGTATAGAATTTTGCTTCCAAATTAGGGCTATCCAGATAAATAGAAAATAGTATTACACCCAGTATTTTGTCTATTTTTCTAATATTTTTCAGTTATTACTGTCTTGAAGCTCCATGGATCTGTCGGATCACTAAAAATCCATTTATTAAACTTTAAAAATGCCATGCTTCGCACAGATTAGTATTTTACACGAAGTTTGCCTTCATTACATAATAGGTTTCGATTGAAATTTCCTTTCCCTATTATTCAGTATTTCGATATCTATATTAAGTTTTTTTTATCAGTATCTAGAAAGGCCCCTTAACATTACAGCAACCTCCATTGTACTAATTATACAACCGTTTATTCTCATTGCTCAAATTGCAAAACTGTAATTTGCATGTATTATGTAGTTCCATTTTTTTAAATACACTGTAAGCAGGAAAAAATAAATTCCAAGACTTCATCTCCACATTTTAATTTGTTCTAACTATACCTTACGTAAAAATAAATTTATTACATTGTGACGAAAAGCTTTTCTTATGTATAGACATGTATTTATGTATAGTTTTGTAAATATATGGTCTATCAATCCTAGCATATATTCTTTTCTCAACTGTGCATGATTTGACCCCAAATATTACACACGCGATCCTTCAATTTTCATGTATACATTTATGATGTAAGGCTGTGTTAATCTTTGTGCTTTGAGTAATAAATTGAACTGAAAATTGGGCCTTATAGCCAATTTTTAACCATAATATTGGACAGGAATTGTTGCCCTTTTATATTGTTTTCGTGTGTGAGATAAATAAGTAAATTTGGCATTTTGGTTTATATTAGTGATGACAACTAAGAGATTAAGAGAAAATAAAAGCAATAATTGTGAAAGAGTATAAACCCTCTCCTTTTTTGTTTTCTTAGAGAAATTTAAGTAATGTAAACGGCTCTCAGGGGATAAGTTTTCCAAGCTTTACAGAGTATACGGTCGCTGGACATCTTTGGGTACTGGAACGCGAAGCGTTCCTCCGTTCCATACTGGCGTCCATATTGGGCGCTTGATGCTGAATGGCCTGAATAGAAAACGTACATCCTGATTGGACAGAGTATACGGCATTAGATAAGTTATATAAACCATAATAACATAATAATACAGTGGTATTGGCGACATTATAGGAAAGGAAGCACATGTTTGCCGATTTGGCGTGAACGAAGCATGGAATTTTAATTTAAGGTTGGAAGCTTAGCGAGTGATATTGAACGTTGACATTGTTGTGATATCACATAAGCACCATATAAATTTATATTTTTTAAATATAATAAATATTTTTAAATAATTAGACTAATTGGCATTTATATATAAATCGTATATAAGAATGCATAATTATTTAAACATTGACCTTCACAGAAAATGGATTAAATAAACAAATCCACCATTGCAGATTGATTGAATATTAACGTCCCACTGTTCAACTACACGAGGGCTTTTGGCGACGGACCACGTAATTTTGAACCATGGTCAAGTGACGTGGACGACACCTGAGCTGGCACCCCCCTCTCCTAACTACCACACCACACCAACGGAAGGACATTTCAGCTCTCGACAGATTTAACGTGCATCGCTGCCCTACACGGCGGGTCTTAAAGTGGTACTGGGCTCGAACTCGTGACAAGGCAAGCCACGGTCCGATACCTATACCACTTGGCTACCACGGCCCCACCATTGCAGAAGAAAGTACTTAACGCCGCATATGGAAATGTCTTAAAAGAGAACGTAGTACATCTGAACAATTTAATTTTCTCGTCCAGAATAAATCAGAAGTTTTCACTTCTATCTTGTGGTCATAAACACACACACACATTTTTTTTTAAATTTATGTTGAAGGAACATTTATAATTTATGTTTATTTTTATGTCAATAATTATCTTTAAATAATAAATAATGTATAATAAAACTGTAAATCTGTATTCTTAACCTATATCCCTAAACTTCAAGAGCATTGCAGTGGGAATTGAATTGTTACAAATTTTTCATACTGAGGGGCCCCCTGAGTCATGTTGATAGATCGATTTAGCACACCACAGCATGAAGGTTGCCGACCGCTGGTCTAACACAACTTCTTGCACGATCTTCAATTATCTAATTAAAAAGTGAATACGCAAGAATTTGGATCATTCCCAAAAATGTGTCAGCTCGAATTATACATTACAAAACCATTTTTGTATTTTTTAACTAATGTTTCAAGTGTCAAAAGCGTTTGGAGTATTTTGATACGTTGTTCTAGTTTTTTTTTACGTTTCAAGTAGCATTTATGCTCAGAGCTTAGAGTGATTTTTTGTTCACTTATTTTTATTTTCACTATGTGAGAATGTTTCAATAATCGAAACAAAATTTCATTAAATAATGCTCTGTCAAAAAATTTTCATTTTACTTTTCCGTCTTGGGAGGAGGGGGTTGGTGACATTTTTTTTTCCAAATTAAAAACAAAAAACAAAATAAGATATAATCTCAGTTCTAGATTAAAATCGTAAATTATTATTTTAATGAAAAGGCATGAAATTTTTAATTTCTTTCAACATTAAACAACAATGGTTCGTTTTTTTCCTCCAACCACAGCCGTATTAATCCACACATTAATGGCATTCCACGTTTTTTTTTGTTTTGCCTTTTCATGGTCTTTCGAAATGTGCAGTAATAAATACTTATGTTTTGTAAAAATCAAAATAAGAAATTAATATATCAAGGAATTAACTTCATTTTTATATTGCACTTTTGTTTCTCTCATTAAATTTACAAAACATTCTTAATAGAGTGTAAAAAAATTAAGAGAAAATTTTAACAGAAGAAAAATAACATTTAGAATAGAAAAAACATGCGTTATTTTAAAATTTATTGATATTAATATATTTTTCAACAGGCAAAAGTATTCTAATTTTCCCGCTTATTAATGCAATACTCGGTACTGTTTCGTCAGCGCAAGCGATAAAGTCGCAAAAAATTATACAACCAATGCCAAACGGAATAACTCCCGCTGGTAACTTTTTACCACCACATTTTGAAAACAATTCGCGTTTTTTAATTTTTTTTTTTTAATCAGAAACCTCTTTTTCATCATACATAAAAAAAAGATGAAAAATTAATGAGAACTAACATCTATAAAAAAAAATTTTTATGTATATATTGTGTGTTGTCGCCAATAAAGACTGTTTGGCGATATTTGCACCGACGAAGCGAAAAATACCTACTATACAGGTAATGAAAAAAGTATTTTGATACCTACGTATTATATAATCGATCAATTTCAACAAATCGAAAGAAGTCACCATGTCAAAAAAACTGCCGAATTGTGTCATTGTTATCATTATTGTGTTCAAAATTGAGCTGGAATGGTTTCCATTATTGGCTGCATATTGCAGCAATTGGTAACGTGTGTTGATTTGACGAAATAGGTCGACGATATAATACTTAAAAACCAAATTTTGATAGTGAGCTTGCAGTCTTCTCCACAATTTAATAAAATATAAACTTAATATGATCTTGTCTACCACAATTGTCTAATTCATGGCGAGTATTGGGGCGATAATGATTGATGTAAAAATACCATCTTGATTAACAAAGCATATAATTTTCCGCTTCATAATTATACTAAAAATCCTAGAAAAAAATAATTACTTATATAAATTCTTTAAGTATGTGTAAGGGGATTTGAATTGGATATCTAAGAAAAGCTTCACGTGTATGCAGTTAAAGTTTACCTAAAATATAGCACAGATCAACAAATAGTGTCAAACAAAATACATTTCAAAATACTAACAGTTAGGAGTAATTCTGCAGCATATATATGCCATATACTGTCATTAGAAAACAACAGACTCCACTGTTACATATATATATATGTAACGTAGTCGAGGCCTATTTATGTTAGTTAATGGTACATATATTAGTCGATGGTTATTTATGATGTTTGCTGTTGATGGGATTGATGAGGCAGACCTTCGTGGCAGGAAATCTTATTTATTAACACGGTGAGACACAAAAACATTCACATCGTAAATACTAAACAGGAAATGGACGACACTACACATACAACAGAAGCGACAAGTAGCAGCGACATTTTACAGGACGAACTCAAAGACAAGACATAAAGGGAGTGAGTACAAAAGACTTTCGCTTTTTATACCGGCAGCGAAGATCGCGTGACTTCTTTGTAACAAGAGCTGTCATTGGTTAAAACGAGCGGGAAAGAGATTGTCTGATGTAAATTACTATTTGATTACGATTAAGATTAGAGCGTTAGTTTTAAACCTAAAAATTAAAAGTTAATTTAAAGATTATTAAAAGATTTAATTAAAAGGATGCTAGTAGGAAATTATAACATATATGTAGTGAATAATATTCAAACCTTGTACATGGAAAGATAATATTTTAATAATAAAATTAGGTGCTCATTACTTCCTAAAATTTATTTAAAAATGACTAAGGGAGGTGATACCCCATGTCCACCTAACGACGAACTAACACCCCTTGTACAAATTGTACAACTGTTCTTATTCATGGCTTAAATTATAAAGCTGTAATTTTCATGTACTATGTAGTTCTTTTTATTTCTCCATTTTTTCGCAAAATTCGTTCTTGGCGCTTCTCTTTAGTTAAATTCATCGCTGAAGATGCATCATCCAACACATTACTGATAAAATCCTCAGATTTTGATAAACCTGCAGCTAAAATTGGAATTCCTGGAAAATTGAGTATTTAGTTCCGTTGATTGTTTTTATTTTTGTATGAGTCAACACCTTTCTTCTCACTCAACGATTCCAGTTCACGTAACCTTTTCGATTTTTTTCTACGAGAGCTTACAATGATGTGCTTTTGCAATGGTATTGGCGACATTATATGAAACGAAGCACATGTTTGTCAATTCAGCGCGTACGACACATGCGAAATCAGGATTGCCAACTTGGCGAGTTATCTTAAACGTTGGCAATGTTTAAATAGTATGCAATAGATTTATTGCAGCATCACGAAAAAATTTATGTATAGGGAGAAAATATACTTTTATTTTTAAAAAACCTCATTTTATTAACACCTTGGGATGATTGGTTATGGAAAATGTATTTAGATTCTAACGTTTAGATGCATTAAATCTGCTTAATAATGCTCTTAAATCTACCATATATATTAGCTGCATTCTTCTTTCATTTCCCATAAAGCATTGCAATAATATTATTAATGTAAAAGAGCCAACACATATTACTATATATATTCACTTAATCGACAACCATTCAAACAGCAGAAACGACACAAGATTTTCTTCAGTTTTTTTCCTCAAGTTGTTTTTCTGTAAAAAAAAGCAGTTGGCTTAACTATACAGTTCGTGTAAGTGACCTGCAACGTATTTAATGTTATCGGTTATCCATTTTGATAGTATAAATGAAAAATACATTTAATATTTTACCAAATATCGTGTGCAAGTGGGTATTTAACATTTTTATTTCAAAGCTCTAAGTTTTTATTGTCGTTTTGAGCAATTTTCTTGCTTCTAAAGGAACATTTTTGTCAACAGCTTGAAGGGAAATTATTACTATCAAAGGGGTTTTTTTCAGTACGGTAAAATCTCTTTATTGTTATGTTCATTTCCAATAGCGATGATTGAAATCACATCTGAAATTCTTTTCGATTATATATTTTTCTTCATTCCTGGAAAATATTATGATGGACATAAAATCTCTGTTCTTTCTTTTATTCTATAAAATACTCATTCTTCAAATAATTATACGAAGTTAACTCAAGAAGTTTCTAGAAATAACTACCAGATGGCGCCGCTACAAGCACAAAAAAACTGACTTCACAGCTACTTCAAAATGGTTTACAAACAATTACCTCTCTCTCTCTCTCTCGCAAATAAATTTCACGCAAACAGAAGATCAAGTTATTGAATAGAAGAATACATTTTAGAATATTACCACACTTTTCTTATTTTTAATTAACTTTGAGACTGAAAGAGATACGAAAATAAGGAAAGTATAGAAATGCAAATCGATGTTAGTACACAGTTAGAAGTCATGTGAAAATATTTAAGATTTGATGAAATAGAGCTTACACACACACACTAGTGATACTTTGAACAACAATTATTGTAATAAATTCACAAGGTAAGAAGCGAAACAAGATTCTACTGTCCAGATTGCGATGCTGAGATATGTACATACCATATTTTTGAAGTTATTATATACAATCAAATGTTGGTGAATAATTTCATAATTATTTATGCATAAGATGTAAATAAAATTTTTAATTCAAGATAAAAGCTAGGTATTCTAAGCTTTATATGTGTAGTTAGAGTGCATTGACTCCAAAGTCTAACTATTTCTGCCATACAGCCAACTTTACGGTTGAATTACTCATTTACTTAAATAGATTTTCTTTACAATAATTTTTAGGAAATTTGGTGTGTGAATGGTACTATTAGGTTTAAAAAGATATGTATGTTTGAAAATATACTTAAAAAAATTTACATTTTTTTTTATCCATAATTCAAAAATAAAAGGAGCCTGTAAGAGACTAAAAATAATTAATTCTCATATCTTTTCTCATATTTCACTCTAAAAAACGATTATTAGTAAACAATATAAAATTTCGTTATAGTTGAACAAATGTGTGAAAGAAAGCTTATTGTACTCGACAGGAGAAAATTGCCATACTATGAATTCAGAATAGAATTTTTTTAGAAGAATAATTAGCATATGAGAATACAATTTTATTGAGTCCTGCTGTGGTTATATCAGCGTTACTTAAACTGTAGGACGTGCCCACCCCGGAGGGGGACGTCATAACCATACGTGAGAAGGCAAGCGTTTTAAACAATCAAAAATAAAAGATTATTTTTAAAAAAATAGTAATTTACTGAAAAGCACAAAAATGTATTCTGAAATAATAAAAATAAAATAATCATTTACCATTTACACTGATATAATACACTTATAAATGTATGAGTATTGTTCAATGTATTTTTATCAATACGAAGTTAAGAACAAGTTTATAACTACTAGTGACTCTCATGGGTATGTCATATACAAAATTATATACTTATCTTGATAATTTGGGCGATTTATAACAAGGATCGTATTATAGTTTTAGCCAAAGTACATAATTATTACATTCAATACACTATTATTTATAGAAGGTGCACGATGAAAATTATGATTAAAAATTGGGTCACAAATATTGAAAGTTTGAGGACCACTGGGTTAGATGGTTAAGAGAATTTAATTAAAGGATAAGTTCTCTTCAGGGTGAAGAACAAGTAAAAATGCTACTGCTAGCTGTATTACCAAACAATGAGCCACCCATACTTAAAAAAAATTAGGTGATAATTGCTGCACATATTGAATGATACAGAAACAATTTTTAACTTCAAATTCGTCTCTATACATAAAATTATCCATGCTGTTAAAATGATTATACAGAATTGTTGCTTTTACGGAATCGGGTTTTTTTTCTTTTTGAAAAAACGGAATCTGAAATAAAATTCGGTAATTTCAAAAAACTTCAGCTTTTAATTTCAATATTTTTTGAAAACCGTCCCTATTCCCTATTAAACAGAGATTAGATATATGAATTGAAATCATTTCCAATACACTATACAACATTCCTTTTTAAAATATTTTCTGGTTGATGTTTCTATTATTGAGCAAAATGCAACGAAATTGTTTGTGACTAATTTTCAACACCAGTTTCGCTGTATATATTCCTAAGGTTTTGTAAATTTAACTTTAAATGTTAAGCCATATATAAACAATTTCACTGGAGCCAATCATCAGATTTCCCATATCGTTAATATTTGGATGAAGGTTGCATTTGCAATGGATACCATATATTCATAACAGATATAATAACCTTTTACTGTCATTCCCGAGAATTATTCGGGTACGGCACTAGTGTTTCTAAATGCCATGCCCGATATGATCTCGAGCATGACATTTGTGCTAAAAAATTTCATGCCCGAGTATTATAAGGGGTAATTTTTTTGGTAAATTACTATGGGTGGTGTAGATTTCTGTGTTCAGGAAATATCCTTTCATCCATCTATATGAAAAAACCAGAAAAATATCATAAAAAGATATTTTTACTTTTTAAAGACAAGATACTCTTTAAATTATTTATGCTCAATAAATATGTAGTTAGAAAGCATATTATATTTTTATAACTTTGAATCCAAAATGTAGAAAAACTTTTACTCACATATTATGATACAGCTTCTGGATAAAAGATTTCTAGCAGATCACCTACAGTAGATAACCCTGCCCATTTTACTGAACGGCATTTTATATCCCATATTCCTACTATTTCTGCGAAACGTAAGCCTACAAGACAGAACAAAGTTGGTTGTTAAAAAAAAGATACAAATGGGAAAAAGGTAAGGAAAAATACATGATACTGGTGTAATGATTGCGGAGTTGGTTTGTGCTTGGAAAAATGTTTCCAGTAATACACACAAAACTGAATAATTAAACTACTCTAATAGGTATTCCTTTTTATTTTAATTTTTAGAAAATAATGTTCCACTAGAAGCTAACTTTACCACTGCCGCAATGTGGTAGTGCAGTTGAAGCGAATATGCAGTTGCTACAAAGCCTAAACATCTTTATGCAAGTAATTCAAAATATCAATTTTAACTACTAAGTATATTTTACTTTGTACTTATTTGATTTTTGCATTAAAAAAATTTGAAAAATTAGGTACTCAAATCATCAAAATTACCTAACAGATAAAAGGTTAATTTTTAAAAACCCTTAATAAACACAAAAAGAGTTACATAGTTATTTTTTTCTAAAAAAATTACTTCAAGATATAAAAAGAAAACACACGCAAACTTTAAAAAATTTTTTATCGGTATGTGTTTTAGAAAGGAGTTTAATTGATTCATTCTCTTTCAGAATAAATTATTTGCCTGAAAATTGGAAAAAGAAAATCAAACTTCATGGAAATTTAACGAATGAATAGCTAACAAAAGAAAGAAACGTTCTTTATGCAAACGTTCAATGAATCAATAGTTCCAAAGTTTACCTTTACTAATAAAGTTAGAGCTTGTTTGTTTGTAGTTGTTTTCTGTTCTTACAGAACGGACATGACAAATTTCTATTTTATTATCCATTTTACATTCGAATCGAAAATTCACTTTACGAGTGAAAAAAATAGCGTCTAGTAAGACAAAAACAATCACATAAAACATTTTACAGGGAAAAAAATTCTAAAAGGAAAAAAATTCATCGAATTGTTTAGACAACGCACACTCATGCATGAATTTAATGATTTATCGGCTCAAGAGTTGACGAAATTTCTTTGTACTAAAAAAGAAAATAAACAAGGGAAAAAATGCAGTATCAAAATATTCAAAAATCTTTAATCGAATACAAAATAAAAAGCAATAGAAAACTTGAAGAATTTCTCTAGTGAGAATAAAAGTCCCTATTTAAACGGTACTTTCGTATTCAATTTCGATTACACATAAAAATAAATTAGCACTTTTGACCAATTTGAAAACTTATTATTCTACTTTCACATCGGATTGACTTTCACAAAATGAACAATAAAAAACATTTGTGATTCATAAAATACAAATTAAAGAATATATAATTATGAAAGAATATTTGCATACACACACATTTTGTGGAAATACAAAAATCATAAAGCCGTTTGGTTTTCCCTTTTTTGCAATAATTTTTGAAGCATGAGAGAACTGATAGGGAATTTAAATAAATCTGATATGAAGTGTTTTTAGGTGGGTTTCGCTTGTAAAATGTTCAAGAAAAGTTTATGAATATTTTCTTGTCATTATTTTGTTCATATTGTCTTTCTTTGCTCTTGGATTTCGTTAGAAAACTGTATGCCATATATGTCCCCTTAAACTAACAAAAGTTTTAAAGAACGAATAGAATAAAATTAAAAGTTTTAAGTAGTTTTCTAGTTTAAGAAAACAGATTTAATGAAACAAGTATTTCTCAAAGATTATGTATTATTTCCGTTTAGAATAACACGACCAATCTTTGAACTTTATGATAAAAAAAACTAAGAAAAAAGCATTTAAAAAAAGAGAAAGAGGGGGATTTTTTACCGGAGCATAAAAGAAATATAATAATAAATTATGGTCCTGTTCTTTTTAAATTAAGAATCGAGTGTTATGAATAATTTTTTTCAATGCATGCGAAACACTTATTTCTAGGAATTAACGATAACTATTAACAATTTCAAGGACTTATTGATAACAATTAACAATATATCTTCTTACAACATGAGATTCCCGGCGAAGCTGACGAGTATATATACATTGTTTATTCGATTCCGAGCCGTCATCGATTCTAAGCCGCACCCTATGATCACGGTAAGTTTTGGGGGGAAATCCATGATAGGGTAAAATGGCTAATCGAAGTTTCCAATATTACGAAATTAAAATAAATTCAAAATTTCCACACCACGGGTCCGAGGTTCAAACCCCGGGCTGGGCAAGGTTGACTTCCCCTTTCATCCCTTCAGTTGATCGATAAAAGAGTACCAAGCTTACTTGGAAACTTATCGCTGGGGGTTTCACGTCAGACTGACCACCTGACTGGACCATCTGCCCTTGCACCTTGGGGCCCAAGGTCACGTATACTGAGTTAAGCCCAGCAGGTCGTTAACTTACAGTGGCTGTTGCGCAACTTTAAGTTAAGTTAAAATAAATTCAAAATGAGAACTAATAAGAAGCGAATAATTATATATTTCAGCAGTATCATAAATAACCAGTATTATAATTACATAAACTAACCTGTAATTGATTTAATTGCCCCATTCAACGAATTTTTTTCCCTACGATTCTAAGCCACGAGTGAGTGAGTGAATATTAAGTTCGCGGTGTTCAGCTACACACGAGGGCTTTTGGCGACGGACCAAGCAATTTTGAACCATGGTCAAGAGACGTTGACGACATCTGAGCTGGCACCGATTCTCCTAACTACCACACCACACCAACGGAAGGACGTTTCAGCTCTCGACAGATTTAGCATGCATCGCTGCCGTACACGGTGGGTCTTTTGTGGTGCTGGGCTCGAACTCGGGACAAAGTCAGCCACGATCCGATACCTATACCACTCGGTTACCGTGGCCCCATTCTAAGCTGCACCCGATTTTCTGTAGGGTTAACATAGGAAAAAAAGGTGCGGCTTAGATTCAAGTAAATACGGTATATGCATTTGGAAAACAAAAATACTTGCAATAGAACACTATGAATGATCCTTTTTTTAATAAAGTTAAAAAAATTAATTTTATTTTTTCATTCCTATTATTAGTTCACACTCTCCCTATATATATAATCCATAAATAATACAAATAGCTATAAAACCTAAGTATAACTAGTCAAGAGAAAAAAAAAGCAGGAAGTATTAGCCACAGTAGTACAATAACAAACTCCTGGCCTTAGGAACAAGATTGTAGGGGTTTAAAGAAAGTTTTGGGGCTAGCCAACGTTCACCTGTAATTTGTCTATACTCTGACCTCATTAATTTAATTTAATTAATGAATAAATGGTAACAAACAAAAACAATAGTCCAACACCTATATAAAATGGAAAACCGCTCGCTCCGTCCCTGTAAAGTTATGGGTCGAGTGCTAGACTTCAAATCCAAAGGTCATGGGTTCGAATCCCACCTGGAAAGGCCTGATTTCTGAGAATGTGATTCCTTTATTACTATACTATTTTTTATAATAAATAAATTTAGTTCAGGAATAAATAGTAGCAAACAAAAATAATAGCCTAACACAATATATACAAAGGAAAATCGCTTTCTATTTTGTCACTTAATATTGTGATTCTGTCATATGTATATACAAAAATTGTGATGATTTAATAAAAAATAAGTTAAAAAATTTCTTTGCTGACCTAAGTAGGAATTGACTTATTATTTTTTTTTTTTTATAATACTTTTTTTTAAGTATTCACAGTAATACATGTTTTAAATTCCCTCCAGAAATTCCTCAATCATATATTTTTGTATTAGTCCTGAATGTCATTCGAAATCAAATTAAAATATTTTTAATTGAATAAAGAGAGTATTTTCAAAAATTCTTTGCTACAATAACTCCTACTCATATTTCTATAGAAACATCTATACTTAATTACTTAATTTTTCCTTTTCCGTGGCTAGTCTGATGTTTATTAGTTATGTAGATTATATACACAATGTACTTTACGGCAATTAAATTTTTATATACCTTTTTTTTACATTTTCAACTTTATTCGCTCAATGTTTTGTAATTTATATTCACACAGTATTTATTCTGCAATTCTTTCAAATAATTTTGCCAGTTTTCTATGCATATAATATTTAAAGAAATATTCACATTCCAAGTACGAATGATTTCTTAAAGTAACTCACAAAAAAAAAAAAATTTTTGAACAAAAACATTATATGCGTGGGTTGGATTTACTTTAATGGTTAACTTCATTAGAGTGCTAAGAAATCGTAATTAAATTAATGACGATCTCTTTCTAAAAGAATACATCTCTGGATTTTTGCAGTTTTATATTCATTCTTATTTTTTTCTGCTTTATGTGTAGGAATCTTGCAGACCCTTAATTAATTATGTTAATTACAATAAAATCGTATCCAAAATGAATTAGCAATCAATAAAAATAAACTTCGATTTATTTAATAAAACATAGCATAACAACTTAGTAGTTGATGACAAATTTCCCCATTTTCCAAAACAAATCTTTCCTTATCTTTGGAACCGGAAATCTTAGGAATTATTTTTTATTTAATAAGATGAAAGGGAAAAATCTTGGTAAAGAGTTAGTAGTTTTCTTTTACGGTAAGTTTTAATTGAAGTTGTACTTTAGAATGGAGTTCAGGAAACATGCTTTAAGGGACATTGGTTTTGCTTATTCTGGCTTCCCGATTCATCATAAGCTATTTTTGTTTTCTTAAGTTTTTTTTTTAAATTGAAAAATTATTTATTTATTAAATTGTATTCAAAGTGAGCTTTAAAAAAGGTTTTAAAGCAGTTTTAATCCCGATTTCAAAAAAAGAAATCTAAATTCAAAACAGATGTTAAATGAATGAATGTAACGTTTATATATAAGGGTTGTCCAAATGAAATATGGACATATGGGATTGTGTTAGATTGAGTGCAACTGTTGCAAAGTAGGGATGGCGATCAGAGATAGATTAATCGAGGAATTGCTATCTCGGGCAAAAAAAATTGATTTTTTAAATCGATATGTAGCAGTGAATCGATATTTCCTCCTAGAAAATCGATTTTTGATTTTTTTTCTGTTTTGGTCAAAACCATAAAATTATAACCAATTAGTTGAATGTACTGTCTTTAAAATATATAGTTAGTTAAATGTACTATGTAATTAGTTAAATGTACTATGTAATCAGTTAATTGTTCTACGTAATCAGTTAAATGTACTATCAATACTTTAGTGGCAAGAACAAAAAAAAAATACTATACTTATCATCGCGTTTACTCAATAGCCATGATGTATATGAGTATCGTGGCATCATCTGTTCCTTGTGAGCGTCTTTCTTCGATTGCCGGAGACATCGCAAGTTATGAGCGATCCTGCTTGGATCCCAGTAGGCTTGACAGACTGTTGTTTTTAAAAAACTTAGATATTAAGCATTGGGAACTCTATATATAAGATATATTATCTATTTTCTAAACTTTTGAATGTAAGAAATACATTTAAAAAATAAATGTCTTCTTTTATACCTGATACTTTGATATGGTAATAAAAAAAAAAAAAAAAAAAAAAAAAAAAAAACAAGTAATAAAAAATATTAAGTCAATTCCTACTTAGATCATCAAAGAAATTTTTTTTTATTTTATCTACTTTTTATTAAATAGTAACAATTAATATAAATATATGTATATACATATGACACAATCACAACATTAAGTGGTAATTCATTTTTATTCATTATCATTAAAGTATCGTATTGTCATCCAAAATAATTGTGTATATAAAATTTCAGTTCAACTGAATGCTTTAAAACGTGAGAGAAAAAACCTTTTCAAGTTTTGACATAAGTCAACAAAATGGTCACTAAGTTGCCAACGTGGCTATGTTTATAATTATTTAAATATTTAGCTTTTATCAATTAATTTTTATCAGTTATAATTAAATAATTGTATTGTCATCCAAAATAATCATGTATATTAAATAACAGCTCAATTGAGCGCTTTAAAATGTATTTTATTAACGATTGAAAATTCCACCATGATAAATAAATAAATAAACAAATAAATAAATATATAGCGAGTGTGAGTTAATAGTAGGAATTGAATAATTGTAAGTGTCCGATTCTGTGAACTAAAAAATTCCCTGACTTTACTGATAAGAGATCGCTCATTATAGTATCTTTCTTGTTTTTTATAAAATGGATTTATACTTACATTGCAAATGCAAACTTGGAAAAAAACCGATGTTTTAGAAATAGATCTTTTAGACCTAGTTTTTTTTTTTTTGTTAATCAATTCTTCCAGTTAAGATTTGAATCAATTTAAAAATCGATCTTTTTCGAAAAGAATCTTCATTTCTATAGCAGAGCCACTAAACAGGGACACGAAAGAAGATAGGAAGTGTACACCGCATACAATGTTTAACAGTGAGACTTGTTAGTAATAGAGGAAATTAATCGAAAGTTAAGTCATGCCAGAGAGAGAGAGAGGGATCGGAACAATGCGTGGTAGTATAGTTTCTGACTGCAAGAGATGAGTTTAATGCGGGCATTTATCTACGAATTGTGTGTGTGGCAGTCTAGGGTGAACTCTATTTAAGTCGAACGTAACAAGAACGGTTGGTGTAAAAGTTTTTAAAAAGAGTGAGTTTTTTCGATATGGGTTCAAACGTCAATTTCCGCCCACGTGTCTCATATGAAACCAAAGCAACTTTAAAAAACCGTTGAGAAATTTTAGAACATTCACCATATAGCCCGGATTTGTTACAGTTCCTCGAAGAGAGAGAGAGAGAATCATATCATTTAAAATATAAATTTCTCCAAATAAAATTGAAGAATTTTATAAATAGATGCATAAAACTATAAATTGCAGCTATACTGAAATATATGATAAAATTGGTGGTTTGAAATCACTGCCCTTTTCCCAAATTTATAAGAAAAATAAGTACAGGTATTTACTTTAAATATTTTTTATTATCTTGAATAAAAGTTATTCTGTATTGGCCTTTAAACACTAGAACCGCGGATGGAGTCGTTTTGACCCTAACGCAACATTGTTTCCGATTTTCTCAAAAAGTTAATAGCGGAATTGTGAAAAATTTCTTAATTTTTTTCCTATTTTTATACCAATAATAATCTGTAAAAATATGATACGTTAAATACTTATCATTTTGTTGCCTTTAATACTTATACCTAAACCGCGGAAAGGGTCATTTTGACCCCATTATAAATACAAACACTCAATTTGCAATTCAACGTTTCCTGGAATGGGAAAAGCTTTTTCAGTCCTCTTTCCATTTCCCAGATATAAGCAGAAGAATATTACAAGGTCAGTGGAATGTTACTGATAACAGAAAAGCAGTTAGAATTTTGTTGTAGTATTAGCCAGTGTTGCAAACCTCCCCCTTTCCCTCCCCTCCCGTTATCATTCCGTATGGGAAAAATGCCTCTGGTTAGCGTATTCAAGTAATGTTTTCTATCCGATGTTTTTTGTTTTGGCCTATTTAATGGAATGGAGTTCAATACTGCCATAGCCAGTGCGGTAGTCTAAAGGGCACACATCCGGTTCTTTATGACTGCACAACTGGTTGCTCGTATTACCTTGGAGATAGTTTGAGTGTACCAGTCTGTTCGATTTTTGCCACCTTGTTTACACGCTGATATAAAATTGATCTTAGGTGAAAATGACTGGAATAAATATGCGTCAATTATCAGTTAGTGAGGCCCTCGAACATATGCAACAATTATCAGAAAATGAATCCGAAAACAAAAATGATGAAGAAATTGTTTTCCGCGATGATGAATATGTGCCTCCAGATGAAGAAAACATTTCTTCGGAGGAAGATACCGTATTTAATTTCCGTGTACAATGTATTAACAGAAAAACTTCTGGGAAGAAAAAACTAAGTGTAAATAAACGTAAAAAATTATCAGATTCAAATCCAGATTAAATGAACTCTGGAAATTTTGTTACATATGATAGAAAATGTTGGAAAGCATCACCTCTGGAAGTTGTATGCGTGGAAGAATTGCTGAACATAATGTTTTCAAAGAAAATATTGGCCCAGCCAGTTATGCAAAGAGATATAATCAAAATGGCTATGCAATTAGTTGATGGAGGCTACTTATAGATGAGCTTATGCGTTATATCAAAAATTGTTCAGAGGAAGAAGCTCACCGGCAATTGGGGAAAAAAATGAATGGTCAGCAACTTTAGACGAACTAGATGCTTTTATATCAATTTTGTATGCTCGGGGTATATACGGTGCAAATAATCTAGAACTTGATAGTGTCTGTTGTCTGTTTTGTTTGGGGTCCACCTTTTTTCCTCGATATTCTGGCGAGAGATAGATTCAGAAAACTTATGTAATTTCTGCGATTCGACAAAATAACTACATGATTTGAACGCCTTTAAACAGATAAATTCTGATGCATGTCTGAAGTTTGGAAGAAATTTATTGAAAATTCGATAACTTGCTATAAACCAGTACCATATTTAACTACTGATGAGCAGCTGTTTCCGTCTAAAGCCAGATGTCGTTTCACGCAATATATGCCAAGTAAACCAAGTAAATTTGGTAACAAGTTCTAGCTTACTGCTGATGTTGATAGTAAATACGTAATCAATGGTTTTCCATATTTTGGTAAAGATGAGGAACGTCCTGGAAACATAACTCTTACCGAATGCGTCGTTTTGCGTTTGATAGAACCTTAAGAAAACAAAGGAAGAAATACCACTCTACAGATAATTTTTTCACTACACTAAAACTGTCCCAAATGTTAAAAAGGAAGAACACTAGTTTATAAACACTAGTTTGCGATGAAATGAAATCCGAAAGAAGTACCTGAGTTTTGTGTGAAAAGAGGAAAAGAGTAAAGATGCCGTTATACGATACATTGTTACTGGAGCATGATGATATAACTTTGACAGTTTATCAAGCAAAAACCAGCAAAGATGTCTTATTATTGAGCTCTCTTCATCCCACAATTGATATCGACCATATTACCCAAAAAATGCTTCCAGAAACAATATCTGTTTATAACTCAACAAAATTTGGTGTCGACATTGCCGACAAAATGGCTCGGAAATATTCTGTGAAGGCACGATCAAAGAGATGGCCAGTTCATGTACTCTGCAATATTGATCTTGCAGGGATTAATTCATGTGAAGTTATATGCAGAGAAGTTATTTGAAAATAACTCAAGAGGATATAATAGCTTCAACAATTCATTCAAGAATTGAGTAGTGTGTATATTCATAAAAGAAAGTACAAGTCAGATACACAGAGAAAAGAGGATACTACAGCAGAATCTACGCTGGTGCGAAAAAGGGTTCATTGCCAAGCTATCAAATGTAGAAACAAAAATGTAAATACTTATTCTGACTGTAAAATACCGATTTGTGGAAAGGGTACAAAAAATATAAAAAGTTGCCTTAAATGTGCATGAACTGTGTAAGAAATCTTGACTGGTAAGAAACAAAATATTTCTATTAAAATTGTATATTTTACTAACTTTATACAATATTCCATATTGTAATCGTTTTTATCACTTATTATAATAATTTAATGTTAAAAATCAATAAATGTCATTGCCAAATAATTACAGCGTACTTTTAACAACATAACCCGGGTTTTTATTAATTCGGGTCAATTTGACCCAGCCCGCGGTTTTAGGTATACCGAAACTGCCCCTTTTGGTATTCGTGATACTAGAACCAAACTATTATGAACAAGATCGAGGTTCGAGGATTTTGTGCAAATCAGTCGCAAAAAACAAGACAGTTCTTCAGGAGTGATAGAAATTTATTGTCGAAAAACCATCCTTGAAATACAGGATACAGTACTTAAATTCTCTGAGTAAATCTCAGAAGACCTTCACAACTTGTATGGCACTCAGGTACAACTATCAGTGTCTAAAATAAAAGTATATTTAAAGATTATTCACTAGCACTTGCTCGTTTTATTCAATAGCCGAAGTAATGAATAATCGTTGGTCGACCCTTCCCGGTCAAATCAATACTACTCTTCAATGGTCAAAACAAGACAAGTCAGTTTAGGCCATTTATACCCTTTTTTTGCGCCTCGCGGAGTTTTCGAGAAAAATTCGCTTGCGTCATAAATTGCAATATTCGTAGATTTCTGCAACAATTTCTAGAAGAATTCCTAGGATCGCGAACTCACCAAAAGTGGTCACCAAAAATGACACCACTTTGGCTCGATCGCCGAGATTTCTCCAAGTTTGCATTGAATTGACATTATAATGTAAGGAATGATGTTGCTTATATACGAATATTACAATTTTTAACATAAAATAAATGCAACTTAGAAAAATATATACGCGTTACACATCCAGATATAAATTACACTTATGGACCAAAAAAATAGCACACCAAGAAGGAGTCGTCAAAAGGAAACGAAATTTTACATACGTAATGACTCTTTGACATAGGAAAACAATTAGAAAATCAAAGGAAAATGATTATTTATTTAAGAGAAAAAGGCAAAAAGGAGGATTTAATACCCTGTTGAACTCGCTCTAGCGCGAAAGCATGATGCCAAACGTTCGGGCATTGAGATATACAAGTTCTGTACGATGTCTTGAGATATTTTGTTCCATTTTGCTGTAACCTTGGCCCTAGTGCGTTCAAACTCATGGAATGTCCAACTCACCGTTCTCAATTATCCCAGATATGCTCGATTGGAGACAAATCTGGGGATCGGGCAGGCCAACGAAGGGTAGTAACAGTGCAAAGGCAGTCTTGTGACACCCTTGCCGTGTGAGGCCGAGCATTGTCTTGTTGAAAAATGACTCCTGTGAGCTCTGTAATTAGTGGCAACACATGTGGTTGTATTATGTCATGGACATACCACTAGGCCATCATTGTACCACGGATCAATACTAGGGGTGAGACTGTGTATTGATGGGAATGGCACCCCATACCATCACACCAGCTGTGGGATTGGTGTGTCTATGTAAAGCAAAGACAGGATTGAGGCGTTCATCTTGGGGTCTCCGTACACGAACACGATTGCCATCACTGCTGAGATTGAGTCTGGAGTCGCTAATGACAACTTGGTTCCATTCCGCTGCAGTCCAGTTTCCTCATGCCTGGCACCACTCCAAACGGATGCATCAATGGGTGGGCCTCAAGGGCAGCACACGTAATAGGTGCCGCGATCCCAAATATCCTTCAGTCAGGCGCTTTCATGTGATTCGCGAAGACACATTGATCACTATTGAAGGTGCTACCTGTGCTTGGATGGCGGCCGATGAAGCAGTTGGCTGTACGCTTGTATTTCTAACGATATGGTAGTCTTCTCGACGACTGGTTTGTCGAGGGTGTCCTGAGCTAAGTCTTCGTGTGGGTGATATCTCTCGGATCCACTGGTCCCAACACAATCAGAGCGTCCTAACTAACGAGCTACTCGCCTAGCTAATCACTCAACTTTCATCATCCCGATGATTTTTTTTATCTCTCGAGCTCTTACAGCTGCACATATTGTCTTCAAAAATGGCGTAATGGTATGTCCACCACAGCTCTTTCTTTGTAAACTGTCCTGTACACTCAAACAAGCTTTGAATACATGTTTTATACTCCACGGAGAACGACGTTAAACGTCCTCTACCTTCTATACGTAATGCACAATCAAGTTGCATTTCTAATCATTTGCATATCTCCCCGACATGTACCTTCATGATAAGTTTCGTTACAATCCCGCAATTATTTTTTCATGCGCTAATTTTTTGTACATGAGTGTATTTACACTATTTTAAACAATCACAGTATTTTAGCTTTTTTGTATAGCGGCTTAAGAGTTTGAAATATTAATCCATTAATAATCATCATGCTAGTGTGATCTGCTGAATGTTATAATAAAATAATTGATCAAATTCTTGACCTAAATCCTTTTCATGGTAGGGAATTTTGTAAAAGAGCGAAAGTGTAGTTTATATAAATATAACGTTTCTTTTTTCAAGAAAAAACGTCGTTTCAGCTAACTGACTGTCATTTGAATTTCTGATCTATCACTACCTGCTTGAGACGAAAAGTATCTATTTATTGTTGTTCCAATGTAGCCTTTAATCAAATACAAAAGAGTTTAGAAAATAATCAGGGAGGGGGGGAAGACTTGGCTGAAGCACATTTTATTTAATTCCTTATGGGGGAAGTTATCTATTTGCAATCCCTTATATTCTAGGTTTTCTTCGGTTTCCTTAATAAGTCTGACTGTCATGTAATCCTACATGTAAAAACAGCTATTTACAAATATTATTTCTTGCACCATTTTAAGATGCTACATACAAGGTATCTGAAAAGTATGGGTTAACTTTAAAATAAAAAAGGATTTCAAAGTAACCACTTAAGGTATTTTTTAATTTTTATTTTTCTTAAGGAAAAGTCTAAAGCTTCATTTTAATGAAATACAAACTAGAAGGTGCAACTTTCCCTTTTGTAAAATTCTCGTTTCAAAATGGCTTCACCGGATATACAAAAAAGCGAAAGTTGTAAAGTGGTTTATTGCAGTGCTTCTCAAACTTCCAATATTTGCGACCCAATATTCAATCATAATTTTCATCACCCTCTCCATACAATAACAATGTATAATTATACTTTGATGCTAAAGCTACAATTAGACTTAACCCACTTAAGGGCGTATATAAACGTCTCTCTCAGTCAAACAGTTATTTCCCCTGGACGCTTATATACGTCTTTCCGAAGTACGATTTTTTCAGTGCACTGCTATTCATAAAATTATTCCGAAGGCAATGGAATGTAATAAAAGATCTTGACAGTATTTAAGAAGGATTTACTTATTTCTGAGAATTTGCTTATTCATTCTTTATTTCCCTCTCCTGAATACATCGCATGCGTACGCCTACCTGAAAAACGGTGCCATTGGGGAGAGAGTTGCGTAACTTTTAGTCGGCAGGATTAATCATAAACCGTACAAATTATCAAGTAAGTGTTAGTTCTTGTATACAATTTTGTATATGACAAGCCCACGGAATCGCTGGAAATTATTAAACTTGTTCTTAACTTAGAATTGATAAATTAATTAAAAAATACATTGTGCAGTACTGATGGATTTATAAGTGCATTGTATCAGTGTAAATATGTCTTTTAATTTTAATTATTTCAAAATATACTGTGTTAGTTTATTTTGGTAAATTAGTAATTTGCTTAAATAATCTTTAGTTTTTGATTTTTCAACAAGCTCACGCCCCCCTTGTAGAGCTATCACCCCCAAGGGGACGTGCCCCACAATTTAAGAAACGCTGGTTTATGGAAATTCAATCCGCAGCACATGTACAGCATAAATGGGACACCCCCACTCTAGAGCTTGGAAGTCAGAAAGTTTTCTGAGAAAAGTTCCTCGGTCTTTGTGCTCCCTGTATCTCTAGACTTAAGACCTATAGACTTCTTGTGCAGATATGTGAACAGCATTGTTTACCAATCTCCAATTCGTAAAACCGAAAAACTGAAATGTCGAATTGCAGTGGCCATTCAGAATGTGTTGGTTCTGCTATGCGTCATAGAACGTGGCTGGAAATCCCGTATAAACTCGATGTGTTACACGCAACGATTAGTCGTCACATTGAAACTGTGTATTAAATCATTGGAAGAAAAAATTTAGTGTTTCTTTTATGGAACTTAACCCTTTCATGGGCCTTGAGAAGATTACTTCCTATCAATAGGGTTATAAAATACAAATCTGGGAAGCGCAAAACCCATTGTAATATACTAGCTGTTATACCCGTTCTTCGCACGGGTGAATTGAAAAATTAAACAATACAGATTGAAGGATAAAGAAGTTTTTAAAGAGTTAATTTTACGTGAATTGCAAATTAAACAAAAAAGAAGCTTTTTGCATATCTCAGCTGAACAAAAAAACCCTGTTTGTTAAATGTTTAGTCTGTAGATCTAACAGCTGATATACAAAGGATTTTTTTATTAACTCCCCGTTACTCTCTTGTGGGTCGATTTTTGAAAACACCTTCCTAAGCTGATCTCTACTCAGCAAACGTAGCACATTGTTACAAATTTTGTGTAATGAATGCTTAAAATAGTACAAATAATTAAAATCTGGAAGTGTAATACGTTGATATTACTTTTTGTTGTATTTATTATATGTTAAAATTGTAATCAGCCTCACACTCCGCCTGTTCAAGCTTTCACGGTTCCTGGAGTTTGGCATAGACAAAACAAAATGCAAAGTTTTTCTTCACAGATAATAGATCGATAAATGCTGCCGCGGGGTTTTTTGCAGATGGCAGAATTTTTTTCCTACTTTCTTGACAATTATTGTTATATTTTGGAAATTTCACATATCTTTATAAATAATAGTCTATATGTTATTCTGATGTACACTGGCCTCAAAAAGTTAAGGTACAACATGTTTTTCGAAGCTCACCATAAAAAAAATGGCAGTAACAATAAAATGCATAGTTTACATGAATGATAATAACGAACTTTAAAAACATTAATGCAAAAACGATTGCTACAACTTTTATTTTATAGAAAAGAACGTATATTTATGAGTGAGAGAAAAATATGCAAATATCAAGCTTTCGTACTTTTGTGTGTAAGTTGTGTTGATTTTCAACAGTTGTTGGCAGTTTCGGTGACAATAGTCAATAGAGTTTAGAAAATGTCTCAGAGACGTCGTTTACCCAATTCGTTAAGGTGGCGGGCAGTTGGATGAATGGAAATGGGATTGTCGCAGGCTGATGCTGCTAGACGTCTCAATGTGTCTCGTAGTGTTGTTCAGCGACTTTGGGATCAATACCAATCCGAAGATTCTGTGTCCAGAAGACCTGTTCCAGGCCGACCACGAGCTACAACACCTGCAGAAGACCGTTTTCTAGCTCTTTCGGCACGAAGAAGAACCACTACTGTGCCGCAGCTCGTTGCAGACCACTTTCAAGCATCAGGAAGAAGAATCTCCGCTACTGCGGTGCGAAATCGTCTTCACAATGCAGGTCTGTATGCAAGAAGACCAGTTGTTTGCGTTCCCCTCAACGGACGACAGCGAAGGAACCGCTTATGCTGGGCAAGAGAACATGTTTCTTGGACGCAGCAACAATGGGCTTCTGTGCTGTTCACAGACGAGTCCAGATTTACAATGGAGAGTGATTCAGGGCGTCTACTGATCTGGAGGGAACAGCGCACTAGATACCATCAATCCAACACTGTTGAAAGACACAGTTATAGAGGTGGTGGAATCCTGGTTAGGGCAGGGATCATCTCTCGGTGGCCACACTGACGTGCATGTGTTCCATGGAGGAACCGTAACTGGTCTTAGATATCGGGATGAGACCCTTGATCCATATGTCCGCCCATATGCTGCTGCTATTGGTAACGACTTCATTCTGATGGATGATAATGCACGACCTCAACGAGCTTGGATTGTTGAGGAGTATCTGGAGAATCACGGTTTGGAACGAATGGAATGGCCAGCTCGATCTCCAGACCTGAATCCAATAGAACATCTTTGGGACTATCTTGGCAGAGAGGTTGCTGCTTTAAATCCTCCTCCAAGGTCGTTACATGAGCTGAAACAAGGCTTACTCTGTGTCTGGTCTTCGCTTCCTATTCCGGTGTCCGACAACTTAATAAACAGCATGGGAAATCGATGCCGCCAATGCATTCAAGTTAGAGGTGGACACATTCCTTATTAGAACCCATTTTTGTATTGTTTTTATGCCATTTTACCACATAACACTGTGATGTGCTGTTTTCTCCAAGAATGGACTTTTCCGCAGAGATTGCGTTATAAATCGTTTTTGCAATACACTTATACAAATTTCTATGACGCATTCAATAAAAACTATTTAATGCACATATCCTCCAAATTCTTTGTTTCTACATTCATTCATTTGCAAATTAGACACAAAAACCCGGTGTTACCTTAACTTTTTGAGGCCAGTGTATAAGCTATATTATTGTAAAGTTTCATTAAAATCCATTCAGTTGCTTTTGCGTGAAAGAGTAACAAATATCCTCACAAACTTTCCCGTTTATAATATTAGTAAGGATTGGCTTTTCTATTATAACGATGGGAAGACTAATTCCCGCTTCAATTTTGTGCTACCTCACATACTCTAGCGAGTATAATATCTGTAAATTGGACAAAAAAGATGGTACTAAAGAAGAACCTTGTCCAGAAGCTGTCACTATATACAATGATGTAATGGGAAGTGTTGATGGCTTCGATATAAAGAAAAGAAAGATACCAAATAAGAAAAAGATCCGTAAAATGGTGTCATAGTATCTTTTATTTTCTTATTGGCCTTGCTATCATAAATAGTTTCATACTGTGGCAAATGAACAAAAGAAACAGAAGTTTAATCCAGCTAACATTCCGTATAGCATTATCTCGTCAGGTAATAGACGGATTGTGTAAGGATCTTGCATCCACGACTAGAGATGTGGGAGAAAGGGAAGGAAGACTAGCCTTGTTCAAAATCACTTAGTTTATTTTCAAAACAAGCAACAACACAAGTTATATCAATCAAAACTAAGAGATGCAACCAATGAAAGCAATATGAAGACAATTAACGAGGTACGCGAAGTATGAGAAGACTTTAATTACTAGTAACACTTACTTCAATTCTAGAACACTACCTTCCTAGCTATTTAATCTATATTCAATCTCCAGAGAAAAATCGTCACTTTAATTATAACAATTATCAAATTTTAAATATCTGCGTTGCATTATAAATTTGATTTATCACTGTTCCACTAGAAGCCTATCCCATCTCTCTCCTTCTAACTTGAAAGCCTAGACTTTATATAGTAGACTTGCTTTATATGTTCACGTTCTCTTCTTCACAGGGACCGTTCTAATAAAATAGTTTTTAAGGACCAGAGATTCCCCAATAGAATTTGCTACTGAGAAGGTCGCGGATAGATCCGTCACAGGATGTTCCGCAAAAAAAGGGGGGACGGATATCCTGCCGGCTTCCAATGAAAGAAATGAATAGTCCCGAATGATGAGTGCTTAGCCAGTGTGGGATATCGTATGCCACAGATGGTTTCCAATTGTAGACGATGTAGGAAATTTAGCAGAACGGAACAAGAAAAGAAGACCCGCTACATATATGCAGAATGTTATGTCCCATTGTGCATTGCAACATGTTTCCCATCTTTTAATGGCAAATAATCGCCATTGAATTTAATTTTCTTTATGAAGGTGAATGGCGCTCCTTGGAAAGTATTCTTTCCTTCCCTAAAATTTAAATGTAAACATAAAATTCGGGTTTAAAAACCAAAAGTGAATATATCTTTTCTTGTTGATTTGTAATTAATATTTGAAAGTGTAGCTATACTTTTTGGACACCCGGCATATCTAAGACTTGGTAAAGTCCTTCCATAAAATGAGTTGTCAAAATACATTCCACAGTTAACCAGGAACATTCAGGTCTTCGATTCCATCTTTTATTAAGGAAAGTTGTGAGGACAAAGGTAGCATTTGAGATGCTTACGTGACCTCAAAAACGTGTTAGGATATCGATTATTGATCCCCTTTACTTCTGAAAAGTATGTTTAGAACTAATAAGAGAACCTGCGAGAAATCCATTTGAATTCTCGGGCAGAGCATTATTTATTTGAGAAAATGAATTTGCTCTTAAGAAAGTAGTGGCTAAAATAAATTTCTTTGGAAAAATGAATTTTTATTACTTACAAGAGCGAATTATTATTGGAACAATCATGAAGAAAAATGGGAATTATAAATATCTGCTACTAAATTACATTTTAAGAAACACTTTTCAAGACATAAGAAATACTAAAATAATATTTTCTTTTCATTTTAAAAATCGGCAAAAGAGTTCATACACAAGTATTAAGTAAAACAAATATAATAATAAACTCAATTATGCTATTTGAAGACTTATTGAAATTATGATTTGTTATTTCGTAATACGTTTCTGTTATTTATTGTTTCACAGTTGAAGTAAGAAATCGGTACTTACATACTATCGCAACAATGCCATCGTTCAAAAGTTAACAACCCCTATTTCGTGTGTGTCACACGCGTTGAATTGACGATCAAGTGCTTCCTTTCAAATATATCGGCAACAGATTGTGATAATACGTAAGTACCGAGAAATCTAAAGACCGAATACTTGTTTGGAATGAAATTTTTGTTTGTTTGATAAATAGGGAAATTTTTTTTAAATGTTACCATAAATTTATATTTTTGTTATGCCTGGTAATAACCATCTTATAATAATAATTTCCATTTATGTATTGGCTCTAAAGGTTTCAAAATAGAAAATTTTTCCTAGGCTATAATTAAAAAAATATGAAGTGAAAAATATTCATGTGAGCTAACACACATATTTTACTAAATAAGCCAGCGTTTCTCAAACTGTGGGGCGCGCCCCCTAGAGGGGCGTGATAATCCTACGAGGGAGGCGCGAGCTTATCGAAAAGTCGAAAATAAAAGATTTAAAAAATTACAAATTTACTGAAAGGCTTTAAAACAAAATGCATTCTGACGTAATAAAAAATAAAATGCATATTTACACTGATATAATGTACTCATAAACGTATCAATACTGCACGATGTGTATTGGATAACTAGTCTCTCAATACTAAGTTAAGAACAAGTTTAATAATTACTAGTGCCCCCCATTCTCTTGTCATATACAAAATTTAATACTTAGCTTAGTAATTGATAGGGTTTGAGATTAAAACTGTATTGTAGCTTTAACGTCAAATAACATTGTTCATTCAAAACATTGTTTTCGTATAAAAGGGGGTGCGATGAAAAATATGATGGGAAATTGGGTCGCGAATATTTAAAGTTTGAGAAGCACTGAAATAAGCTTTCTTATATTAGGGGGTGGGCTGTCATAAAATAATATAAATTTCTCACAGCATAATCAGACACAAATTTTTATACCATATATTTTTAGTTTTAATATTTTAAGAAGCATGTACTGCATTTTTAAAAGCTTGAAATTTATTTCAGTTATTGTATTGTCGCTGTGGTAGTTTCTTATCCCACTTGATCTAGATCAAATCTATGAACCCATGCGTTTTTAAACATTACAGAAATGTAACAGGCTTTGACAGCAGCTGACTCTTACAGCAACCAATATTAGGAGGTTTTGACAGCAGCTGGCTCGTACAGCAACCCATACTAGCAGGCTTTGACAGCAGCTGGCTCTTACGGCAACCAATACAAGCCAAGATGTGGGCAGGATTGGTTAGGTCACATTGCAATGTGGACAAGGAGGGAAATTTCAAGACATGTCACATATCGTTGAGCTCGAGTATGTCCACTGTGAAGCCTAGCAAAAATAGATTCATCGCATCTACTACTGATCCCAAGTAAAGCAGCACCAGGACAGTTTCCTTCATGTACGGGGGTCTGCCTCCAAGAGGAACCGATATCTTGTTTAAGCGGGGTAGCGATTTTTGAAAAAGTAATGCACCCACCATGTTTAGAATTTTTATGGCTGTCCTCACGGTTCAAGCCATCTGAAATTTCGCTAAAAAATACCTTAACATTGGCACTCAAGCTATTAAATTATTATTGTAAATAGCAGCTTAAAATCAAATAACCTTACTCATTATATCCAAAGTATAAATAGTAAAAATTAAGAATTAAATGTATTATTTAGTAAATCAATGTAAAAATGAGGCAGCAAATTAAACATTCGGATACTAATGACAGTAATAATACAGTATTTTTAATACGAGTAATCATTTTTTTATGGATCTATCTGAAAACTTTAAAATTCATCATTTATTTAAGTGAATTGTTTTAAAAGATATTTCTAGATTCAATCCCGATCATAAAGTTTTCACACGAAATGTATTACGTCGGTTGGGGGGCAGTTGGTTAGGCACTGGCCTTGTACACCCAAGTCTGCGGTTTCGACATCTGCCCAAGTCGGTGGTTGTTCCTGATGCAAAAGATCGATAGCGTATGTGTCGTATGATTATGCATCAAGTCAAAGGTCCCTAGACCACCTGTTTGGCTTGAGTGTCTCGGCAAAATTAATTTTCTAGTACAATTCCGCATCTTCAGAGCTCAGGAGCCTTGTTCTGAGTAGGACACTGACACTGAGTATTACCACTGACAAAACACTTTGTTGTTGTTGCAAAGATTATTCAAGAAAGCCTACTTATCCCACCTCTTGCAAGAGATCTTCAAGGAAAAGAGTCATTGAAGGATTTCTGTTTAGTGGTATTTTTTAAATACAGCACTTTTGCGACACATTAAACAATTACTGATCATTGTTTGTTTTTCACTATAACATAGTCAACCTCCCAATCGTCTTGAAAATATACATTTTCTTTTAATATTTATCGCTTGAAAGACATGAAAGGTTGTTAAAATTAGCTCCACCCATAACACTGTCATTACTCCACTGATGTCTGTCTTGTCACTGTCTGTTATCATGAACATTAACCGTTCCAAATAAAAATAGAATATCAATTCGTTCCCATACGACACCAACAGCAAAATTGATTTTTTTTTAATTTCTTGGCAAAGAACGTCCCATCAAATTTTTAATACAATGTTCTTAAATAAGTGAATTTCTCAAAGCAATGGGCCATGACCGGGCCACTTAAAAAGGTTCGGTGGGCCACATGTGGCCCGCGGGCCGCAGGTTGAATATTGCTGACCTAGATGATGCAATACTAAAAAGTGATACCAGATTCCTTAGAGTGTACTAGGCCTAAAATGGCAATTACCAATCCGTAGCCTCTTTTGAAAAAGAAAATTAATACATGTGAAGGGCTCCTTTGATGGCAGCACATTCGAGCGTCATGACACGTGATTGACCGTGCTTCACATGGATGTGCGCTGAGACTCCCAGAACCAAAACGGACATGGAAACGACGACACATCGAATGCATGGTCTAAAAGACGAACTTTGGACACTTGGCAACGACGTGCGTTTAAATATTTAACTTAGAATAGTATTTGTGTAATTGTGTAGTCCCTTTTCTTTCTTATTGTTAGAATAAAAAGTTTTGTTTGTTAGTTATTACTAGCTAACGAACTAACATCAACACAACAATTGGAAGTTCGGTATAGAACAAATTAAGAACTAAATACAACATACACAGACATATCTAACAATAATTTTAAAAAGAAAACAATATAATTATAGTCACAAATATCTTCGGTTCTTTATTTAAAATGAATTTTTAATGACGATATCTTTTGATGCAAATCTCAACTGAAGGAGTATATTGCCATGAAAATCTCAAGAAAATGAAACTCCTGACTTTGCGGTATTCCTACGGTTTCCAAGCGGTCAGGGAACTCGTGGTTGCGTTGTTGAGTTGCTACTCGTTGTTCTAGTATTGATACCACTGAAGAGGACCACTGCTAGTACTAATTGGAAAATGTATTCATATCATGGCTAAGGAATCCTGATTTTTCTCATTTCCTGTATTCATTCTCCCTGGATCTTTTCGAGGTAAGAGAAATGTGTGTTTGTTTTTTCTAAAAGATTTCCCAGAGTGGAATTATTTATTACCACTTAGAATGTTAACTGTTCTGTTGGTCAAAGTTTTATTAGGGAGTTGCATTTCATTAATCTCTGCATTTCACCGACCACTGCATTCCCGTAATGCACCAATAAGAAAAGATAAAACACATTTTTTTATTGTCGTATTTGACTAACGCAAGAGCGGTCGCATGTTGCACAGAATCACCCCAGGCTTGTGAAATCATTAATTCTGGGAAAACAGTTTATTGGTTAAAAATGACCCTGTCAGTATCCTCCTATATGACAGTCTTCATGGGAACTAAAATGTATTTTTATCACATATATCCCTCTATTTTGGGAGTGGCAATTTTTTTCAATCTTAAGATGCTTGGGGGGACTGAGTTCCCCACGCGACCACTTTTGTACTAAAATATTTTCTCTGAACAAGCTACATTTTTTTGAGAAAAACATGGTTTGGATTGCTGTATTCTACTACTCATTATAATTTATGAATGTAAATGAATAGAATATAAAAAAAGAAGTGGACAATCACGATCTCTGTTGGTTGAAATCAAAACTGATCAGACAAGGGAAGCACCAGATTAAATAATGAATATTAAACATAATAGCATAAGTAAATTTGAGAAAAGCGATGAACACAGGAAACATTTGAAATGCAAGGAAAATTCAAATGTAACCTAAAAAACTCCATCAAGTAATGAAGCCACAAGTGTACCAGAAGATACACTGCCCCTTGTCAAAAAGACACAAGCAAGAAAAAGATCAACACACTATTTGTCGATCGTCAAAGAGCAATAAATCTACCAGTACTGAAATAAAATATGACAGTTTCGCCTGCAAATATTATCCCTGTAATGCAGTGCTTCTCAAACTTTCAATACTCGAGACCCAATATTCAATCATCATTTTCATCGCCACCCCCTCCATACAATAACATTGTATTGAATTCAATAATACTATACTTTTACACTTAAGCTATAATGTACGAGTTTAACACTATATAACTTTAACACACACGTCGATGTCATCGACGTATATAAACGTCTCGCTTAGCCAAATCATTAATCTTCTGGACGTATATATACGTCTTTCCAAAGTACGATCTTTTCTTGCACTGCTATCCATAAAATTATTCCTAAGGCTTTGGGATACAATAAAAAAGACCTTGGCATTCTTTGCAAAGGATTTACTTATTTCAGAGGATTTTGCTTATTTATTCCTTTTCTCCTCCCCCTCCCCGAAAAAAAACATCAAAATACGCGCATCTACGTGGACAACCGTTGCATTGGGAACCAAACCGCGTAACTTTTCATCGGCAGTTAAGGAATTAATTATAAACCGTACAAATCATTAAGATAAGTGTTAATACAAGCCCATGGGGTCGCCGGTAATTATCAAAATTGTTCTTAACTTAGTATTATAGAGAGAGTGACAACGGCCAGATTGAGTTAAATATACATTTATTAAGGGGAATTATTTACAAGGGAGGGCTAAAAGTTAGTAAAAAGTAATCGAAACATCATTAGATCGTTGGATTCCACGAGGCGTTTCGTTCCAGCGCCCTCGTCATCGTCTCATCGCCGTCGCTTCTCTCGGTCGTCTCCCGCGCAATCGTTCTATTCCATTCTGCTTTACTCGTTATCCTCGAACCGCCTTGTCAGATAGGTGGCGCTCTCTTGGCATTACGTCATTAATGAATATAGGAGGGATACGATATGTGCAAATCCATTCCTACAGTATTGTTAAATTAATAATAAAATACATTGCACAGTACAGATACCTTTATGAGTGTATATCAATTTAAATATGCATTTTATATCTTATTATGTTTGAAAGTATTTTGTTTGCTTACATTCAATAAATTAAAATTTTGAATAATTTTTAGTTTTCAATATGCCCCCCCTTGTAGAGTTATCACGCCCCTCAAGGGAGGCGCGCCCCACAGTTTGAAAAACGCTGCTGTAATGTTAGCGAAAAGTGTTTGTGATTTATATCCTTTATTAGAGTCAAGCATGTTTGAAACGTTTTTGTTCAGTTTGATTCAATTTTTTTTACAAAATATCAAAGGAAATGTGAAAAGTCCTTAAAGGTTAGTTAGTATACTTTATCTTGTTTAAGTAATTCACTGGAATTATGATTTTTTATCGTGTACAGTAAAAATAATTATAAAAAAGTATTGGGGTGACTCGGTCATCCCGTGCGACCACTAATGTTAGTATCTCGATCACGCTCTTTCTTCAGTGTTAACAAAAACATTTTGGAGAAACAATTTTAATTTATTTTTTGCCATAAACATTTAGGCTGTGCTGGAGTAAACACAACGCTATGCTTTCCATGAAAACCAAACTGAGATTTGCTTAAAAATCTTCTCGTTGGCCAATTTATTCATGGACGAAGGTAGGACTAATCAAGAATTATAACTTTAAACTAGTTAAATACTTTTAAACTAGTGAACAAAAATTCCGACAAACGTTTTGCCCACTAACTATCACCATATTCTGGCAGGTTTCTTGAAAGTCATTTGAAGGACACGAATAAATGTTATGGCAGAATACCTGAGCATCGGGGCATCCAATTTCTTTCTCACAAAAGGCGATTATCACGGCACTTAACGACATCGTAAAAAACAAGATGCTTCGATGTACAGTCTCAGAAAAAGGTTTACTCTTTTCTTTTCCATTAAGTTTCCTTAAAATTTCGAATTTATGAGGTTTACTACTTTAGAAAACCTCGAAGCAAATACATAAAGACGTTGATACTAATTTGCAAGTGTTTTCTTTATTTTCTATACCTAAATGAGGAGGGTATCTTATTCAATAAATAAACAAATTTGCATGTGACTTTTACTTGTATTAAAATTTTTGGTATAGCAAATAGCCAATAGTTTTTTCCTTTAATGAAATGACTTTTTTTTAACTAGATTTAAAATTGAAGATGATTTACTGGTAATCATAGCTTTAAACATATAAAAGAAAGAAATAATGTGGCAAAAATTAGCAAAATTAAAAAAAAAATCCTGTGTTTTTCCTTAACGAAACCGGTTTTGCAAACATATTATAGTATTTCAAAGCGTATTGTATTTTCTTAACTTTTCATTAACTTTGAAATTGACATTTTTTATATTATTAGCGAAAATTCTGCAGTATTAGAGAGAAAATCCTTCAATTTATAGCCAAGTTTGTCAACGCTACACAAAACCCTTTTTCAAAAAAAAAAAATTTTGCAGACTGTATAAAAACAAATATTTTATGTTATATATTTAGATTATATTATTAAGTTGATTCTGAAAGTAAAAAGTCAGTTTGACCATCATTATTTTATATTTTAAAAAAACTAAAAGTTTTTGAAGTTTTCAAACTTTTATAAGACGCTCAATTTTTTAAAATTTTTTAGTAATTTTAAGGGATTTATTTTTCTTAGATTATTGCAGAGAAAAGTTATTATGTATTTGAAAATAGTTATTTTTCTAGCTTAACCTGGAAAAATCACAAAATTTTTTAAAGTATTAAATTAAGTATTTTGTAAAAAAAAATAATCAGAGATCTCTCAGACCTAAATCCATACTAAATTTTATAGAACATTCGTTTGGATATATATACAAAGCATTTCAAGACTCTTTCTTGAACACTTATATCTTCAAAATTAAAAGTTCAAGAAAAAGCATTTAAAGCTTGTAAAGGCATAAAACAAAAACTTAAAATGCCTGTAAAGCTCTAATGTCTTAGTATGTTATTTACCAACGTATGTTACACATTAAAACACTACTTTAATTAAATATGACAGAAGACATTTTTTTAAAAAATTCAAAATACATTAATTTCCGACGACAGCACATTGCATTTATTTGTAAAATAAAAATAGGTGGTATTAGACACAACAACAAAATAATAATGGTACTAACTAAAGCTAAATATCCCCAGGTTAGTACATAAAATTTAATTTTTGTTCAATTTCAAATTCTAGCATTTTAGGAAATTTGAATTTTTGCTGTGCAACTTTAAAGTACTAAAATATAGTACTACAATATGTTTACTATAATGTAGCATGGTACATCATTGAAAAATTTAGTTTTATCTTCAACACTTGAATTCAGAATACTTGTATTCGGAAGTATAATTGCAGTATCAGCTGAGGGTTTATTTCTAGATACATCCTTTTCAGTAGTATTCCATTTCTTCGAAATATTGTTTCTCATAGCAACCTGAGAATCATGGCATTTTCTCAACAGGAAATAATAAATGATAAATCTTCTGTTATGTTAACTATTTTTAGAACAAAGATTGACTTTAAAATCAATCCTAATTAAGTAACTACGTAGTATGATCTAAAAGTTCGGGGACAAGGAGCAGAAAACCTTACGCTGATTAGTTCAAACCACCGAAGCACATCCCTCTTCAAAGTAGTCCCCTAGGGTGACGATACACTAATTCTATAGCGTTCGTATAACTTCTCGAAGACATTTTTGGCAACCTCCCATAGGTATCTTGCGATGCGGCATTCATCTCATTCGATGACCCAAAATGACTTCCCTATAAATATTTTTTCATTCAGGGGAACAAGTAAAAGTCTCACTCTAGTGAATAGGAGAGATGTGGAAGAACGTTAGCACAAATTTAGGAGAGAAACTCTTTTACTAATAGGGTTAGATGTGCTGGTGAGTTGTTATGCAGAAGATATCAGTCATCCCTTTGTCAGAACTGATGCCTCTTTAAAACGCCGATGTCATTCGTAAACCTTGAATCTCGCCATGGTAGATTCACAATACAACTTACTTAACATTTCCAATTTGTTTTACCTCAGCGATGACAAAATTTAATGTTCAACGACGGTGTTCAAGAAAAGTAATCTTTCTTACATCGCAGAACAAAGTTAACTAGCTTCGGAAGACAACAATTGCGAATGCAGTTCGGTCGCATGACATGAAGTAAAATAACCTGGGCAAGTAGGTTAGGGTTGGAAAAATCATTTTTATTGTGGTTTAACTTTCAATACATGCTATCATCGTCAGAAATGGCCACCGTCCTCGAATTTCTGAATCGTACCTGTACAAAACTAATTTAATTATAATTTTGATAACTATTTACAGGTTATATAACATGATAAACGAATGACAATGCCACCTACATGTAATAAATGAATGGTGGTGCTACAAATTTAATTTATAAAAATAGGTGTTAATTTCTGAACAAATTATATATGTCGTATATTTTTTAAAGGAAATATCTCATATTTTTCAAATGTAATCTTTATTATAAAGAATACAAAATTCTCTATAAAATGAACTATTTAATATTTCCACAATGTTGCATGTCTCTTGTGCAAGCAATAGTTAAGTTGTTTTGCTCAAAACATTTTGGTATTTAATTCCTATTAAAACGTAAATTGATAGCGAATCTGCATGTATAATGCAATGCAATATATCATACATATATATGCGTATGTATGATGTATTGCATTATATATACACACACACTCATATATATATACACATATAAATATGAATATATACGCATATGTACATAGTTTAGGTGTGATTTTTCTTAAAAAAATATAACTAAAATAAATATTTATCAAAAAGCAAAAATATAATAATGAAGAAAAGCAGCTGTTTATATATAAAATCTAAAACAAAGTACTTCTCGGTGTCTTTTTACGTTTTTACTTTTATGTGTCTTCCTCTTTGGATTGACTCTGTACAAAAATATTCTAAATATGGTAGAAACTTGGTTATCTTTATTGTCTTACACAAAGCCAAGATGCATGAGAACGCTTCCTTTCGCATTATTAATCTGGGGATGAAAGTTTCTACTAGTTAAATATGAGGTTTGCTCAGGAATTCGACCCTCTTGGTTCTAAAATAAAATGGCGAGGAGGGATGGGAGAAGAACAAAGCTTCTCTATCATATAGAGTCTCGTTGAAAGTATATTGAAGTTTAGTCAGCACTTGATTATCCGAGAGACTGGAAAATATAATGTCTGTTGGAGCTTTTGGTAAAGTCTCCATATTGATTGATCGCCACAGGGGAAGGAATTTTATTCAAATAGTCCTTTTTATAGGGGAATGATAGCTTATAAAGTGTGCCTAAATTTGGGGAATAAGAAATGGAAGTGTTTAAAGTAAACACAGAATATATTTTGTTACTGAATGATCTAGAAAAATAGAAATACGCTTTAAATATTTTTTAAATTTATTTTTAAGAGCAAAGCACACACATTATGCACTGGAAGTGTAATGAAATGGTAACATAATCTTTGGATAACTTTAATCTCTGCATTTGATCTTATTAGAACAAAAATTGTTTTAGATTAAAATTAGCAAACAATTTAAAACAATCCTTAAAATGAAAGATTGGTTTTCCTTTTAATGTTTTCTTTTATTATTGGAAATGAAAAGTGTTTTTACATTTGTTCTTTCTCTTTGTATATAATCGCTCGGCATATTTTTTTAAAAAATATAACGAACAGCAGACTTATAAATCTTTGATATTTTCTTATTAATATAAATATGATTTATATTTATTAAAGATCTATATACGATTATACTATTTATAAACATGAAAGCTTTTTGTTGCTCATCATCTACGAGTATTATGCCGAACTCAACTGCTTTATCAAAAAGGGAAATAATAACTTTAATTTTCCATTACAATATGAGTTCTATATTTTAAGAATCAATGGGCCAATAAAACATAGAATTTTTTTTCTGTTTAAACGTCAAAAATTGATATGTCTGAACAACGGAACAGTGCTTATAGATATTACACTAAAACAGCCATAAATTTTCAGCTCAAAACTTTTTTCCCAAACTTTTTGCTAAGAAAATGTTGATAGTAAATAATAAAATGGCTCACGTGTTTTCTAAAATCAGAACATGCTTTTCACTAAATCCAATGGATTAAAGTTCTGTTTTGCAAATGTAATGTAAAAAAATCGTCAAGAATGCTTTCAATAATCATATTCGTATCTTCTTTCGCGAATGGGATATATTTATGAATCTTTTTTTTTTTTTTTTTTGTTAGTCTGCGTTTTTATGCCAGATATACCAACAATATTAGCATAAGAAGATCGTATTTGTAATGAAAATTCTTTAAGAAATACTTATGAATTAGTTTGATGGAATGAAATAAAATCGCTGAAATAAAATATTAGGATTGAAGCCCCGGAATCCCGAAATCCTGGAATTAAAATAACTATAATCCTGGGACTTAGTTTTTGTCTAAATTATATTTTAAAAGAATTTTCTCATCAAACTTTTCAAAGAATTCGTAGAAAGTTTATATTTTATTAATGAAATATGTACGTAGAATTCTTTTGTGTGTGTGTAATTATGATTGCTATAAGAAAAAAATATATATCCGATATAAAACGTCGCAAAGATCTAAGTGGCTCACTGCAATACTAACACAATTTTATAAGCAACGTCTCAAGAATAGATTTTGTCGCAGTTCCTTCTTCAATTTAATACCGTAAATTAATTGCAGATCTGCTTGAAAGACTTGAGACACTTCAAATCCATTTACATAACGAACAGTTCATGCAACTGGATCTTGTATTTCAAATAGGGTAACACTTAAAATTGATTCGTATTCTGATTCAACAACTGGATCAATTTATACACAAAAACAATTACGTATGGTAGAAGAACTTGATAAAGTCATCAAAGAGGTATAAGCAACAATAAAGTCTAATAGATTCGAGATACTGTCATCAAAAATTCAAAAAGAAATATCTCTTCTCTTTTGAAACAGAGGGAGACGTGGTTACTAACTGAAAGGAACGTACTCCTATTTAACGACGATAACCCCTACTAGTATAGAATGCGAACGAGCATTTTTTCTTCAGCAGGGCAATTTGTAACAAAAATAAGAAGCTGTTTGAAAGGTGAAATGCAGAACGAGCTGAATTTTTTAAAAGCTTTTTTACAGAGACACAGGAAATGAAAAAATGTTTTTTTTAACTTCATTATGTACTATTTTTATTTGTTTTTTTAAATGAGGAATTAAGTTTTTTTATTTGTTTCAATAAAATTACTATTAAAGCAATTTTAATTATATTTTCAGTTTTATTATGAAATTCTAACTATACTAATATGTATACGCATTTTTAATAAATATTCCAATCCTAATCCCGGCATTTGTTTTAGGCAGTGCTTCTCAAACTTTCCACATTTGCGACCCGATATTCAATCATAATTTTCATCTCACCCCCCCCCCTCTTCCTTACAATAACAATGTATTGAATTCAATAATATTATACTTCAATACTGAATCTACAATGCGACTTTAATCTCGGAAGTGTTATTGGCGTATATAAACGTCTCGAGCAGCCAAAGTGTTAATTTTTCCGAACGTATATATACGTCTTTCAGAAGTACGAAGAAGTTCTTCTGGGCACTGCTATCCATAAAATTATTCCGAAGGCTTTGGATTACAAGAAAATGACCTTGACAGTATTTGCGAAAGATTTACTTATTTCAGAGGATTTGCTTATTTATTCCTTTTTCTCCCCTGCTCCCTCAATACAAGACGTACGCGTGCTTACGTGGATAACCGTGGCATTGGCGAACGAATGCAGTAACTTTTTATCAGCAGTTAATGGATTAAATATTTAAAGCCTACAAATTATCAAAATAAATTTTAATTTTCGTGTATAATTTTATATATGACAAGCCCTTGGGATCAATGGTAATTATTAAACTTTTTATAACATTGTTAAATTAATTATAAAATATATTGTGCAGTACTGATACCTTTATAAGTTTATTATATCAGCGTAAATGTGTATTTTATTTGCTATCATGTGAGAATGTATTTTGATCGTTTATTTTCAGTAAATTAATATTTTTCAAAAAATTATCTTTTGTTTATGTCTTTTCAATATGCTCCCGCCCCCTTACATAGTTATTACGCCCGCTTGGAGACACGCCCCACAGTTTTAGAAACGCTGGGATGATGTAATTCCGAAATCCCGGGATTGGTAATATAACACAGGATTGAAAACCCTATAAAATATTGCTTTCAAGTCTTGCGTGGCGCTAAATGTATTATGTGTGTATGTGTGTGATCAGTGATAAAACCTGCTTTGAATCCATCAGTGCAGTTCTAATTGAAAAAATAATTGTTTTGCCATTCTAGCTAATCATCAAAAGGCTCTTATATTTTTTTTCATTGAAAGCATGTATAAATCTCATGTACCACAAAGTATCGCATGGGGGTTACAAATAAGTATTAAAAACACATTACAAAGGAAAGAAAGGGAAAAGATTTATGCCCTGAAGGATTATAAATATTCACAATAAATTTACTGAACTTTTATAAAGCTCTTCTGGTGAAAATAAAATGGTGACAATTCAGAGACCAATCTATATTAATGTCCTTGAGAGCTAGTCTTAGAATCTTTCTTTCTCTGTCAAACTTGAAATACAGAAGGAGCATATGTTTTACATTTTCCCTACCACCAATGTTACAATCGCAGAAAGATGACGGAACCAAATTTTTTTTTTCAAATAGCTTTAAAAAAGTGTCTTACTTTAGCAAACTCTCAATAAATTGTGCGTCGTCAATTTTCAATTGTCAATTTCCATCAATACTGAACTCGATTTTTTTTAATACAAAAATATTGTATTGTATTATTGTTTAACGTTGTTAAATAATAATAATTTGAAATTAACTGAATACTAATTATAATTCGCATAAAATTAAGGTCACTGCCTACCTTCGGATCCATTTTTTTATAAAAACAAATTTATGAAACAAATTGAGTGTTTTTAGGAAGAAAAATATAAAAAAATATGCATATGCATAAAATTTTTTAAATAAATATTGTACTTTTAGAAAAATTGATTGCTTTCAATGAAATTTTACCAAATTTTTACTAAAATGCGTAACACTGTATAAAAATTTCTAATACAATTATCATAATTTTCTTTATACACAACATACATAATACGGAGCTCTTCAAAATGAACCAAAATCTAAGAGAAATATTGAAATACAAAAAAATTACAGACAATAATACATAATAGTATGAAAATTTTGATATTTTTTGAGTTTTTTTCTTTATAAAAACTACCCTAAGCGAAAACATATTTAACCTACTACAAAAAATATGGTTCACTTTATGAAAAAAATAGTATAATAAACATTCCCACAAAATTTCAGAATGTTATCTGGTTTGGTTCTTCAGATATCATGTATCTGGTAAAGAGTTTTATTCGAAAACATGATTTTGAGAAAAACGCATTTAAAGTTTTATCTTTCCGCACTTTTGCATAGAGTGATGTTTTTTTTAAATCACTATAACTTTATTTCTATTTCGCGTAAAGGAAAAAGAAATCTGTTTTGGAAAGAAAAATGTTCAAACCATAAGATTTCGAAATAAAAAAAAATGTCTTATATAGACGAAAAACGACATTTTCAAGGTAGGCAGTCACCTTAAATTAAAACCCATATTATAACTCAGGAATCTTTCATTGATATTTTATCATAGTTTACGTATAATTAGGAATTCAACAAAGGAGCGAAATATAATGAAATAATTAAGTGCTTTAAAAATTGAGAGGTTTAGTTATTTATGTCTTTTTTTGGTAATTTGGCTTCCTTCTTGGCATATTTTTGTGCAAACACGAAAGTTGCAAGCGCTTCCACCTCACAAGTCCAGCGTTCTATCCCCAGGAGGGGCAAGGTCGACTTAGTCTTTCATCCCTTCAGTGGTTCAATAAATGAGAACCAAGCTAACTTGGGGGCTAAAAACTGAGGGTCTTTGAATCAGACTGACTACCTGAATGGAACATCTACTCATGCATCTCAGCACCCAACGTCACGAATACTCAGATGGGCACAGTAGGCCTTGGCCCTCATGGGCAGTTGCACCAGTGAGTTTAGTTTATAAAAGTTATAAGGAATTCTTAGTAAACTCAGAAAAGTAATTCGAGCATTCTTTGTTGCTTTTGCCAATATGATAACCCAAAAAGGAAAAAAGTATCGTTGTGGTTTACTATGTGAAACCAGATAATGTGAAAAATAATTTCTGTCATTTTATACTTTTACGTTTGAAATACATACATTGTTTTGCATTTTATAAGAATTCAAATTTCCTATCTTTCTGTATATACACATATATACAGATATGTATATATATATATATATATATATATATATATATATATATATATATATATATATATATATATATATATATATATAATAGGTGATTAAAACTAAATTGCACAATTTTTCAAAGAACTTTTCCTCTCTTTTCCATATTTAGTATTGAATTATAATGAGTTAAATCATTATTGAAGAGAGAGAGATGATGTTAAGTGATATAATTTTACAAATAATTAAAGAAGATATTATTGAAAATTTTCCTGTTTATAATTCAATCAAGAACGTATGAAGTATCAAGGTACTGTCCCGTGGAACGCGTGCTAAAACTTCTTTACACCGGGCTCCCTCGCAGAAAACCATCAGCATTTACGAATACAAGGAGCACACAGATATAAGGTCTAGCATGATGATTGACAGAAACTGATTGTTCTGCCGAAATCTGCTTTAATTTTTGATGCCATGATGATCCCATCGTGTTAGACTCTATGTCAATGAACGCCAACTTCCGGAGAACATTATAAAACGCTGTAGTAGACTAGCACCTGGAGTTATGGTATAGACTGGGACTGTGCTTCACTGACGAACTTAATTGATGCGAATTGCTGGTAATATTAACAGCAACCAATATATCAGTGAAGTTCTAAGCCCTGAAGCTGGTCAATTGCTTCAAGGTTTTCCAGGAACTCTATTTCAGCCGTATAATGCCCCTCACATAATGCCAGGAATTATCAAGGCTTATTCCATCGCAATAGATGCAGCTTTTACCTTAGCCTGCTTATTTCCTGGATATATTGTATATTGTTTATGTGTGAGATTCCGTTGGTTGGCGTTTTCATCAGGATCTTCGTCTAAAAGCTCATACAGAGGAACAATGGGTACGCGTGCAAATGTTCTATTCCGGGCAGATATTCAAAATCTGTTTGATTCCATGCTACTTCGTTCGGCAACACTCATTGAAAGATGTGATGGCTGCACTAAATACGCATATCATTGTTTTCTTGCTTTTGAATTTTAAACATTTATTTGTATCAATACCGCACAGACAATTGTGTGTTAAATTTCATTTAATTCTGGTGATTCCTTCACGGTGTTGCAGTTTTCACAAACATAAGTGTTGTGAAACTTGTACAAACAGCAAATTGTTTTTCTGTACTCAAATAAGGATTTTCTAAGCTTTAAAATGTATAATCAATGTACAATTGCACTTAATTTTAAGATATAATTTCCATGGAGTCAGAAACATTTTTACGCAGCAGGTATTGGATAAAAAAATAAGAAAACTTTCTTGTTTACTTATCTGCCTTTAAAAAATATTCTTGAAAATAAAGCATTGTTGACATTTTTAAATAAAAAATTTCAACACTAAGGTAAATATTTCATTCTGAATATAGGGAACTTTATTTTACGACCTGACTTAGTTTACTATGTATATTTTAAAGAATCAATTTAATAATTAGAATAATACTTTTGAATAATCAAACAAATATTAGATTTAACGTATGATCTAGATCTGAAAAGAAAAATTGCACACAGTATCAACACACTATAATATCTCTTTTATTTCATGAACTTGGAAATAAAATAAATAGTCAACTCATATCATCACTCTATAAAGGGCCAATATACGTATACGATTAAAAAAGCACATGAAAAAATGCCATAATAAAAAAATTAAAGCATTAGAAAAACACCCTGTAGAAATTGAAAATGTGTTTAAGACTTTGTGCAAAATTGAATAAAACTCGCTCTCAATCACCAGACTGTGTGACGTCAGGGGCCATAAGCTTAGCTTTCCAACGGCTTTGAAAAATGAAAAGAAGTTTAATCTTTTTAGATGCGAGAAAGGCTCAAATCCATTATTATCATCGTCGAAAGAATAAAGGAAAAGTAAGTGGATTGCTTTATTTTCTCGAGTCTTTTTGGCTATTCCGGAGGTGATTGTTTTTAAAACTTTCAGATTTGTTTTTCTTATATAAAAAAAAATTTCTCTCCGTAGAATGCTTTACTTCTTCCGCTGAAAATTTAATTGAAAAAAATCTGAAAATAGAAGTATCTAAGTTATATTTAAGGCTTAACAACAAAAAAAACCCATCAGACCTGCTTCCTTATAATTGAATTATAGAACATTTTTGTATCATTTTTGTGTATTTTCCTACAACGGAATGGATACACATAATAAACATTGAAACTTTTCACAAAATATTTTATAACATATAAAATAGAAAATATTTTAAAGTTATTTTACTAAGAAATTTAATTCCAGGATTTGTTGAATAAAATGAGCTATTAGAATTTTTAGAGGGAACCATGTCCACGTTTAATAGAAGCTGAGAATACAGAACATGAAATTTTATCAAAAATGAAACAAGAACCAATTATGAAGTCATGAGAGAAGAATTAAAATAAATTTTTCAAGCCACATTTTCCTAGTACAGTACAAATTAGTAGCATAAATACAGTAAAAATAGTACATTTACAAGAGGAGGACAAGGATAAGGAAATTAATTTGGAGATTACTTTTTGTGCAATAGTAGTAGTAGTACTCCTATAGGGTGTTCAGCCATCAATGTAATAGCACTGAATGAGCAGTCAATTCGGAGAAAATAGCCTTCCAAATTCATACTTAGTTTTTATACAGTTAAATTTCAATTAGCTCTAGCAACGCAGTGGCAGGGGGGTAGCGTACCTGCTTTCTGCGTTGTAGAGCAGGGTTCAATTGACTTGTTGTTACTTTTTCAATTTGTTTAATTATCTCTTTTCAATTAAAAAAATTTACTTAAAAACACCTTATTAAATATTTTATATAATTATAAAATAATTAAATTAATAATAATATAAGATATATGTATATTGTTTCATTAGATTGATTATAAAGTAATTAGTGTATATGTAATAAAATAATATAATAATATATTTTACATATTATAAAACTATTTTTTTACATAACTATAAAACTATTTGTAACTATTTTGCTTTTTTAAATAAAAAAATAATTATATAAAAAATCATTTAATATTTAATATGACATATTTTCATAATAAATATTATTATTTATTAATTCTATTATAATAATTTAATATAGTATAATGTAATATAGTTATATAATATAGCATAGTTATATAATATGTAATATAGTTATAAAGTAAAATACATATAAATATTTATATAATCATAGTGATTGTTTAAGTTTTTAAAATACAAAATAATTATATAAGCCTTTTTTAAATTAATTTTTTAACAGTTAAAATAATTAAATAAGTTGAAATAAAAACAACTAGTCGATCGTGCGGAATACAGGTGCACTATCACCTATGCCACTGCGTCACTGAAGCTAATTAAAGTTTAATTGTATAAAAGCTAAGTATGAATTTCAAATGCTATTTTCTCGTAATTGACTGGCCATTCGGCGCTATTACATTGACGGTTGAACACCCTGTAGGAATACTACTATTGCACTAAGTATCGTCCCCAAATGAATTTCCTTTGCCATGCCATCCTCTTGTTAGTACAGAAAAAATAATGTTTTTGGTGAAAAAAAAACTCGATGCATCAACATAAATTAGCAGAATAATGTGGAACCAGAGGTTAGTGTTTATATTTCAAATATTAGTTGGCATGATACTGCTAAAAACGTTGTAATGAGAATGGATAGGAGAATTTTTTGAGTGTTAAACTGTAAATTTGAGCACATATTCAATACCCTAAATAATATCGCATTAGTATTTGATTTTTAATTGATCAGCTCAGTATGAAATAGTAAGTCTTAATTTTTTTTAAAAAAGTCAAAGTTTTTGTACATAAATACTATGTAATATTAAAACTATAAAATTCTACTCTCGTATTTTAATTCTCTCTCATTTCTGGTTTAGTTTATATTAGGTTGTATGGAAAACATTTTTTTAAAAAATTTTTTTGTGGTGAAAATGTAAGATACAATTTTATATAGTAAATAAAAATTTTATTATATTGCATACTGCCCATTTTGGTTCAATACTTTTTGACATTTTTTCTGGCAGTAGCATGATTCCATTGATGATTAAAAATTATTTGTTATGCTGTCCAATAAAAGCTGAAAAAAATCAATACCCTTGTACCATCACCTTTTATTTATGAAAATTGATTTTCGAAATACATTGAGCCTGTTCATCTTTTTTACTCAATGATCTCTGCGTTTGACACTGTTATAGACAGCCCATTTCTCGCTCCCTGTGATGATGCGCTTCAAAAATTTGATCTTTTTCTTGACGTTTGAGAAGCAAACCATTTACATCAACGAGAGAACACAAATTTCTTTCCGTGGGAACATGAGGAAACAATATATCAAGCTTTTAGGTTAAACCTAGGCCTTTCAAGAGGTCATGAACAGTTGAATTCGATAAAATGAACCTCTTAGTGATCTCACGAGTTGCTATTTGCCTGTTTGCATCAACTAAGGCCTTTTTTGTGTTTTATTCAGCTTCAATCGGCCTTCCAGAACGTGATGCATCTTCCAACATCAAAATTGCCGAATTGAAGTTTTGCAAAACAGTTTTGGCTCTGGTGTACTGTCAATGCATCATCTTCATGCACATTGGCTAATTTTTTTCTTGCTTGAATAGTATTTTAACCTTTTTGAAAATAAAAAAGCAAATTATGTACATTTAAGTACAAAATAGTAAGAATTAAATGTTTCTTACAATTTTGGGTGAAATGTAAAAAATCTATTGGGGGGGGAATGTTCCTCTTTCGACGAAAAAAACTTTATAAATTTAAATATTTAAATACCAGTAAACGTGTTTCCAACATTTTATTTATTTTTTATTTTAAATTTGTTTACTAATTGTTCATTTTAATTAAAAGTATTTGACATAAAATATCAATTACATGATTTGTTCATTCATCTATTGCTTTTTATTTCATTTAAAAGCCTTTCAAGTGATATTTTTAATATATTTATAACATACCGTCTTTATTTTAAATACTTTATATGAAATTTTGATTCGTTTAGTATTTGATGTAAGGAGAAAATTATTATCGTGTCGTATAAAACGAGAAGTATTTTTGATGAGTATAAAAACTGCATTTCAACCTCTATAAGATTATCCGTGAAATAAGTCTCGTTTTTTCAGTGAAATAAGCAATTACTCTTTTAAATTTGCCAATGGCTTCAATGCAAAACAAATCAAGGAAAACAACGAAACGAGAAAAGTACTGTATATAGATTTTAGATTAAAAAAGGTCCTTGGTTTTGTCAACCAGGAACTTTATTTAAAATTATACATATATAAAAAAAATTAAAACTGAAGTTTTTCAGTAGAAAATAATTTTACAATATAAAAAAGGCGTAATCCAATTTAAATAATTTCGGATATAAATTTGAAACCGTGTACATGTTAAAAAACGATACTATTCAAAAAACAAATTTTTTTTTCATATTTACCATACATTTATTTTCTTTATAATGAATATTTTTTTAATTAAATTGGAAAAACTCGAACTATTTTACTATGTTCTAGAAAATTCCGAATTATTTTTTCAGTATAATAAGAAAACGCTTTTAATTACTTTTTCATTCAAGCATAGATTCTTAAAAAAAGCAAAAAAGAAAAAAATTTCTATGTAGATATCAAAAGTAATCTGTTTCTTTTTTGAAAAAGATGCAAAGATAAACCTTAAACAATAAATAAAAACTTTCAATATTCATTTATTGAAATGAACTTCGTGGTGAAAAAATAGATTCAAAACAGATAAAGCAAACATTGAATTTAAATAAATAAATTATAGAGTTTTTATATGACTGTGGTGCGTTTGTATTCAGTATCTAAAAGTTAAAGTTATTTGAGAGAATCTTTATGTTTTTCGTTACTTTTAAAGCAACTTTATAAAAAATGTTATTTGCTTCAATTAACAGTTTCATTTATGTTTCGTGGACAAACAAAATATATTTTTGTATTTTATAAATATAACTAATAAATTCTAAACTTTCTGAAAAAGTTACAGTGTTTTTTGGTAAAATTATTAAGTTACTACGCAAAATGATTAATTTATTGTTATTTTTATAAGAAAGAAAAAAATGAAAAGGAAAAAAGGAAAATTAACATTTTGCTATAGAAGTATGGAAATCATTTATTCAAATTTTTTCATTGTTCGATTTATTCTATTATTATTATTTATCTTGAATCACGCAGAGATTTAAAAAGTGCGAGAGTACAGAAGTCAATTGCAATGATGACCAAAATCACAACATATTGGTTGTATGACCTGATGCTAATTAAGCTCTATCCTATGCAGAATCTGATGGACATTAAATCTGTCAAGTCTTTTAGTGGTTAGATTGACGTGATGCAAAAGATTGAACAGTGAAGTTCCAGCTCAAATGTTGTCTTCGTCACTTCACTACAACTCCGAGTTACCAATCAACCAATCAACTGAATGAAAGACCGATATTTTGATGCTTCAGCTATCCGACTACGTTCGGAACCATGATTTTGCAAAAGCATATAAATGGATATTATTTATGATATTTAGTGTCACTTAGATTAGAAAATGTATACAGAAATGTTTCATGAATAGTATTACAATAAAAAATTGTTTAAGTTCAATATTTTGACAAAAAATGAAGCCATTTTCAAATTTTTCTCTGTTTGTGAAAAATACTTCTATTATTATAATATTTTGCCTGTATATATAGCTCAGACCTCTGCACAGAGGCTCAACTAGAATTTTTGAAACATATAAGTTAGAAGTGGGTTTATCCATGTTTTACGACAACAGAGGGGAGAAATTGTAAGGAAAAAACGCCGATGATTATTTCAATGGGTTGTAACTCTGAACATAAAGTGAATTTTTCAAAAATCATAGTTTAGCCTCTGTAAAGTGGTCTGAGCTATATACAGACACACAAAATATTATTAAAATAGAAGCATTTTTCACAAAAAGAGAATTTTGAAAAAAGGTTATTATATGTTAATTTTTTGCCGAAATTTTGTATTTAAGTAATTTTTTTTGTCAAAATGTGCTTAAAACTATTTTATACATGTATCCTAATCTAAGTGACACTAAATATCATGAAAATTATCCATTTATGCGCTTTTTTTAAAATTACGATTGCGAACGTAGTTGGATACCTTAATGCAAAGATCAAGCAATCAATTGACAAGTTATTGAAAATATCATCAATTGCAGACGTCTTCTGATGGCATGGAATCACACAAAAAGTATGAGGATGTAATATCTAAAGGCATCACATAATCCAGAGTACCTGATTAAAATACCAGCAAGACAAATTATAATACAAGAATCATGCAATCTCTCTCTACTAAAGTACGTAAATGTAATGTACTCTGCCAGTAAATTTGTTAAAAATGCCGTCTGCTAATAACGACAACGAATGGATCACGCTTATTGTAGTGTCCAGGCCTAATTCTTGAGCTAGACTTCTCAATGTGGCTGTGTAACAGGTTATTACGCGTGTTTTCGTTTATATAACCTCTGGGTTATTTGTATCATGCTGTTTCATTTGAGAACCTACCCTTGTGATGAAACCGTGATTTATGCAGAAATTTTAAACGGACTGATGTGAATGTTTGGAAGGGGTAGAGTTTATTATTTTATAGACACGGTAAAATCCTAGGAGGACCCACTGCTGTTTTTGGCGCCAAAACTTTTTCGCCAAAAAGCGCCAAATTGAAGGTTTTCAAAAAGGCGTCAATGACGAAAAACTCTTGGGAAGCGCATGCATCAGCGGGGGATGAAATGGGCGTTTCGCAAAGATGAAATCGAATAAATACATTAAATTAATCATTATATAAAGAAAAAAACGGAGAAAGCAATGAAATTCATTTTAAAAAAGCATTCTAAAACCAGTGTGTACAACATAATTTACATTTTTAAAAAAGGACGAAAGGGGCGTTTCGCAAATATAAAATCGAAGAAATACATGAAATCAATCATTTTAAAAAATGTTAAAAGGCACTTACCTTACGCTTGCATTTCGTCATGTTCCGTTGGTGGATACACCCTTGCGATGGATGCAAGGAATTCATGAAAATTGTCATCCACCAACTTGTGACCTATTCTTATTAACTTTCAAGTCATTCACCACGAACGCATTCATGCTCTTGCCAAACCAATATCTCGTCAAACGCAAGATAATTATTATAGCAAGTTTTCTTTCGCTAAACCAAGTGCCCTTTCTCACACTCCGAACAACGTCGTGGCGATTATCTTTCGACTGGTTGCGGCAACGCCATTCGTAGCCGTCAACCGTTCCCTTTCGTTCTTACAAACGCATATTTTTTTAAACCTCGGACATTCATAACGAGAAGCAATTAAATTAGCTTTCATACACCATTCTAATGTCTCTTTCTTCCCCTTTGTGCCCAGGAGCACAAAGAAACCTGTCGTAGCCTCACTTTCAATTAATTTCCTTTCACACGCCATTCTTAACAACAACCGGTGGAGAGCAAACCTTCTCAAACGAAGTCAAATGTCAAAATGACGTTTTTTCGGAAAAGGCGAAAAACGTTGTACTTTTTTAGGGTTGCCATTTTTTAGGTGATTTGAAAATCCAAATTTTTGGATGAAATGGAAGGGTTACCATATTGTAATCTTTATCGCTCAAAATTTGGCGACAAAAAAATTTGGCGACCAAAAGTGGGTCCTTCTAGGATTCAACCTATAGACACTACTGGCTATTAAAATTGCTATACCAAGAAGAAGTGCAGATAAAACAAATTGATATTTTTTGGACAACAATATTATACTGGAAACAACAGATGATTAAGTTTTCAAAAAATTTAGGTGTATAATTCCTGAGAAATCAGTACTCAGAACAACCACCTCTGGCAATAATAATAGTACCTACACTCCTGGGCATTGAGACAAACAGAGAATGGAGGGCATGTATAGGTACAGATGCCCATTCAGCTTCAATACGATGCCACAGCTCATCAACCTTAGTGACTGCCGTATTTTGACGAGCCAGTCACTCGGCAACCAGGGACTACACATTATCAGTTGGTGAGTGATCTGATAAATGTGCCGGCAAGTGAAACAGTCGAACATTTTCCGTATCAAGGAAGATCAATACAATATAGGTAACAGGCGATCATACATTATCCTGCTGAAACATATAGTTTCGTAGAACTCGAATAAGGTGTAGAACCAGGGTAAGCATTAAGTCGATCGTAATCAACTGGTGGACCACCAAGACATTTTGGGGTGACCGCCTTCACGTAAGACCTAAGACTCGCATACTAAAATAAATATATTTGTAGAACACCAACGCCAGTTAGACTGAAGTATCGGCTCTTCACAATGAATGTCACTGTTATTTCTAGATTCATTATAATTCCATGGTCAGTTAGGACGATTATATTCATAACATTTTTATCTTATTTCAATAATTCTGTCCGTCTTTTAGCCATTTGAATTTATTGGACGACACACATAGAAGACATTTACACAGCAAAAAACATTCCATAACTCTGACTCTACAAGCCACACAAAGTATAACTTTTAGCTGACTTGCAGCTCCATCTATATTTTAAATTTAATTTCCAACAGCCATATGTGTAGATGACTCATGTACCATTGTTAGAAACACACGATGATGCTTAACACATTCTCTACGACTATAGAGGGAAAATGCGATCGCCACGATGCCAGGCGTAGAAATGCGCTTTCCCCACAGATGCCAACTAAAGGGAAAATAAACGTTGACCAGAGCTCTCCCAGCGATAACACGGTATTGGCTACTGAAAAATCACCCCACAGAGAGAGAGAGAGCTCTCGCTTCGGCGGGATTCGATTATTGTGTTGATATCACATCTCGCAATAGAAGGCATCCGGCAACGAACGTTTTAAGGACATACATCGGTTAATGGAAGAATTAATTATCCTAATTTTAAAAAAGCTGCATTTCATTTAACATTATTCTCCTGCACTACCTACCTGTGTAAATCTGAATTTTCAACGATGAATATAATTAAGACAACATATCATTCTCGTTTCCATACGACCACTTGGAATCCAGTGCAGGATTATGAGTTAGTAATTATATACTGAGATATTCAAGATTGGGGCGGACAGTATATGCAGACTAAGTCTTCTACTGAGATTATAAAATTCTTCGAGAACTAACTTTAAATGAAAATGATTTATTTTTCAATGTATTTTGAGTTGTTTGATAATAAATGTATCATTTGTTATTATTAAATTTGTAGGTATAAATATTAAGTTTGTATCTTGCATTTTGCTTGAAACGTGGTTTTAAAAGAATAGATTCTTTTATATTGTGATTATGTAGGCAAGTGTATATTCTGTATTTATTATTGTTAGAATATAAATTTTGTTGAGCTTTTTTGTAACTTACCAAATCTACGCCACTGAGTGGAGTGCAACACCTCAAAAAAATTAGAAATAGACCGTACCATGTAAAAGTCTTCGCACCCCTAAATTAAAGATACGGGTCGTAACACACCAGAAATGTAACAAGCACTGTTCAAAGTGTCATCAATGCGAACAAGAGGTGACCGAGGCGTATATCCAATAGCACCCCATACCATCACGTCAACTGATGGGCCAGTATGACAAAAACGAATGAATGCTGCCAATGTGCGTTCCCACGATGCCGCAAAATATGGATGCTGTTGTCTTGAAGCTAGGAACAGAACCTGGATTCATCTGAAAAAAGGACATCTCGCCATTCGTGCGACCAGGCTCGGTGTTGAATACATCATTAAAGATGTTCCTGCCTGTAATGCAGCGTCAAGAGTAGACGCAGCCATGGTCTCCGAACTGTGAGGTCATACTGTTGCAAATGTCGTCGAACTGTTTGTGCAGACATTTGTTATCTTGCAAACGACCCCAACTCCTGACTCAGTGCTCGTGACGTGGCTGCGCGATCTATTAAGGCCATGCGTGTAATATGCCGGTCTTCTGGGCTGCTAGTGATCGGGGGCTGTTGAGATCCAGCATGGCGTTCCGTATTACTGTCCTCAAACCATAGATTCTATATTCTGCTAACAGTCATTGGATCGCGACAGACGCAAGCAGTTATACTGTGATACGATAACCCACAATATCTGTACTCTGCAATTCGACCTTTATCAAAGTCCTAAGCGTACTGGTACGCATTTCGGCTTTTTCACAAAAGCCTTTCACTAGGCTACAAGATTCAAATTCAATTTGTGTATGAGAAACCAGCTGAACAATTTCCTCATTTAAACACATTTTAGGTGTCGCTGCCGGTGCCTACTTTGTCTGAATGCGCTGAAAAGCTAATCATTTGCATATCACAGCACCTATTTCCTGTCGTTTAAATTCCACGACTGTGCCATGTCGCCTTCTTGGTGTAGCAATTTTAATGGCCAGTAGTGCATATGTACTTGGGCGTACAATGAAGTATCTGTGGAAGTCGTGGACTGCTAAGGGAAATTGTTAGTAATTTAGTACAGAGGTTGGCTTATTAAAAGGTCTTGCGTCTCTTAAGATTTACAGCGAGAAGGCTTTAAAAAAATCCACTTCTCACGTACATGTATTACTGATATTTTAGCTAAAAAGAGATAATGCTATATTAAATTTTCCCTCATATTGGTGTTTTAACAGATCCAGTGATATTTGAGAGTTCTAACCCTCCATAGGCAGTGTGATCTGTAAATTCCATGTGGACGGCATGGCATTTATAGATCGCAATGCTTATGGAGGACAACATGTCTGCCCTTACTGTACTGTCATGAGGTTTGAACTGCCTCTGACATCACCTATTTATCTCAGTATTGATTTATTTTGTCCAATACGGGCACCGATGTAGCGTAAAAATAATTCCACAAATTAAACAAAATTTCGTAAGAAAATTCTGAAATGACCTGGACTTATTTAAGAATTCTACGACAATGCATACTGAAACTTTTCAAGCAGATAAAAAATAGTAAAATGAAAACAAATTGTAGTAATTAAAACCATCTTTTGTTGCACCCTTGTGGAGACCCCCCTGGGTCTCACCTTGAACACCGAGATTAATTTGAGGCAAAGAACCACTAAGAGCCATTTTGATTATTAATAATATTTTTTTATTATTATAATTTTCTCAAAAAAATCTCTGATAACATAGAATACTATTATGTGACGTCACTTAAAGAAATTTACCTTTAAATTAAATTTCGAATAGTGCAATTAATTACTAATTAAGCTCACGATCAAGTAAGGTCTACCGAAATAGGAGATCCGAGAAATACACGTACTCGAATTTTTTAACTTTCATTAACTTTAACTAAGTCGCTTAAACTGACGCTTATTTTAAGCGTACGTAAATTATATTTACCGTTGGCTTATATCAGCTTTCTGGTACGTCTCGCAGCACGACGTCTTCACGAATTTAACCCTCTAACCGGATAGCACGGAAAATTCCGTCAGTGTAAAGATGCTTCGAAAATGGACTGCACGGATTTTTCTGCCTTCAAGTAACGTTTTCAAAAGCGGATTAGCCGCACTTTTCTGAAATCCTTTCCCCCTTTTAAAGGTTTAACCGAACTAGGTCATAAAATTGTCTCCGTTCGACCTCCCAAAGGGGGAAAGAATTGAAGTCTGTTGCATTTTTGAAGGCAATAGCAAAATAAGAGTAAAACGCTTTCGGAATAACTTTTCAGGAGGAAGGTGTCCACTTAGAGGGTTAATATCCTTGAATCTTCTAGTAATGCGTTTAAAGTTTCTGGCTCAATAGCCTTCCATCATCTACGTTGCTATCTCACAACGCTCGAATTAAATACCTTAACTAATTTGAAAATCCCGTTCATCTTTTTGGAGTTGATTGGAAATAAACGCGAATTTATATTCCCCAAAAAGACGCCTAAGAAGATTAGTGGAAAGGTTCCGTACAGATTCGTCGCACCCTTTGAATTGAAAATGTAGGTAGTAAAATAAAAACTCATAATCTTCAGTTGCACTGCAATGTTTTCGAAGTGTACACCTGGTGTAAAGTTCCCCCTTGTTGGACATTTCCTTCATGCTGATGTACAACGATAAACTCTACATTAAGAACTACTTAGTGCAGCCTTTCTAAAACTATGAGTTTATCGAAAAGTCAAAAACAAAAGATTATTTAACAAAATTAATAATTTACTGAAAAGAAGCAAGACAAAATATATTATCACATAATGAAAAATAAAATGCACATTTACACCGATGTTATGTAAAAACTTATAAATGTATCAGTACTGCACAATGTATTTGATAATTAATTCAACAATACTAGGTTAAGAACAAGTTTAATAATTATTAGTGACTCTATGGGCTTACCATGTACATGCAAAATTTAATATTTATCTTGATAATTTGTTGGCTTAATAATTAAAGTCGTATTGTAGATTTACGTCAAAGTATATTACTATTGAATACTATACACTGTTATTGTATGGAGGGGGATACGATAAAAATTATGATTGAAATTGGGTCGATAATATTGAAAGTTTGAGAAACACTGACTTACTGTTAAATTACAGTGGTGGCCAAAATTATGGACACTTTTTTAAGTTGTTAGGTTTTTTAAGTTTGTATGCTTATAGAATATTTTACGTTGTACAAAATGCTTAGTATTTTATATCATTTTAAAGGGAATGGAATACTGAATTCAATACAAAAGAATTCACATATTTGCAACGCATAAAAAGTTATGCTGTAATAAGTGTCAATATACATTAGATACTAAGGATAGCAGTGAGTTATCAGAGTTTAGAGATACTTCCTTTATTCTTTATTACAACTTCACATCGATGTTTCATTTAGCTGAAAATAGTTTTAAGCTCTTCCTTAGTGTTATTACACTAAGCCAGGAAACAATTATATCCTTAATTAGTTCCTTTTTACTTCATGAGTACTACATTCGGACAAGACTTTTCAAACGGTGCCACAAGTTTTCGATAGAATTGAGGTCAGGAATGTTTCCTGGCCAAGATAACAACTCAGTGATCTTAGAATGGTACCTGTGTTTCCATTTCTTTACTTTGTGACAAGGAGCAGAATCTTGCTGAAAAATAAATAAAGCATTGTTGGTAAATAGATCCTTGGTGGAAGGCACAAGTATGGGTTCTAGAATGGTGCCAATGTATTTTATAATATTCTGTGTCCTATCGATGATATGAAGGCAACCGACACCCTCTGCTGATATTCATGACAAAGTGATAAAACTATGCGGTTACTTCACAGTTACCTGGATGCAGTCAGGATGTAACATTCCTGCTATTATACTTCTTACATCTTTTAAGCTATCACTACCAAATTACGATGTTTTAGTTTCGTACTTCTATATAAATTGTGACCAATAATCATTTGTCCATTTAATGTGTTCCATTGTCCACTGTCGTTCCTTTTAGAGCTGCTGTAAATTGAGATACGGCTTTTTTATGGAACACTCTGCCTTTCAGTCTTACATCTTCTAATCTATTCCTGATTATTTTTGAACTGGCAGAAGCAGCAGCATTAATCCCATTACTTCTGATGGATGTCCATGAAATTATTTTCTCTCTGTCATTAACAGATGTTTTTCGGCCATTTCCTGCTCTTATTTTATTAAATTTGTCTCCTGACATCTTAAACAAATCTCTCAGTCTCCAGATGTAGTCACTAAACTTCCCACCTGTTATGTAATTTTAACAAATAAAATACCACTTTCTCGTCACACATGTGTCCAATCTACTCTTTTATTTGATATCATTGCTTTCTGACTAAATATCATTGTTATCCTAGCCAGAAAACTGTCCTGACCTCAATCCTATTGAAAACTTGTGGCACAGTTTGAAACCTCGTGTCCGAATGAGGTACCCATGAAATAAAATGGAACTAATAGAGAATATAACTATTTACTGGCATCATGTAAGAACGAAGGAAGAGTTTGAAACTATTTTCAGCTCAATGAAACATCGATGTGAAGCTGTAATAAAGATTAAAGGCAACCTCATTAACTTCTGATAACTCACTGATTTCATCATTATCTAATGTATATCGACAGTTGTAGCAGCATTACTTTTTATACAATGCAAATATTTCTATTTTGTTTTTTTGTATTTAATTTAGAAGTAAATCTCATTCAAAATGATATAAAATACTTAGTATTTTATGCAACGTGAAAATTTCTATAAGCATACAAACTTAAAAAAACTTAAATATTTAAAAATGTCCACATTTCTGACCACCACTGTGTATAAGTTGAAAATCAAACAACTGAAAGATAGGACAGTAGGTCAATAGCCTTGAACCTAATATGGCACTGAAGAGAGTGATTATGTGTGAAAATCTTACCTGACGTTCCACAAACACTGCTCTCGAGCTTGGCTATTTTGAATCACATTTTTCAACATAAATATCCTTATATTATCCCGTGCATTTATTTTTTATAGCTCATAAAAATCCCAAGCATTCTCATATATTTTGAATTTGTGTTACGTCCTTATATACGAATTTGAGTTTTAAATGAGCTTTTATGAATTTCAATGTGGATACATTAACTACAAAAGAATACTTTTCAGTATGATTTACTGTTTACTAGATAACTAAAATATTGTTGCCTTGAAAACAGATATTTTATTACTTAAAATTTGGGAATTTTTTTAAGGAAAGCGGAATTGTTATCGCAGCTCTATTTCTACTGAAAATTATAATTAATGGTGCTCTTAAACATTTATTTCTCTTACGGAAGGTAATCAATGCATGAGATTAAAAATAAGATTTGTAAAACAAACTTTTATTTGGGAAATACTTCCAATCTTTTAATTTAATAATTCTTCTCATTTTGATTGGATTCCTTAATTTGTTTTTAAGAGTATACGGTAACCACAACACATCCAACACAAGCACCATATATATACCAGCAGCAAATATTCAAATTACAAGTACAGAGAGAAAGAAGTAAATATTAAAATGGCACAAATCAATTGTGTGTTCAATTCTTTCTGCGGTTCTGAAACAAGAATTTATTAACACGCAGTATAATAAAATAAATGTACTTGAAAATTAAGTATTAGAATTTTTCTTTCCTTGCCACATTATGATATAAATATAGAATTATTAAATTAAATACAATCTATAATGAAAAGTACACATAGGTAGTCTAATTAAAAATCTACTATAATCAAGCCTTTTTGTAATATATATATAAAAATTCTTTTTTTAATCTAATGTGTGTATTTGCTAGTATTTATTATAAAATTTGAACATTTTTTTCATACTTCAAAGAAACTTGCTACATAAAAAAGATTTGGGTTCATTGTATTTCATCGTAGAAATGCAAAATAAGGTAAAGCAAATAAAAATAAAAAAACATTACAGGTAAAAAATAGTAATAAAAACCATTATAGGTAAGAAAGAAACGGCCTGAATAATCTGTTCTTCAGATGTTTAATTGATGCATACAGTAAAGTGAAATTTTCCCCCGACTAAGAGTTTTTGTTTAGTAAAATAATAATAATTTTTTTAATATTAATAATTTAAAATTTTAAGAATAACATTCAAAAAAGTATTTAAATGACAGCAAAAAAAATTAACCTTTTTATTCACAGTTCTTGTTTTAAAAATATAGGTGCAAACGATAAAAAATTTAATACTGCTGTCAGAAATTCAAAAAAAAATTCTCATCTATGACAAACTGAAAAAAATAAATGTATTTTCCCTTAGCAAATCAGATGAAGTGAATTCAACATAGAATTGACTAAATGGAAAAAAATAATAATAATTGTGATGACAAAACGAAAAAAGAATGGAATTATTGGAAACGCAAAATAGAAATAAGAATCTTAACTCCATGATGTCAAAGCAGAAATAAAAATCTAATGCTGCGATGGCAAAAAGGAAGTAATAAATTAAAAATTTTGTAAAAATAAAACGAAAAAAATTGGCAGTAGTGTTTAAAAGAAGCTCCGTGCGAGACTTGGTGCAATACTGCAGTTGTAGAAAAAAATGGAGAAATTCGAATGCTATAATCATAAGGTAAGAAATTTACTTGTACAAAATTCTTTTAAAATAAGATCAAGAATCAGTATTTGTAGAGTTATCTGTCTTTTTTATATTGACTGTAATGAAAAAAGATTGAAACGTTATAACGTTAAGAATCATCATTATGTTGCTTGCTTGACACAATTTTATACATTTAAAATTAAAAACAGTCAAAGTTTTAATTTTAAACAATTACATTCATTTTAAATATCAGGAGTTTTACTATCATTTCATGTAAGATAAGACTTGATTTCAAATTAAATTCAAATTAATTGATAACATAATTTACGATATAGTTAAATCAATATTATTTTTATTTCAGGTTTTACTCTGATGTATTCTTAATTAATATTGTTGTATTTTATTTAATTTTGTTTCTACGCGCATTTTATTTCAATATTTTAATGAGCTTGAAAGTTAAACTTGTTCGATATTAGACTCATTCATTACAACACATGTTTAGAAATATTTTTAATTAAATCTTTTATTTATAAGCTTTGATAAAACGGTCTTACTTTTAACAAGGAATAAGAGTATTATATTTTTCACCAAACGATTCTGAAAATAATTTATTTTAGTATTATTTGTCGTTAAAAATAACCGCAAACAATTATCAATTTACAAGGCATAAAGGGGAAATATGGTATCGTAATGAAGTGCCTCTGAAAGAAAAGGTTTTTGTTTTTTGAATCCGAAATGTATTTGGAATTTGTGTATGATGTCGGAGTGCTATGCGCCAAGCGATTCCTTAATCGTACCAAACAGCACCATAATTTAGCTTACAAAAGCACCATAAAACAGCTTAGATCATAATTTTAATATGGTTTCCATTTCAGCGACAATACCTTAACGTTTTCAATCGTTAATAAAATACTTTTTTATTCCTCCACTCAAAAGTTCAAATACATTTTTTCAAACTTGTAGTGGATGATACTTGAAGTTAATATGGTTTTTCAAACATTAATTCATTAATTCCATTTAATTAATAAATAAATAGTAAAAAACAAAAATAATAGTCCATCACCATATTTAAAAACGAAAATCGTTCGTTGTGTCCCTGTAGTGCAATGGATTGCGCGCGCGTTAGACTTCTAATCCGAAGGTCATGGATTTGAATGACCTGATTTCTGAGAATGTGATTTCTTTTTACAAAAGTATACTATTTTAGTAGATTAATTGAACTTAATTGATGAATGAAAAGTAACAAACAAACAAAAATTGTCCAACACCATTTATAGAAAGGAAAATTAAAAATTGCAAGGAAATTCGCTTTCTATTTTACCACTTAATATTGTGATTCTGTCATATGTATATGCATATTTATATTAGTTATAATTATTTAATAAAATGTAAAACTATAGCAAAATTTTTCTTTGTTAACCTTAGCAGGAATTGACTTTAAAAAATTTTATATTACTTTTTAAAAGTTTTCTGACCGTCAATTGCTTTAGATGAAACTTTTTTGCTAATTTTGCTTTATATTTTGTATCGAAGTCTTTAATAATAGATTCAGTTCTACTTCGTTTGGATAACATAGCTGTCTCTCAAATCTGTGTAGATAAAACACATATAATAAACACGATATAATAATTATAACATGTAATAACAAACGCACAATCCATAGATAAGAAATAAATTTTCCACAAAATAAATTATTTCGGCTAAGCTTCGATTCCTCGGGATATGTCAGTACATGTACATTAGCTGAACAAGAAGCGAGGAGAGAGTAATCGAGTTGGGGAGAGCTCAAACAAAAGACGAGAATCGACGGGATTTGAAAATCGTGTAATGCCTGATGCATGTAAGTCGGGGTAGCATGAGGAATTACTGTATTTCTTTCTCATGAGAATTTGTCATGTGGTTCTGCAAATTGTATTGTATGACGGCTATCTTCTACGTTTCCTCACTTAGAAAGATATAACCATTTCAACATTAAGTAGATGAAACTATAATAGTACGAATATCTCCTGCAATTTAAATTGAAAAAAAAATCAAAACCTTGAAATTGTTTGCCTGAGATATTTATGCGGCAGAGAATGGAAAGAATTATAGTAGGTAAAGAGGCCTCGCCTTGTTGCTTCATGATGATTAAAGAAGATGAGAATGCGTCATTTCCTGAGATAGTTAGATTTTTTAAATTTATATATTCTGTTTATAAATGTTATTGTGCAATGAGTTACTAGGAAAGTAATGTCTGAATGCAATATTTTTTTTTCAAAATTTAGTTTTTATCATCAGTTCTGAGAGAGTAATTGTTTGAATCCAAATATTAAATGCTTAGTTCTCATATTTCTTTGTGAATATTTACAAAACGTTTTACGATAATAATTCATTTACAGTGTAAATATTGCACAAAATATTGTTTGTATAAATCATGAAAACCATTTTAGAATTTTCTTTGTCTCTTGATTTGATTTTTTCATTTTCGTATAAATAATATGTAATTTGTTTAACCAACTTTATTTTCTTAAATATAAAATAAACTGATCTGCTCTTTTAAAAGAAGGATCCCTACAATTTATCAAAGCTTGGTTGACTTTGTAAATGCGTCTTTAGAAAAAAATACATTCATTTTTACACTAATTGGAAAACGTTTTAAAAATCATGGTTGTATTATTTCAATGGAAGGAATTCATTGTATATTGAAGCTTAAAAGGACGAAACAAGAATTAACTTAATTTTATCGTAATTAAAAAAACGAAGGTTCTTATCGTAAAGCTATTCAAATCAGCGCGACAATAAGAAAATCACAAGACTTAAATTTTGAAAGAAAGTTCTATCTAAAAGTCACTGGAATGAGACATTAAATGTTCCCTCAAACCTCAAATATAATTAATCATAAAGATTTAAAGTTAAAGGAAGTTTTTAAACTTAGAGTCCTGATCTTTTTCATAGAAATACTCTGAAAACACTTCACTGCCGAAAGCTCTATGAAAATCATCTAACTTTAGATAAATGGAAGTTTATCGGGACGGTTGATGACACATGTTATTAAGTTATTGAAACCAAAAAAAGAGTTTTTATGTGTTTCCATAGAAGAAATGGAGTCTTAAAAATGTCAGCCTATTTTAGGACCAATATTTGATGGAGAAAAAATTTTAGTTTTCTTCAAAATACACTTTCAAAGCAAAGATGAATTTGGACCAAGCATCAAGTCTCAAGGCAAAAAAGTAAACTACCCCATTTATAAAAATGATAGAATCGTAAACTAGAATAAAATATCACATTCAAAAATATCTTTTATGCGTCCCTAATGGATTTTTATGCATTTGCTTTATCGAAACGTGCTTCCGGAAACTGTCGTCTCCATACACTACATAGATTTTAAGACCCCGTCGCACAAAAGGGTTGACGCACGTATGGAAAGTAATCTATGAATTGTGTTACATGAATGACATTATTCCTCACTGAAAAATATATACAAAACTTCATTCAATAATGCGTAACGTTTTTTTAGAAATTTCATTGGTGATCTACTGAAGCAAAATTGAAATATTTAGCCTCTTCAGTATTGAGTTCGTTGACAGCAAAGTCAAAAAAAGTCATTTAATAACACTTGCTACAGTTTACACTTTGTGCTTAGTTTTTGTTTTAAAAAACAAAGTAAAGGATATGACGATGGGAAACACTTTAAAGAATTTAAAAAGAAAAATATTTCTTTTTTAAATTTGAAATAAACTATTTCTCTATTGGTGTTAAAACGAATTCTGTAAATAAGTTTTAAAAGAAACACTACTTTGATTTTAACTTTACATCTCGAAGCTACATCAAGGCTTATGGTGACAACCCACTCGTGTGTGTTATTTTTACAATTTTTTTTTTATTAAATATCTATTTATATTTTAAATAATACTTTATTTAAACCCAGATATCTAGAAAAGAATCTAAGCGTATACATATATATGTGAAAAAGTTATTGTATTAGTATTCCCACACGAATGTTTTCTAATTTCTATTAAAAGATAAAATAAGTATATATATATAATGGTGGATTAAAAAAATATTGAAAAAATTTGTAATGATTTGGAAACAATTTAACGCAAAATTTAGAAAATATTCGTAAAAATATTTTTCACGAATTCATTGAGTGTGTTTGAAAATTACTTCTCAGAGGAACTGAAAATAAAAATAACATAAGAATCCTAATTATGCTCTGCACGTTGCGTACTTCTAGCTTAACATTCTGAGTCGTCTTGACTGAAATAGCTAAATATTGCTTGCGAACTCTTAACTTTTAGCGAGTTTTTTTCCCCAAGACCTAATGCCAATATAGAGAGGAGCAGAGTCACATTAAATTTGTTGAGGCTTAAGGACCTCACGTTGGACAGAAGCGTAAGTTTTGAGAGTGGGGTAACAGCTTAGGTGTGTGTCGTCCTAATCACTTGCATCAATAACATTTGTATAGCTTATGGGAGCATTTCACAAAAAAACAATTAATTATTTCACCTTCTATACACTACATAAAAAATTCACTAAAAAGCTATTTTGCTTGCATATCTAAAATAATTTTCAAACACCAAATTCTAAAATATTAAGTAAAAAAAGAACGAAAGAAATGTATATTGAATATTTAATTTTGAATGTTTCCAAGCACCTTAGATAAAACAATCCGAGTCCAAAAAGAAAATTGCTAATTTTAATTAGGAATATGTTGGCATACATCTACTATAATTTTGAATTTTCTACATCAACTATTGAATTTTATTTTAACTAAATGATTTACAATTGAGTTTGAACAGAATGTTGTTGTAGATTAGAAAAGCGTTCTTGAACAAGTTTTATTTATTTACTGCTATATACATATGCCTTTTATTCAAATTAATATAATTGTATGTGTTTTTTAACGCAAAAGATATGAATTATTTGGACAAACTAACCATGAACTTTTCTTTAGATGATTTAACTCCAAAAATCGTCTTTACAGAAAATTTTTATAAGGGATAAAAGCACCTACGAAGAAAATTAGTTTTACCAGTGAATTTATTTTTTCTTCTTCAAACTCATCTTTCAAGTTTATTTTTACCTAAACTTTCCTTATGTCTAAATGTAGTTCAATGATTTTTTAAAGAATGGAAAATGAAATAAACATGCTATTGATGAAGGAAATGTTTCATTGAAAAGATACACTTGAAAAGGACAATTTTATTAAAAATGTTATTATTGAATTCATTCAAAAATCCTGTCTTCGTTAAAGAATATATCGAATATATTATTCTATTCTATAAGGCTTAAGCAACAAAACTCATCAAGAGAACTTTAAGAAAAGTTTTTTTCTTTATATATTTTATACACAATTAAATGAATATCTGCTAAATATAGAACATTTATTCAGGGAAAAATGACTTCTTATCAAAACGTTCCTTTAATTTAATGGAATTAGAAATTATATAAAAAAATATATTTGATAGAAATGAAAAAAAATTCCATTAATTCAAACAAAAGTTTTTTTTTTATTTCTACCTTTTACATTGCTATTCGAGAAGTGCATTACCGTACTTTAAATTTTAAAAAACACATATATTTCGTTCATTTTGTGTAACTGCTTATTCTACACGCTATCTATTGCGCTACAGGGACGCAACGAACGATTTTCCTTTTTATATATGCTGTTGGTCTATTATTTTTGTGTTTGGTACTATTAAGTCATTAATTAAGTTTAAATAATGAATTAATATTTGAAAAAAACTGTATTAATATCAAGTATCATCCACTACAAGTTTAAAAAATGTATTTGAACTTGAGTGGATGAATAAAAGTTTTTTATTAACAGCTAAAAATTTGAACAAGATATATATATATATATATATATATATATATATATATATATATATATATATATATATATATATATATATATATAGGGAGAGTGTGAACTTATAGTAGGAATTGAAAAACGAATCAATATTTTTTTTTAAAATATGCACTCACTAAAAGAAAGCTGCACTTAAGAAAACTCTACCATTCGCTTTTTAATTAACTTTGTTAAATCCTTATCTAGCCAACTCACGTAACGCCATTTAAGGCCCACGTGACATTACGTCTTAAAACTTCCTCCATTACAAACTGAAATATTTCTCAGTCACTTTAGTAGCTCCACAAGGTTAAGTCATTTTGTGAACCGCACAAACTTTTCTCAACTCATTTCCGATTCCTTCAAAAGCAGTCCTTATTTTTGCGTTTCATTTCAAAACGCTGTTCTTAAGTGGTTTCAACTTTACTTACATTCACTAAAAGGTTACCAGCACGGAGAGAGTAATACACGTAGAGTTTGGATACGCCTTTGAATTATTAATGCTTTGCATCTAGAGTTTCGGTTCGTTAGTTCATGCTTCGAAGGCGGGAATTCGTATTGAAATTTAGTGATTTAAAATGCGCGACCTTTTTCGAGTGAGATCGAAACAAGATTTGGTATGCTTAAGATACGTGGTTTAAGTATCGGTTTTATTTTGCGTTCGTCTTCGAAGAGTGATCAAAAAAATTCATACTAAGAAATAATAAATGTTTTGTTGGATACCTCATGGAATTCATAATTATTCATTGCAATAAAATATATTATTCTCCTTGACATTATGGGTTTTTAACATGCGTTTATAAGCTTCACTTGTATGTAACGGAATTTTTTAACTCGATTTTTACCCACTTTAAAAGGTCAAATCAAACCGAAATTTTGCACACTTATCAAGGATTGATGACAATAGAATAATTTAATAATTTTATTCTATTGTCATGATTAGGATCATCAGGATCAACGATTTCCCATTTCCAGATTTGGGGACTGAAAAATTAAATTACAACCCTAAAGCAAATACGCTTATGGTTAAAACAAGTAGAGATCTTTTTAATGAAAAATATCATCGACTTTACATTTTCTTCCACATTAGCCCCTTGTATGATTATCCCGAGTTATCTCGGGTTCGTATGTACTGCAGTTAATTATTATCCCGAGAAAACTCGGGGGAAGCAGAATTTGTCAGTACAATTGGTTTTATCACGGTTTTACTCGGCCCTAGAGGAAACGACAGGAAATACTCAGTTTTGATTGGCAATTTGAAAAGTTTTACTGGTTTCACGAATCTTTTTGGCTGGACTAGTCACGTGTTTCCCTATTATATAGTACGCGTCAGCTTGTGAATTAATGATGTATAAAGAAGAATAGTTCCGTCGTGTGAAAAAAAGTAAAATAATGGCGATGACGCAAGATAACGAAAGCGAGGATTTTTCAGATAGTGATTGGACATTGAAAATAGTGGAAGTGATGCTTCTGTATGTATTCTACATTTTGTACCGTAAATCAGAAGGTTCCCGATCACCTAAACAATTTAAAAGTATTTTACAGATGCTATTCCTGTTACTGAAAAAAAAACAAATAAATCAAATCCAACGAGACAGTGTACTCTGTGCTCCCGTAAAAGAGATCCAATAGATACGCCAGTAAGAAAAGAGCCCAGATACCAGTGTATACAATGCCAAGTATCACTTTATGTTGCACCTTGTTTCAAAAGCTATCACACAATGACTAATATTTAACTTTTTTTACACTTTCCCGAGATAACTCGGGGTAGTAAACTAATATTAAAACTAAACGCTTTTACGCCTATAAAAAATTATAAATTCAACTTAAAACCAACATATTTTGTTTTGTTTCGTTTTCTTGTATTTAATAATAAAATTTATATTATTATTTAATAATAAAAAATGTGATGATTTTTTGCTATTTTTCTCAAAAACATTTGTAAGGGAAAAGCAGTTAAATATATTTCAAACTTAGCTCTTCCACAATTCCCTCAGTTGGCTGATTCCACATTTTGCAAACCAAGTCGCATCGACGCACTGATATGATGTCAGTGGGTATTCTCCATATTCTAAAAAAAAAGAGAGAGATTTGAGCTAAATTCATCAATGAATAAATGATAGCTTAAAAAACTAAAAAAACATGATTTTCTAATTAATCAAACTAAAAAAATATAAAAAAAATTATTATTAACATACGAATAAAATCATTAACAATAAAATTAATGTCATTGTTATAAAAGCTTGAGGTGCTTTGTACTGCATTTTTATACTAACTCCGTGTTTCGGAATAAGACTAGTAAGAAATTATAACAATTGTTATCGAGCACTAAACGCTTTTACCCCAATGACATTAATTTTATTGTTAATTATTTTATTCTTATATTAAGAATTATTTTTTTATTTTTTAGTTCGATTAAAACTATAGAAGGGTGTTTTTTAGTTTTTTCAAACTATAATTTATTTTTCATATAGAATTAATCTTTATGTGTACAAGGTAATTCTAATTTTTTTTTACAATTTAAGAGAGGGAAGATTACCCATCTATTTTACCAATAATTGCATAGGAACATTGGGTCACAATCAGAACAGAGGAATATTAGAATGCCATGGACAAAATTAACACAACACTAGGAATATTCTAGGGGAGCGCGCGCGAATCTAGTTTCGAATCCTTATGCTACTAAAGTTTCGTCGATTAGAGGGACAGGTACTATTTTAAATCTGCTAACGCAAATTCATCCTATTGGCATGGTGTGGAATAAGTGAGTGAATATTAACGTCCCACTGTTCAGCTACACGAGGGCTTTTGGTGACAGACCTCGCTATTTTGAACCATGGTGAAGTGACGAGGAAGTCATTTGAGCTGGAACCTCCCTCTCCTAGTTACCACACTAATGAGAGGACTTTTGAGCTCTCGACAGTTTTAACGTGGATCGCTCCCCTACATGGTGGATCTTCGGTGGTACTGGGCTCAAACTCATGACACGCCAGCTACGAGTCGGATACCTTGACTCGGCTACAGCGGCCTCAAGGCATGGTGTGGAAGTTTATATATATAGAGAGAGAAGAATACCATTTTAGGTAACGTCAATTGACCAAGTTTCCAAATTACAAGACCCATACAAAGGAGAGAAAAATAGATTATTCTCAGAAGCTAACTTACTATTTTGACAAACATAGATTCAAAGTACGAATAAAAGATAAACATGTATTACTTTCAAAGTATTATAAAACGTGTAGTGTCAGACTACTGCTTGGTGGTAGATTCTTTAAGAATTGGCTACGTTCCCGCATCTGCAGGGGAGGGGTTGCTGCTTCGAGGAGAGAAGGTGATTGACCCTCGGGCGGGATGGTGAGGGGTGATAGACGGCCTTCGGTTTAGAAACCATGGAGCGTTGGACTGTTTCTGGGGTTAAGGAAATTGAATTCCATCGTTAATAAACCGACGCATGGCACGTGGTTTAAAGTATCAAGAATAGAGTTTCTTGGGAAAAATTTTAACACGACGGACTGTGTTTGATTGTAATGCTAATCGAGAGATAATTGTGTTGGATTTGAGAAGCTTTAGAAAGTAGATGAGAATACATCACAAAACCATTTTCTTATAATACTTTTGAATACACATTATTACGTGGTTTGCACTTGAGGTAAAATGTGACTCAAATACCACACTACAGGCTGACTTGAAAAATGAAACAAAACATGGAAAGTAAGATACAATATTGAAGAGTTGTTTTCCCAAATTATATGCCCTATGACATCGGAATCATGATGATGACATGTTAATTCTGACATCCCCCTGTAACTGTTTTCCTTTGTCATGGTTCTTGCAGAGGAACAAATTTTTCATCGCTGTTATAACTAACATCACTCTGGTACTCATCTGGCAAGCTTTCAATTAGTCTGCATTTTGCTTTTGGGGTAGCATAATAGTGCCTAAATGCCCTGTAGAACTATCGTCTCTACAACTTATGTTGAACAATTCTGTTTAATGTTTCAGCCCTACACAAATGCATACCATGTGCCCCTACACAAATATAGGCTCCCCCTAGGAACCTTAAGAGTAGACACTACATAGCATCGTTGGGAAACTATCCTACAAACAATATCCCGAAACAAATAAATGTGCATGATTTACAATCGCACAAACTGGCTCGACCGACTGTCACCTTTTGATTGTATGGTAGTATGCCTAGGCCTGTACGTGGAAGACGGTCATCACATGTAGCCAGCTGACATATAGTCGGAAAATCCCAGTTTTTTGGAGAATACAACCGGAAATAACATTTGACCGTTGAAATTATTCGAATTATGTTGTTGTTGTTTCTTATGCCACCTGATCTTGACTGTGCCAGATCCAGGTCTACGAAATTCATCATGACAAGGAGCTAGATGTACGCCTGTCGTTTGTCGTATCCTTGAGCACCATACAGGTGACTGTACAATTTAGCTCGGTTCTACCCCAATTAAGAGGGAGAATACTCTGGGGGTGGGGGTCTGGGGCCTCCCACCTCTCTTTCTCCAACCTCACGAGATGACTTACGGCTTGACGGCTATTTATAGTACCCCCATGCCCCAAATGCACTATACATTTACAGACATCCATGTCTTCTCCGCGATTCGAACCCAGGCCCTACAGCACAGCAGTCAGTATTGCTAACCACTATACCGGATGGGTGACGCAATGATTATGATGAATTATGATTTTATTAAGATCAAGTCGAGGATGAGATGAAACCCTGTGCCCGGACACAGTTAGCCTATGTCTTAAGATGTCCCTGAATAAGGCTACAAAATTGAAACCCCATATCTTTTCAACTAGCTTCAAAACTATATTTCCCGCCAATAGCAACAGATATACCTAACATATAATGCCGAGCAGCTAAAAATAAGCTTTGAGCTCAGTATTTCACGAGATAACGCGTGACTGGCGACTGAGACATCAATCACTTCACACCACGGGGTGGCGCATTATTTGTTTTTTAGCACTGACATGACATCAGGTTCAAAATATAGATCGATTGCGAAAATTTAAAAGTTTACTATAAACTATTTAATTAAATAGTATTAAAGCAATTTTAATGTTTTGTGTAATACTGCCATTTCATTTGTTGTTCTGCGTTTTTGCAGAAAAAATAAAAATGTATAAAGATTTTTCAAATTTGATTTTTATATTTTATATATTTTGATACACACGGAGTATGTGCTCGTTAAATCAGTGGGTCCGAAAGTCTTGTGGGTTGTCGCAGCTGAAATCACGGGCGCAGGGGGCTGGAGAATATTTCCCTCCCCTCCAGTTCCATACCTAAATTGTGGAGGTGGAGATAGGTGGTGCGCCATCTGTCGTAGAAAATTCCAACCTGTCTCACAGGCTCTGACAACATTCATTCTTTCCCTTCGGGAAGGAAGGAATATTGCCAGACAACAGCAACAACATAATTTATATATTGAATATAGTTGAAAGGAATTAAAATAAATTATCTTAGTTCTTAGATCTGAAATAAATTTGAATTATAATTTTGGAACTTATTTGAAGGGTATAATAAATCAGGCAAATAAATATTTCTTGAACTACAGATTTAACTCTTCGGATTTAAATTTTCAAAAAGGGATTTTTATATTATTAAGTACAAAATATTTGCTCAAATCTTATCCTTAAAAGCTGTATAATTTATCCCATGCAGGGAAATTAAAGATATAAAAGTTTTAAGCGTATTCAAACTATACATTTTTGTACATTTATGTTTTATAAAATACCATAACATTTCATTTTTCATCCTAAAAATTATCTGTAATAATTTATTAATTTTGAATCATTCGTTTTTTATCCTCTTCCTCTTTCAATGGGAAAGTAAGAAATAAATAAAATGCAGCAACTGAGCGCGAAGTTTAATTCCGAATATATTGGTTTATTAATATATATTGTTATTAATATATTATTAGCATAAGATTTTTTTTTACTGCTTTGTCATGAAATGGAAATGATTAGCCTTGTATGCAATATAATCAAATAAGTGAAAAATCTTCAGATACATTCAACATTTTAATTCATTTTTGTTGATCGGTATAATTTAACTATTTCATCCCTTGAAATTCGCAATTACTATCCAGAGCAAAAAAAAAATGTCCAAGCTAACCAATTCGTTACAAAATTTAAATCTCAGAAATGTAACCAGAAAAGTGAGTCAAAAGATTTAGCATTGATTATCTTTTAAAATTACTTTCTTTGCAGTATTTATATCTGAAAAGTAATAGAGCAAGCAACTCATATTTACTAGTTTTCACCTCCTCCGAAGATACCGAAACAGCTGCACTTGATAGAAAACTCATTACACAACCCATAGACTTTCAAAGGAAAAAAGGCAGAAACGTGTTATAAAGCATAATGGTTTTCACCGTCACATTCAGTTAGGTTAGAACTGTATTTTCGACTTGTGTTATTTCTTTAAGTGACACCTACACATCCCATTACAGCTGTCAACATAATATATAAATCAAATTAAAAGAATGTGTGTTCTAAAAAAAGTTTTAAGCAAAGTTTTTATGCTGTAATAGTCGTAGTTGAATCAGCGGATACTAAGAAATTTATCAAACAGCACACATATTATAACAAAGCTCATCGTTAAAAGAGCAGTTAAAGTTTTTCAAAGAATTCCGTCGATTTATTCGCATAATTTGGCTTAACCCGTTCAGGAACAGACGAAATTTCCTGTTAAGCCTAACTACATTTAAAAATTCATGTATAATATTTAATGTAATAAAACACACCGAAAAAAAATTGTAGTTTATAATCATTCCAAATTCCATAAGTTCCAAATTAAGATCACATCGACGTGATAACTAGCTTCAGAACGAGCGAAACGCAATCTCACATAACGTCAGCCTAGTTATCAGACTACATAACTTTTTGGTGTGTCAATTTGATACAGGAGTGCTACGAGCCAAGTTGCTGTTTATGTTCTCCAAGATGGGCGATAGCATTACAGTATGGTTAACTTAATATTTGTATCGTTTGGTAATGCGGTTGCCATGGGGATAACGTACATTAGAGGTAATTATTTTTTAATTTTTTCCCGCGGTAACCCTATTAATTTCAAACGGTTTTATTTCCATTTCAATTCATTGAAAGAACTCGAAGTTTTTGAACAGTGTAAGTTATCAGCATTTATTGATATTCATTATTAATTTTAATACATATTATACAATTATTTTATTTATAATGTAATATAATAATTATTATATATAATATTTTTATGGTATTTATTTATAATTATTATGTTATTTATGATTATTATTATATTATATGAGCATTATTATATATAATAAATATATAAAAATTTATTGTTCATAATATTTTATGATTATCATACATCATCATTAATATTAAATTATATTATGATAATAATAATATATTACATCAGTGCTTCTCAACCTTTCTATACTTGCAACCCAATTTTTTCAATCATAATTTTCCTCGCGCCTCCTCTATATAATATCAATGTATTCAATTGAAAATTAATATACTTTGACTTAAAGGTACAAAGGCTACTCTAATTATAACCCATACAAATTATCAAGATAAATGCTCAATTTTGTATATAATTTTATGACATGCCCATAGAAATCACTGGTAATTATTAAACTTGTTCTAAACTTAGCTCTGTCAAACTAATTAGGAAACACATTGTGCAGTACTGATACATTTATAAGTGCAATATATTAATGTAAATGTGTATTTTATTTTTTCTTGTGTCTTTTTTTTGTTATGTCAGAACGAATTTTTTTGCTTGCTTTCAGTAAATTAATATTTTTTTACATAATCTTTTATTTTCGAATTTTCATAAGCTCGCGCCCCCTAGAGGGCACGCCCCACAGTTTGAGAGACAATGTATTACATAATATTATTATGATTATTATTATATAGAATATATTTTTATTATATTATATTGATATTCATTACTAATTGATATTGGTTATTTTTAAGCTATTCTTATATTCTTCATTTGAAATATATTTCAAAACAGTTCCTTACTATTGTTGTTCTGATGATTTGTTACCGATAGGCCGTCATCTTGGATCCCACGTAACTCGACAACAACCACTACTTGGCGCGATTAAGAAATCGCGCCAAATAGAGCTTGGCGCGTAGCACTCCTGTTTCAAATTTAGTTCCTTTGTGGAGTTACGCATTCTGATAATTAGGCCGACGATGATATCGTGTTCCCAGAAGTAATTACATATATATGTTCATGGTTCTGAATGGGTTAACACCTTAACTGCTGATTAAAATTTACGTGATTCGCTCTACAGTAGCACCGTTTTTCACGTACGCAGTGTATTCAAGGGAGGGGAGGCACAGATAAGCACATTTTTTTTAATAAGTAAATTCTCCGCATCTTAGTAAGCACTGTGAGAGTCGCAAAGAATCTTATTTAGGTAGGACGGATATATCCTTCCGCGACACTTGACACACAGGTTGAGCGAGAGGGATATATACACCAGTAGTATAGTTAAAGGATTCAAATTAAAATATGCATAAAGAGAAATATAGCTGTAACTACAACATTTTCAATATTTATTTTTCTTCATAAAATTACCAAAAGGAACTTTACCTCTATCTCACCCAATACCTTTCCATATCCATATTCAGTTTCTACTATTAGTTCGTGATCTCCCTATATGTATCTTGTTCAAATTTTCAATCGTTAACAAAATATACAGTAAGACCCCACTTAAAGCTGTTTCGGTTTAACGCTCTTTTTTTTTAATATTGTGATTCCCCGAAATTGTACGCAGCGTTAGGCTTCCCGATATCCGAAGAAATTTATCTGTGTTTCATCTTTCCTGTGGTGCTATACGAACGTATTTTTACCGTTTCAAACATTTGTTGACGTTATTGTAAGAATAAATTTAGGTAATACAACGATTTCTATAGTGACAAATATTAGTACTTTTAGTTTTTATCATGGGTGATGATAAAAACCAAAGCTACAAGAAAAACTTTTCACTAGAAACCAAAATGCAAGTGATTAGAAGATTAGATACTGGTCAGTGTCAGTCTCACATTGGTGCTGCAATGAATTTGGCAAATTCAACACGATAAGGACCATTCCTAAGAATAAAGAATAAATACTGCTATCGGCAACTGCAACAGCGACAAGCTCTGCAACTAGAATTACCCGTTCTAGAAATATTACAATATGTGAAATGGATAATAGACTTTCTACATGGATTGACGACGAAATTGAACGCAATATGCCTTTAAGTCAATCTACCTTCTTGATAAAAAAGACAGAAAAATTCGAAATACAGAAGAGACTGAATGATCTGAAATGTAAACATACTGACTTAGAATTTTATTTATTTTTATATGTATATTCGTTTATTATGTTTCTATATTTGTAAGAAATACATTTTTGTTTTATTTTATTAAAAGGAAAAATAAAAATAAATTTAAAGGCAAAATAACTTACCTATTCCCCCCCCATCATTATTTACATGATGAGATAACGTCGTTTAACGCTGTTTCATATTACGATCTACTTGGATGGAACGTATACCTTGCGCTAAGTGGGGTCTTAATGTATTTTAAAGCGCTCAGTTGAGCTGAAATTTTATACACACGATTATTTTGGATAACAGTACAGAAATAAAAGTTAATTCTTTTTAATAAAAGTTAATTGATTAAAACTAATTATTCAGAGAATTACAGATACAGCCCCGTTGAAATAATTTTTGGCGACTTGTGTCAATATTTTAATAGGTTTTTTTCTCACATTTTAATGTGCTTATTTGAAGTGAAATTTTCTATGCACGATTGTATTGGATGACAAGATGATATTTTAATTATCATTAATTAAGATTGATCGTCTGAAACTAATTATTTAAAGAATTACAGATACAGCAACGTTAACTTCATTTTTAGCAACTTGGGTCAAAACTTTTAAAACTTTTTTTCTCACGTTTTATAGCTTTCAATTGAGCTGAAATTTTATATAAACGATTGTTTTGGATGACAATATGATACTTTAATAATAATTAATAAAAATTAATTGCCACTTAATGCTGTGATTTTATCAAATGTATATATATATGCTAATATTAATTGTAATTATTTAATAAAAAGTAACTAAAATTGAATTTTTCTTTGTTGACTTTAGTGGGAATTTACTTGCTTTTATGTCATATTAGATGAAAAATATTTCTTAAATGCATCAGAAACAATCTTTTTTTTCAATAAAACAAGACTTTTTTGACAACTGCTTGTTATCTGAAAACATCAAAAACACGAATTGAAAAATTCCATCTTGCATATGAAAAAGAACATCTTCTTTCAGTCGTACTTTCCTTGATGGACATTTCCACTCATTACAGTTTCGTGAACTGCCGCAGACATTTCAGTTGACAGTTTATGTCTTGAAGAGAAGCTTTACTGCTGCGAGGCATGTCACGTGTATGGAAGAACATATTCTGAGATATTTGGTAGTTTTTGAATAGACCGTGGGGAACCGCGTTTTTTAACTAAAAATCTCCATTTCAGAATTTTTTAGTCTTTTTGAAGGAAGAGTTTAAATAACAAAATGGATTTCCTTAAAATCCACATACTTGCATATCGGTGGAATTTAAAGAGATCGTGGACCTTTTTTGCTTCATGCTAAGAAAAGATCTCACCCATGTGTCTTTGACATGTTTTTTATAAATGAATGAAACAGCTGCCATTGCTATGGAAACAATGTATCAAAGCATTTTTGAAAGAATATTAAAACCATTTTTAATGTAATTGAAAGCATCAAAGGTATTTTGACAAGATATTAAACGATTATTTAAAGGATACAAATTTTTGTAGGGGACCGTTCATCCCCGGTACAGTAGTTAGTGACGTAAGGTCTTGGTTTGAATCCCGGAGAAGTCATGGATGTTTATAAATGTACAGTGCCTTCGTGGCATGGGGGTACTCTTAAATAGCCGTCCAGCCGCAAGTCCTCTCGTTAGGTTGGTGGAAGGCCCCTCACCACCCCCAGTTTGTTCTCCCTCAACATTGGGGTGGAACCGAGCAAACTTGTACTATCACCAGCATGGTTCTCAAAGCTAAGGCTAACGACAGGTGTTAGAATCTTGCCCTTAGCCGAGATGAATTATGTGGACCTTGATCAGATGTTACTATCGATCAGATGGCATAAGCAACAATAGCAACAAATGTTTGTAGAGTACCTTGGTATTTATTTAATTTTTAACTGATAACTACGAGAAAAAATACGAAAAATGCCTTTTAGTAGGATGGATCTGTCTATCTATTGTAGAGTCAGAATTCCTAAAGAGAAGTAGCTCAATTAGGAAATAATAGAAATATACAATACTTGAATAAGATAAGTAGTTATAGAAGAAAGGGTAAAAAGAGAGAGAATCAGAATTCCGTATAGAGAATCACAAATCAGCCTTCTCATGTTTAAAATATCAACTGTACAATCCTCTAAATCATATTTTTAATAAAAAAACAATCTTCATTAAAAATCCCTTTTTGTACTTTGCATTTTTAAGAACTCAAGGAAGCTACTCTAATAAACTTCATTCAAATTTAATGATAGATATACACTATTTCATTGCCAAAGAATTAATGGCATTGTTCGCTCCAGGTGTCCTGCAGACAAGGTTACGACAATTTGAATACTGATAACACGTACAATAGTTTTATCGCTATAGCTCTCACGCGTTAAACACACCATCCAAAATTACAACTAGTTTAAATATAAGCAAAAAAGAAAAAAAATGGTAAAATGATTAAAAAAATCCAGGCACTGTACAAATAAAATAGACCACAGATAATTATTATACAGCAGAAACAGGTTAGTCCACAATAGGAAAAATAAATATTTTGAAAACTAAACACATTTCAGAAGTTTCATATCTACATTTCCGACATTTCCATTACTTCCTGGAATGGTGTTCATAATCCCACCCATAGACCAAGTATATATATATGTTTTTCTGAGTTCTTTGGTAAAATCAGCAAACCTATGCGTATAATTTTTTTCTATTTACCAGACGTTTTTTGCACAGCTATGTAGACGATTCAAGTATTTCTACTTTATTGCCGCATGGTTTGCGCAAGTGTTTGCCCTCTGTGAAGATTATAGATTTTGCCAATTAGAACTTCTAGAATAAAGCTAATATGTGGGTTTTTTCCTGAAATGTCCAGGATTTAACAGAAATTTCTCTGGCGGTGGATAAAAGAAAATGAGAAACAATGTCCTTGAAATGGAAGTTTGGACCATCTCAATAAAACTTTTAAAGCATTAAAATTGAAGTGCTTATAACTGGCTTTAAATTACATTTATATAAAAGCTCCTAACTTCCTTATATATATATATATATATATATATATATATATATATATATATATATATATATATATATATATATATATATATATATATATATATATATATATATATATATATATATATATATGTGTGTGTGTGTGTGTGTACCTTACATTTAAAAGTTCCTTACACTCCTACCTCCAAAAAATCCGCCAAGTTGGTATACTAAGTAAGCAGAATTACCCATTTAATATCATCAGAAGTTTAGAAACACTGGAGATCTTTCCAGGGTTTACAATTATCATTTCAAGTTTTTTTAATGCCACAGAATCCCCTATAAAATTTATGAAAACTGAAGCATTTTCACAATGGCAAGGGGAAACGACTGACAGTACCCCACTCTCAAAACTTCACTCTGAGTTTCGAAAGGATTCCTCTACAAAATTGGTCTTCAGTGGGAAAAGGATTCGACAATATCGATCACAAGTTCGAGAACATGACCATTCGGCTAGCTTGACTACTTTGCAAAATAAATACACACATGTCCATAAATTAAGGATAATGCAAGTTTAGGCAAAGAAAGATTCAGAAGTAAAACAAACGTGACTTATTTTTGTAAAGCCTTTTTATTAAACCAAAGGTAACGAGCGAAAAACATATATGTTTGATGTTATTAATAAAAATTGCAAATTTTTGCTCCCTGGATCAAATTCTAAAAAAACCTTTTTATAGAAACCAATATTACATTATTGGTATGATGGTTAATATATAGTATGCCTTACAGACGATGCAGTACTGTCAGTACAACGCATAGGCATGCTGAGTATCAAATTATCGATCTGATCGTGGAGGATATTGCACCACTCATCAAGCAATACTTTCCAAAGTTCCGGTAGACACGTAGGTGATAGATTGATGGGCAGCAGCAACTCATCGGCCAAGCATGTCTCACACATGCTCTATTGGTTTCAAATTCGGTGGAACAGCTGGCCAGTCCATGCAAGTGATATCCTCCAACTGAAGGCATTCATTTACAATGTTTACATAGTAAGGACGGGCGTTGTCATGCATGAACATAAATTCTGCGTCCATGGCGCCCCGAAACAAACGTTGCATGTTGTTTTAAGACGAAGTTCCGATAGATTTGGCCTGTGATGGTTCCAATTTAAACATGCAGGTCACACACGCTGGAACAGAGAATAATTTCCCGCCAAACGAGAAATCCGGCACCACCAAAATGGTGTCATTCAGTGATATTCTCTTAGTGGTAACAGGTACCTGACATTTTCCATGTGAAAGTCTTGTGAGAATCAGACAGCAAGCTTAACCTGGACTCGTCAGAAAACATCACTCAAGCCCACTGTTGTGGTGTCCACAATGCATGCTCTCTACTCTAGACTAACCGCAGGCGACAGTGATTCGCAGTAAGTGAAACACATTTCACAAGTCTACGAGCATATCGACCAATTTGCCCAAAGCGTCTGTACAGGGTTTGCCTTGAAACAGTTGTACCAGTGGCTGAAGAGAGCTGACGAGACAGGTCTGATGCTGCGCTCCGTCTGTTTCTTTTGGCAGCAACTGCCAAATATACCGGTCTTCATTCGACGTTGTACCTGGGGGTGATATGTGCTGTAAAGTCTACTCACATTACCATCATCTTGTAATCGTTGTCAAAACCTGAAGATGACACTTTGGAGGCTTCCAAGTTCCTCGGATACTTACTTCTAACTGGGTATGCCCACATTCCAGACGGCCGATAATTCTACCACGTAAAAAATTATCCAAATGCTTCCTTTGTGCCATAACTATGCGGTTATTGCACTGAAAAGCTTATAAAGCACTTGCGAACAATTTGACTTGTTTGTCTGTATTCCTTATATACCCCCTCTTACACTGTTGTCCTTGCGACGTACTATCGGAGTCATCTGGTGGTTTCCTGAAATTTGTATATGATTCTTGAAGATGCGTGTAGTCGTTTTACGGGTGATATTTTTATATATATATAATAGAGTTCTATTTCCACGTACTCTGAATTATCCTTCATTTATGGACATGAGTGCATGAAAATTATGTGTTTGAAGGGTTCTTCTCTCTGTCTTTCTATGTTCTAAGAATTTTTTTTTTCAGAAGTCACTTGAGAGAATTCTGTTAACTAGAAGATTTGTTGTTCATTTGCGTACTCATTCCTGCGCACAGAAGATTCCGCTCATCTTCTGGCACAGAACATCGGTAACATATTTGATGGTGGTAGCCTGAAAAATGTCTGATGAATTCCTCTTACCTTTTAACAATAATCTGAAACTTCATAACGATTTATAGTTATTAAACTTGTTGCAAAAAATATATATATATTAACTTAAAGAATAAGAAAGTAATACTTGAGTGCTTTGCAATGTTAATAGAATTTTTTTATAAAAAAATATACATATATATACACACACACTGAAATATGTTCGGGTTTTTCTTGAAAGTTGGTTGTAGTTTATGATGAGGGCATAATTAAAATGATATATTAAAGTTTGCTTTTATATTAAAACAAACATGAAAAATTTTAATTTATGTATAACGTTAATATCTTTCCATATATTTTTAAGATTTCGTTAAGTTAACGAAAATGATCATAGTGTAGTATAAGTCATTTTCTGACATTTTTACCTAGCCTATATTGATTAATAATTTTATTTAGAGCATGTTAACAAAATTCGTTATTATACTTCAACAGATTTCTTATCTCATTTTCTAACTCAAGATACAATAATTACTTATTTAGCAAGCAATCAGCTGAAAATTCAATTTCGATAACAAAAGTTTTGATATAGTATATGCTGTTTTTCAAAAATGATTGTGAATAACCCTGTAAATTTATATATATTTCCAATGGCGCTTTCCGGTTTCAATTTCAAATATATATATATATATATATATATATATATATAATATATATATATATATATATAAATAATAAAAAAAATTTAAGTTAGTTCCTACTTAGATCGACAAAGAAAATTTTTATTTCAGCTGCTTTTTATTAAATACTTACAATTAATATAAATATTAATATTAATATCGTATTGTCATCCAAAACATTCGTGTATATAAAATTTCAGTTCAACTGAATACTTTAAAACGTAAGAAAAAAATCCTTTTCAAGTTTTGACCCAAGTCGCCAAAAATGATGCCAAAGTGACTGTGTTTGTAATTATTTGAATAATTAGTTTAAATCAATTAATTTTTGTTAATTATAATTAAACTACTGTATTGTCATCCAAAAGAATCATGTATATAAAATTTCAGCTCAATTGAGCGCTTTAAAGTCTATTTTATTACCGATTGAAAATTCAACCAAGAAAAATAAATAAATAGAGAGGGCGAGCTAATAGTAGGAATTGTAAAAAGTAATGACGTGTTTTATTTGATTTAAAAAAAGACTCACGGAATTTAGCTTTTGGAAAGTTTCAATGTGAATCTGAATGTTGTTTTCACGTTATAATGGAAATATTTTAGGATATGTGCAACTTATTTTTTTATTATTACTATTAATCACAAAAAATTTGCAATTCTGCTATCAAAATGTACGCAATACAAAAAAGTAGCTTAATCATTATTGCGTTCAATAACTTTTGAAGCAAAGAAACTTTCTATTCATATTTTAAATACATCGCGCACTCTAATCCAGTAATAACTTACATATATATACTCTTTCCCCCTTTAAAGGTATAGAAAGGAATTTTTAGTCAACTTTCGGTCACGGTTCCGCACTTTGCAATATTTTCCTGGTTTTGAATTTAATATCATTTCTTATTGCACTCGTGGCTCTGTTCATTTAATACATCGTCACATTACATAAATTTAAAATTAAGATGGTTCATATTATTATCATTAGCAATTAGCAACCCTTAATTATATGAAGTCTAGAAGTGTCATGTTTTGTTACTACTCATTCCGTAACCTTATTAATTAAACTTGACACCAGATGGAGCTATATTATATTTAATAAATGAGTCCCAATAGGGAAACTTTGTATCATGCATGCTTAAGTAAACATAAATGAATGAATTGGATGCCTCAAAGGGAACAAAAAACAAAAGAAACTTCACGAGAAATATTTATTCATTACAGTCATTAACTGACAGTAACACAAGGTATTAAAAGGATTTTCTTCTCGAGATCTCTATTTAATATGTGTTGCTGAGTTTTCACATTTAAGACTTACTGGTTGGATTCATTATATTTAAAATATCTCACTAATTATTGTTTCTGCGGCGCAAGATTTAGTGAGAGAAAACGCAGCAATGGAGGGGTTTGATAATTAATGTGCGTGAGTAGATATATGATCAAGCTAAAAACTTTTATTACTTTATGTCTTTATTTTAACTAAATAGGAAAACGTAGACCAATGTTTGTAGAAAATGCAACACCAAGAAGGAGTCATCAAAATTAAATGAAATGCAATACACAAACGACTTGTATTGATAGAAATAAATGAGTACATTTTCAAAGCAAAAACAAAATAATATTGTTTCCGAAATTAGTATTTGGTGTAGCCACCATGCGCTATGTGTCGTGGAATGGAGTCAAACAGATGCTGAATGTCTGCTGTGGAAAAGAATTCCAAACTGTTTCTATGAGCACCTAAAGTTCTTCTTTTGAAGCAGTAGGATGGGAATCCCAAGCAAGTGAGACGTTGACCAACCAAATCCCACACATGTTATATTGGCAACATATCCGGCGAATAAGCAGACCTAGGAAGAAGTTCCATGTGTTGGGCTGAATAGAAGTCTCAAAAAATTTTGCAACATGTCGGCGTGAATTATCCTGTTAAAAGGTAGCTCCAGGGATGCCCTGAAGGAAGGGAGTGACTTCGGGCTCCGACATTTCACGGATGAAACTGTTGCTATTCAGATTACCCTCAATTCGTAGTAGTTAATATGGTCTGTAATATTATATCGCACCCCAGACAATAACTCCGGGTGTTCGGCCACTATGACGTTCAAGTGCTGTTCTTTTTCGAAGTGTTTGTGAATTTATTACCATAAAATTGTCGCTTGCGCTTTCTAGTAATACTTTTAACCACTTTTAAGTTAAAATAAAACAGAATAAAACAATCAAATAAACTTTTTTTACTCTGTCGATTCTTTCAGCATGAAAATCAAACGCATACGTAAACAAAGTCAAAACAACAAACTTGCTGGCAGGGTTTACACATAAAAAAGGAAAAATGTATTTCCATATATATTTATTTTTAAGTGTTCTATTTTAATTTCTGACTAAATATTTGTATATTAATTATATATAATATTTTATGTCATATACCATGAAAGAGAAACGTAAACAAACAACTCGGGCCACTTCCGGTTAGCAGAAATCCATTTCTGGTGCGAGAAATTTATGATTAAGTAAAATTTAGAAAACTGTAACTCGGCTTCTAATTATGATAGAAATAAAATTTAAACAGATTTATACAAAGATAAAAGAGTAAATTTCAATAAAAAAATCCAAAAATGAAAAATCGATATTTTGACCAAAAATTGAGTTTTAAAGGTGTTCTGTCACATTGAGTGTCGACGAATATATGTTTTTACATTAGTTATGGAAAATATATCTTGTTTTTTTCATTATATTCAGAATTTGCTTGCAAATGATGTGTGTTAAGGCATTTAGTTTTGGGATTTCTAATATCTGACTTTTTAAAATTTCAAACATAGAAATCTTGAAATTAAAAATATTTAACTTTGTTCTATTAATAATATTTTAACATCACTATATATGCATTACTGTTTAGTATTATATTGTACTGAATGTTCCTGTCATCTCATGCTACACAAAAAACTTTAAAATTTAAAGAGTTACAAATATACAAATTAATCCAATTTTTAATATTCTCATTTCTTATTATATATTTTTTTACTACGCATGTATATTAATCATTTGTTGCTTTATTAAAAATATTGTTAAAAATATACATTAGATCTTTTTAATAAAACAGTAGAGAAAAATACATCTATATATTGATACTGGAGTTATAAATGTACAAATAAATGTGAGGTTCAAAGTGATTTTCCTTAAGTATTTTAAGTTAAATTCATTAAAATTAAAATCCATGTAGCTATACCATCTCATATAAATTTTTTCAAATAAAATTACACAATATCCTTTTCTAATCCCTCAATATTATTTTAAAGAGCAGTTTCTTACATAATATTATTTTTATTACAGTAATTATTTTTCGGTAGGATTATACATTCAGAAGTCTTTGATCTGGATGATCACTATTTCAACAATTAACTAAATCCCATCTATTAAGAGAATTATTCATTTTCTACTTAATTTAAAATTTTATTACAACTATTAAAACGCTATACAAAGTTGTATAATATTAAATTTCAAATTCTTATACAGCTTCGTTTACACGCGTCATTTCAGATATATTATGATTTATAAATTATTGAATTAAATCAACACATATCATGTAAAGAACTTGCCTACTTCTGTAGAAACTTCATGGCAATCAAAGTTCTATTTCCCTAATAACTGAAGGTCACACACACATTTAAATGCATGATTAGCTTAAACATACATATTTAGCTGCGTCGCGACCCGTAGATGCTTTGATGAAGCAGTTGTCATTTACAAGAAAACCTTAAGGAATTTAAAGTACCTATGGAACACGCGCGCGTATACACAGGTTAAAAAGGATTAAATTTTCACCGAAACTCATTTAAAGTATTGTGAAGTGATTTATATACAAAAAAGTTTATTTAGTGAAATGCATCCCACAGTATCATTAATTTGAAATTTTCAGACGATATTTTTACATTTTAAAAAACTACTTAGAAACGACCAAACAGACGATTAATAATTCAGGTCTTGCACCAGAAGAAACCAATCGATCACAAAACTTTCTAGACTTGTTTCAAATATTACAGCGCTTGTTTATGTGAATACTAATTTATAATATATTGCCTAGGTAGAATTAAAAATTATACAAAATGCTAAAAACGTTTCAACTGTAGTTTTTAAATGATTGTGATTTAGTTTTGAATGCTGTTATATGTGGAAATGAAATATTACTAATTTATACAAGTTTTTAAGAAAGTATACTTTAGTCTATACATAAATTTGAGTTAAACTTTATTTATAGGATGTGACTATGTGTAATAATTATGCACTTTTTAAAGGAATTTTTCTATAAATAAAATTTGAGTTTTAAAAGAACGTTAATAAAAATTTTAACCTTATTAGTAAAAAGAGGAATGCATAATTTGAAAAAGCATTATATAAGTCATGTGTCATATAAATGTATTTATAGACGCAATAATAGTCAGAACTAGAAATAGGTTTTCCTTTCATGTTGAAAGAAGATAGAGAACATAGTACAAAATCAAAATATTAAAACTCTCTTAAAGATGATATAATCTCATTTTTTGCAAACTTCTTTTGCACTTGTCATTAAAAACCTCACTCAAAAAATACGTTAATTTTAACAGCTAGCAAAGTTTCTTACTCCACTTGACTTTATAATTAATAGCACGTTTAAGTAAGATCGAGTTAGAGGAAAAATCACTGCGAAATTGTGAAATTTGTGGTAACAGTACTTATTGATATGAGAGATAGAGGGTGTCAGTTTTCCACATTTTCGAAAAACATGCTTACCAAGTGATATGGATTTTTTTTTTTATTTTTCTCAGAACTGAACTCCCACATTCCTTTTTCCCCATGCCAGCTTGACGCTGTGTTTTGGAGCACGCTGCATATATAATTTTGAAATATATTGAAGAAGAAAAAGCAATCCTGAGAATTGAAGAAATAACTTATTTTACTTTATGAATATTTCATTCATAATTTTGGAAGAAAATATATTTTCTTAATGTAAATGTATTATCAATATATTTTAAATGTCCAACTTCTTGATAGAATATCACTTCTATAAAAAGATTCGAAACCAATTCCGTCAAAGAAAGTTTTTTGTGAGTGCATGAAATATGGATTATACTTCTATTGTGAAGATAATATACAAACACATGTTCCTAATGAATATATATACGATTTTTTACAGAATGGTAAATAGAAATAATACTGTTGTTAAGATAAACACAAGAAAAAGAAATTCAGTAGATAGACAGCAAGAATTTAAGTAATTTATTGCTTAGAAATAACGGCTAAATTCCTATTACATAAAACCCATTCACAGTATTTGGTTTCTGTGCCCATTCACTTACTTATAGGTTTTACTTATTATTATTTTTGGTTGCATTGATTAGCATATTATATTTTTTGAAAGAGAAAATTATTGTATTATTCAGTTTAACTATAAACATAAAGTATAGACAAGTCGTATTAACTTACAAAATCAATGACCATTTATTAGCCAATGAACAGATTTGTTATGTTTTAAGCATGGTTAAGCTTTCTGTGTTCGTGTGTCAAAGCTTTTATTTGAGAAGGGAAAAAATGCTACTTAAGTTTAAGTTGATTTGTGAGATATTTCGAAAGTCTTTTATTTGCTATATTTCCCGTAGAATTAGTTCCAACTGGTATGTGCATTGTTAAGTGATTTATGAAAAAATATCGTTGCTTTAAAATATGAATATGTACTAAAACAATATTTGGTGCTGAAACCATTTAACTGAAAAAGAGAAAGAACTTACTCAAATATTTTTGTTAATAAAGGACTTTTAGCTAATGGTTAAAATTGCACGAATGTTAATTTCACTTTGAAAATACAGCTTAAAAATAAATGGAATGGAACAAATTAGCGAAAGAATTACTCCAAAAGAATATAATAGGAATTACACTGAAAAAAGTTTGTCGTCAAATAGAGAAATAATTTATTCACAAACATAAATATTGAGAGCAAAATTTGCTTGTAAACTATACCTAGAACTGTGGATCCATGTTTTTCGTGGAATAAATCCAACACTTTTAATGCTTATACAGATATTAGGAAAAAAAATCGTGAATAACGTATCAATTCAATAAAATATTTGGAGGATGTTTTAAAAACAAATATCAATAATTGACAAAAAGAGTTTTACAGTGTTACACGTAAATATAAGAAAGAATCCTGGAAAACTTATTATAAAGTAAAAATTAAAACTATAAAAATTATCGTAAAAATTTCTTATAAAAAGGAAAAAATAAGTCAATATAATTTTATAAATATAAAAATTCAACTGAAATTTAAACTTAAACCTCAATAGATGAACACACACACACACTTCAAATAAACAAATCTATACTATTAGAGCCCCATGCAGTAGTTTATATGTAAGTCATGTAAAAACAAATCTGTGATTTTAAATACTATGTGTAGCTAGAAACGGCTGAAATAAGGAAAAATCTTTCAAAAATTTGAAAATAATTGGCTTTATTTTTTAATGAATATTAAGAATATTCAGAAAAAGATTACGCTTAATTGTAAGCTATCCTATACTAGAATCTTTGAGAGGAGTGTAAATAAATAAAAGTAAAAAACCGCATAATGAAGAAATCAGATTAAAAGAGTTATCTCGATTAGCAATTAGCTACATGCACTGCAGAAAGAAAACTGTAATTCCTTTTTCTTACAAACTAGTGTACTGCTCTTAAGGTGGTGTTATAGTTAACTAAGTTTCCCCTTCTGGGTTGAATAAAAACTTGAGTAATTGCAAAGAACATGCACTTTGTTTCAAATGTCGAAAACGATTGCAGCTCCAATGCAGTCATTGAGTAGAAGAAATGACTTAACTTACGCCCAATACAGCAGAAGTTTCAGAAAAGTCCACCTGAAGAATTTTATTTTCCAGGTCTACAGGAAGATGGAATTTTTTTCCCGCTTTTCAGGAACTTTAAAAGGGCTTTACCGTTGAACTTTTCAGCAAAAGTGGGGAAAAGAGAGGAAACTACACTGTGTATTTCCGGGTGGTTGATTGACACTTCAGATAAATCTTGCAAATTTCAACTATTCCCTTTTCCCGGTACCTAGGTTCCCATTTTAAACGTTCGAAAAAAAGTTGTTGTTTTTTTTTGCTAGTTTACCGAAAACATTACAAGGAAGAAAGAAATCAGAAATATGAGAAACATATTTGTTGGGTGTAATGAAAATTTCTGTCGGTTTTTTTCCTAAAGAAAAAAGAAAACATTCTTTTACTTTTTACTTAAAATATAATCTAAAATATAATTGTGAAATACAATTATATTTGTTATATTGTTAGATACAATTATAGATACAATTGTTAGATTCAATATTAGATACAATTGTCTGCCAGAACACTGGCCCCTGGGAAAGAAGTTCTCTGTTTTCGAGACAAAATATTCCTCCAATGCCGTTTGGAAACCCTCCTAATTTAAATATTCATTTCCATCAAAAAAGTTTTACAGTGACCTCTCTCAACAAATGGAGCAATATCAGGTGCATATACTGGCTGAGGTAATGTTTCGCAACCTTCCTCTGAAATATTTTAGGCAATGTTTCTTGCCACGTGTAGTCTATTGTTGTCTTAATAAAGAATCACACCATAACTAAACACCACTCTAAATTGCAGTCGAGCTGCAAGTCATCTAGTGTAGTTGGAGGAAGAAGTAGAGAGGTGGGAGGCCCCGGACCACCCCCAGGTGTCCTCCCTCAAAATTGGGGTGGAAATAAGCCAAATCGTACTGTCACATGTATGGTGCTCAAAGCTACAGTTTACAACAGGCGCCACTTAGCCCTTTGCCATGATGAATTTCGTGGGCCTCGATCTGGTCTTTGCCGATCAGTTTGCATCAGTAACAACAACACAACAAATGCTTCTATTTTATCATAAATATATGAAACTATTACATTATCTTTTGTTTTGATATGAATATCAAGAAAATTTACTTCATTGTTGTTATTATTTGTCTCTATTAAATTAAGATATTGTGGATAAAAATTAGTGTTAGATATAAAATTGAATTACTTGCCAAAAATGATTGCCATCTATATAACGATAAATGTAATATTTAGAACTATTAATGTAACTATTTTCAAAATAATGTAAATATAAATTGGTAAGACAGTTGCTCGCAGGACCACCTTGTGGCAAACCTTTAATCTGCAGATAATATTTACATATATTATATATAGTGATGGGAGGACGCCGGTCCCTGAGATACAATTGTAATTTTGCATTTGCCCTGTTTACAGGAAATAGAGATTAGTACAAGAATGTGGGTGCGTCCAGGATCAACGCACTTTACGGTCGGTAAGGTTGTATTCTTACGTGGACTGTTGAGTCCAATCAGGGTGGTAGATTTGACGGTAATGAATCCGTAGCGGATCTCTTTCGAAGTGGTGCGGTCAGCTTTAAAAGCCCTGGCACACCATTTCTCGTGGCTTTCCCCCCTATTTTATATATTTCCAGAAGTACCAACCCGTCTGGAAAGAGAACCCCTTCCCCCGGGGTCATTCCCCATCCTCTCCCTTCACTCAGATAAGTATTGTTCTTTTTAACGTTGTTTTCAGTATGCCTTGATAAAAAATACAATTTTTTACCACTATACGACCGGACTGTTAATTTAGTGTAAAGTTAATTTGTTAATACATGATTCTTGTTTATTTTAATTTTGTTCATGATGCGATGTTAAAAAAATAGAGGAAACTGGGTTCCCAATTAAGAAATCAAATAAGTTAAAATAGCGTCGCATCAATATATATATATATATATATATATATATATATATATATATATATATATATATATATATATATATATATATATATATATATATATATATATATATATATATATATATATATATATATTACATATATATTATATATCATATATATTATATATATATGTTTATGTATTCATGAAAATTCTTTCATAAAACACTGGTATTTATGGTTTATCTCGCATGAATTCCTTATGAATTCAGTGTCGTTGTGATTTCCATTTTTAAATAAGAATATTTCCATGCAAAATTCCACACAGTAGACAGTTTTAACGCGAAACTGACTTTTGAAAATCTTGATGGCATCTTGGTCATAATTCATCTATATACAGAATTCGGTGGCAATCTGCTCTTTCGTTGGAGCTGCAGAAGGGAATTTACAAGGGAAACGATTATAATCCATGTTGCTGTATATCGTTATTGGTAAATACCAAGGAGAGATCGGTAACCTTTTCTAATCTCTTTCATACCAAATTAATCTACCAATATGATTCAGCTCCCGTGATAATGCATGCATAGTTAGATAATAGAGGTCAATAATGTAGAGATATATATTTGCAGTTTTACTATATATTAATTTTGTATCATTTAAAGATGTCTTAAAATAAAAATAACTAGCATAAAATATATTTATATCTTGAAAAAAAAATTTTTTAATTAAAATTTTGCATATATTATATACTTTTAAGCATTTTTTTAAAACCAGATATAGACAACGTAAAATAAAAGTATTTTCTTATATTATAATTAAATAAAAAGATAAATAGAAATTTTAATGCAAAATTTTAAATTTTTGCTTACACCGCTCTATTTTTATATAAAAAAAATCAGGGGTATAATTTGTGACTGTCAATGTGATACTATTCTAAGCAATCAGTAGTTAAACAATTTCTTTGGGAACTCAAAATATTTTTCATATGAGGAAAGAATTTTTTTTTTTTTTTTGAGAACAGAGTACATGCAATTTTCTCTTCTCCAACAATTAAATCTCTTTAGCAGAGTCATTCAATAATTTACAAATAGTTGTAAATTTATCTTTGGAGTTATATTTCAGATTTTTTTTTTCGCAATTTCGTGAATCTCTATAATTCTGAAAATGTTTGTCAAATAAAGTGCCTTACGAATTTATTATCCACGCAAATATTGACAAATTTGTAGAGTAGTGAAGAGTGCCATTGAGAATGGTTACGCGTGCCATAGGTTGCCAAATCCTGCTATATACTAAACAATTATACTATCCCATAAGCAATGTATCCATACATACCATAGCGTTATATTCATATATACTTGTATACTGTGCCTCTGATCGCACTCTAGTCTTTTCTTAAGAGTTGTTTGTTACACCTTTTAAATGCACTATATATATATATATATATTTGAGCTTTTCTTCGATAACCTGACATCATAATGATGTCTTAAAACAAACTTGGATCATGAGAAGAGAGTGGAGTTCGTCTTTTAAAAGCAGATCGATGCGTTATATCAGTTATTCAGTACGCTTCAAAATGGTACGAAGCTTCTCGGTTGTTTATTAACGATATAATCTAAAACAACGTGACTAATACTAATGTTATACATATATCTATATTTAGGGGGGTTCACCTAAATGACAGCCTATTTTTCAAGCATTTTTACGGATTGTTTTTTTTTTTTTTTGACAACCAATAAAAAAATAGAGCTTTATAGTTTTTTATCATTTATTTATGTGCATTTTAAGAGTAGATAAATTTTTAGCCAAATTTATAGAATAAAACGTGAGTTATAGCTCTCTGAACACACCCGCCTCGAAAAAATGAGTACTCACTTCCTCTACGATTCCGGCTGATAGGCTTATTTGAAATAAAAAAAACTAACGGCGTTTTAATTTGTAATCTTAAATGCACTGAATGCGGACTATATTCAATTGAAAATACTAAAAATTGGATTCTTGGTAGACCTCTGAAAAAAAGTTTCGAATTTTATGGGGTGGGGGGTTGTAATGTTTTTGTTATAAAAATATAGAAATATATATATTAGAAATTTTGGAATGATCGTAGTCCACACACACACACATTCCGTGCATCTATATGAGTTGAGTCTACCTTGAAGTTGATTTATATGAGCTGAGTCTTTGAAGTTGTTCGGTAGAACCGTTCTTGAGATATGATGGGGGAAAGTTTGAAAAACGCGTTTAATATGTATCCGACTACGTTCGGAACCGTGATTTTGAAAAGGCGCATAAATTTATAATATTTATGATATTAAGTGTCACTTAGATTAGAAAATGTATGTAAAATTGTTTTAAGAATAGTATTACAGTAAAAAATTATTTAAGTACAATATTTTGACAAAAAATGAGCATAGAATGACCCATTTTCAAAACATTCTCCTTTTATGAAAAATGCTTCTATTATAGTAATTTTTTGCCTGGGTATAGCTCAGACCTCTGTACAGAAGCTCAACTAGAATTTTTGAAATACATAACTTAGAAGTGGGTTTATCCATGTTTTACGACAACAGAGGGGAGAAATTTTAAGAAAAAAACGCCGATGATTATTTCAATTGGTTGTAACTCTGAAAATAATGTGAATTTTTCAAAAATCATAGTTCAGTCTCTGTACAGAGGTCTGAGTTATATACAGGCAAATAATAATAGAAGCAGTTTTCACAAAAGGAAAACATTTTGAAAAAAGGTTATTCTAAGTTAATTTTTTGCCGAAATCTTGTATTTAAGTAATTTTTTTGTTAAAATGCCCTTAAAACAATTTTATACATGTATTCTAATCTAAGTGACACTAAATATCATGAAAAGTATCCCTTTGTGCGCTTTTTAAAACCACGGTTCCGAACGTAGTCGGATACCTTAAAGTTTCAAGTCTGGTATAAACTATAAAATTCGTAACTTATCCTCGATTGGCGATGTCTGGTCTATAGAGCATTCCTTTCTTCTTCTCTTAGAATTCCTTCAAAGCAGATTGTGTAGCTCTTGTATCAATTCTCTCTTGTTTAACGGCATCACTCGTGCGCCGCTCAGAGCCGGAGATGAGCGTTACATCACGTTTATGCACATAAATATGCGCTTCGCGGCCAATGAGGTACCTCATAGTCGTCATTACTTTTAATACTCCTAGAAAATCTTCGTTAAAGATAATGACAGATAAGTATGTTGCAATTTCAACGATCGTAGTGTCAGAGCGTAGATGCTTTGAAACAAAAGTCCAAATCAACGAATTTATAGATTCGTTATTGTTTTGCGTCTTTGTGAGAAAGATAAATCACTTTCACAAGTGTTACATATTGCAGTTTAAAAAATAGCAGAAAATACTGAAACAAACTCCAAAATGTAATATACGAAACTTGGAGTTATGAGAAACTCCGTGCTCATGCTGTTTTTTAGTATTCTCGCATAAGCTGAAGTAAATTACGTATCATTTTGGGTGGAAAAATGGTTTCCACTAAACTTTCTCTTTTTGTTACGATCAGGATGAATATCTTCAGTCGTACTTCTTTTTCGACCACTCATTGCGTAAAAAAAATATTCGTAGCTGTTGCGTTCTTCGAAGCTAATCCAAGACTAAAACAAGTTCGACAAAATAGTCAATAGCTATAGATATTTCCTTTTAAACCTGTACAAACTTGTCTATATTTGTATGAACGCATATTTGTATAGAAGGGTAGCTCGGGTATTAAGCCGACTGTTTACAATAGGCCCAAAATTCGAGTATTAACTCAGAGCTCCTAACAGCTTCTTTTTCTAACTGCTGTGTCTTTATAACGAGTTCTAATTTTAAAAAATCACTTTACCACCGTATTCTAGACAAGTTAAGAAAGCAATTTATGAAAAAAAAAATTTTGAACCCATAGCATGGGGGTGAACTCCCTTAAAAAACTCTGTGGTTAAAGTTAAGTAAATATTTTAATCAAGGTATTTTAACAAGTACACGTTATATACATAGCATCTTAACTAGTTTTTTCCATGGTTAAACTGGTTTCATCCTTCATCAGGGTAGAAATTAAGCGCAAAAAAATTTAGATAAGGAATTTTAAAATCTTTTTTTTTAACTTTATCAAGTTTAATTCATTAAATAAATTCTTTTAGCATTTGTTTTTATTTTTTATCATTTTATTAATATAATTCATTTTTTATAATTTATATTCATTGGTTTAGTATTTCTATATATTTAATTGTTTACCATTATTTAACGTTTGCTATTATTCTTTCAATCTACTTAGTTACCATACTTATTATTTGTCTATTTATGTGTTGATCGAAAAGTACAAATAATAACAATAGGGAATCTTCCATATTTAAAAACTATAAAAAAAACATCAAATTTAAAAGGATTTGCTCAATGAAATTAGTGTAAAAAGTGTAGCTTAAGAAAATAAACAAAATTTCAAAAAACTACTTACTCAAAATGATTTTATTTTGTGTGTGTGTGTGTGTGTGTATATATAATTACTATTTCTGTTAAGCCATTTAATAAAATGATATATTTCTGGGTTTTTTTTTTAATTTTAATCAATTTTTAAGTAAAACATGATGGTCTTAGATCTGGATTAGAATATAACCTCAAAAAAATTATCAATTGTTGAGTGTTTGACACGGTCTTCAAACTGTTGCTTTTTTAAAAAAAAGTTTGGTTTCCTCTTTATTTAGTCAAATAAAAAAATTTCAGTTTTGTTATTTCAGTCAGTAAACATTTTACGAGTATATTTTTAGGAATTAAAACTATTTTATTTAAGTATAAAAAAATGAAATTGAGGTAAGCCTATATTTTGATACAAACTTAATTTCCTACTTCACTTGGAATGAAATATAATTTTAAAGTTTCCTTCAACTAAAAGTATCGTATTAGCCCTGTAAAATGCAATAACCCTTCACACAAGATAATCAACCCATCTTTAAACCTTGCAATTCAAAGTATGAAGTACAATTTACATAATAATGTAATTCATGCTAATGATAATATCAATATTTATTCAGTGACTCTTCTCCTTTCATAAACAATCGAATCTCATCCAAATTTCTGACCAGAGATCCTAGGATGGAGGAAGGCTTATTCATATCCCTAAGGCTTTCGTTATGATCGACGCCAACTTTATCGAAAATCTTAAATTTTGAACAGTCTGATCATGAATTCAATTCAATTGGCCAATGCAAAAGTCACATCATGTTCATCCAAACATGTAAGTATTGGGTAGCGTTATCAAATTGGTAATCAAAATTCTGTTAGATTTAGTGCTTTAATTTCGTCAAAATTTTGAATTCTGGTCTCCATAGATGATTATCGAACAAAGGCCTTGTATACGATTTATATTTTAATCTCACTATGTTGTACTTGGGGCTGAATAAGAGTATTTGAAGAAGATATTCAACCTTGTGGAGGAGCTTTATTCGTTTCAATATACTTAACAAATGACATAGGATTTAGTAAAACAGTTTTGTCATATACACATCCTTAATCATGAAAAAAGACCTATGTTTTAATTTAAATTATGTATATATTTTATATTTTTTTTATTATTCTACATCTTTTAATTCTTCGTTATGATATTTTAGATGAATATTTAATTTATTTAAATACACAATATAAAATTTATCAGGAGAAAAAAGACCAAATCATTCACTTTTCACGAGATCTCTAGAAGTGTAGACCTACAGACTTGAAACTTGTTCATTTCATGGAATAGAGATGCGCTACAAAAAGGGTGCTACACAAATCGAAACCTTGGAAGGGGAGAGGAAGGTTTAAGGTGCGTTATAGATGTATAAATATTCCCGTTTGTTGAACTATTAGATCTACAGACTTGAAATTTTGTTTTCATGCTTTTTTTGTTTAGTAGAGATTCGTTAATTTACTTTGCGTTTATCCGACCCCCAAAGGAGGCTCCAAGTTGTTAAAGTGAAGGGTGATAAAAATCTAGACTTTAATCTATGAAATCTGAAAACTTGAAATTTGACATGTTTATTTTATTTAGTACAAATCCAGTAGGAATGGTTGCAATATGCATTCCCCAGATAGGGAATTGCAAAGTTTTTGCCAAGCATTATAGAATAAAATTCCCATTTTCGAAATATTAAATCAAAAGAGTTAAAATTCGGTAATTATGTTCTTTTTCTTGAATACATATGTGCTAAGAAGGGTCTTGCGGGAATCGACTCCCAAAGGAAAATGCGGGGCTTATAATTAAAAAACTCCGTTTTTGATTATACGCAAGTTTTTGTTATTGAGTATTGATCCACGAAATAGATTTTTAGGAAATTGACTTCTAAAGACTAAGGGGGGAGTGTTATAGCTAAGAATTACGTTTAATGCTTGGACTTAGATATCAATAATATATATATATATATATATATATATATATATATATAAATCACAAATTCCCAATCAATTAAAAAATTGAAATTATATGAATTTTATAATACTAAATCTCATTTCAAAATATCAATGGCGAATGTAGAAAATAAAATACCAACGTTTTCAAACAAAACTAAAAATTTTTATAAAATATCCAAGTGTAACCTCGGACTTAGGACCTATAAGTGGGGTTAAACTAGTTTGATGGCGCCAACCTTCCCCCTGCAGCAACTTGGTAAGTTATAATCGGGAAATATCCAATTCTCAAAAATTTAAAATTTAAAAATTTAATACTTAAAAAATTAAACTATTCGCCATCGCATTCTGAAAGATGTTATAACATTAAAATGTTAAAACTCTAAAACATTTAAGTGCACAATATAATTGAACCATCGAACACCAAAGATGATGCACCCATCTTTAAAATAGCCGCATAGGAGGAAAAAATATATAAAATCCAAAAGTTCCAATTAAAAAACCAGTATATTCACAAATGAATAGCGTAAATCATCAATAACTCACCCAAGAGCATCCTATCAATACTTCAATTCTCCATTTCTGAACGATTTCTCATATTTCCTACAACAATCACCACTCCTATATTGCTCATAACTCCCACTAAGGCCATATCAATCCAAATGATCCATATTATCACATTAGAATTTAACTATTATTATATATATATATATTTCATTACATTTGATCAGAATCTTTATAAACAGATCAAAGGATTACCTCAGGGTGGTCCAGCTAGTAATTGTTTAGCGAACCTATATTTACATTTTTTTGAAATAGATCATGTTGTAAATGATTCTTACTCAATTTATCGTTATATAGATGATATAATAATTTTTGGTAAAAATAGTGAATACAAACCAAATATTACATTCTACCCTGATTATCTCAAGCTCCTTAAAACTAACTTCAACTCTAATAGGGTGGAATTCTTGGATTTAGACTTGCATCTTATTAACAATAATGTAGTCAGTAACATTTTTGACAAAAGAGATTCGTTTAAGTTCCATATAATTAAAATTCCCGTATGGAACAGTAATTTACATATATCAATTTACAGAAATATCATTTTGAATTTTTTATTTAGAAATGATAACTTAACTACCCACAAAATAGATAAATACAATAATATAAAAAAAAATTTCAATGTTGTTTAGATCATGAATACCCTTTTAATTTCTTGAGATCTTATATTCATCACAAATACATTAACCGGCTTGCTACTTTGAATTCCAAATCCACCACACAACAATAGGTTTTCAAAGTCAGCATGTTAGTGGTCTTGCTGTAAAGATTATTTCATAACACTCATATCATAGTTTACATTTTTTCCACACACATCTTGAACATCTTACACATTGTTGACAACCAACCAAATTAGAGCCTAGCAAATATACATTTTTGACAATCAACCAATTCAAATTTTACCATATTTGATTGTCGTCATTTTATACTTGTCTTTTCTGGCTGGTTTAAAAGTCAGCTCAAAAGATGTGATTATGTATTTTCGAATTTTTTAACTTAGTGAATAATTGACTTTCATTAATGGCAAGATGCTTGTTTCTCTTCGTAAAAGCTTTGTGAGTAAAGAAATTTTGTTAAATTGATTTTTGAATGATACTTTTCTTATGTAATTGTTTTAGCATTTTTCTACTTTTCTTACATAATTATTTTGTGATTTTTCTGCATTAAGAGTTTTGGGAGAGTTTGTTACATAATAGTAGTGATTGGTTTTATCATGCTCTCTGAGTTATCCATACTCTGAAGTTTTGTTTATTTTATTTGATTTGATTTTCCTACCGAGTTGCAAAGGGGGAAGGTTAGCGCCTTTAAACTAGTTTAACCCCACTTATTCGGTCCTAAGTCCGAAATTGCTTTCTGACTCGCTAGGTTCTGCTTTTTTGTAGTTCTTTTATTTCTCTATAATTTTGTTCTTCATGTTCTGCTTTTATATTTTTATTATGCTATTTCTTGTTATGTTCTTTATCTATTATTTCTTGTTTTTGATAAATAATACATATTTCTTTATATATATATATATATATATATATATATAGCATCATAAAATACCCAAAGAAACTGCTGGATAATGGTTAGTTATTAAAGGACTTTTTACGTTTGCTTAAATGACTATTATTTTCATTCTTTTTATATTTTCCTGAATACTTTGCTGTGTATACATAAGTTCAATTTTAATCTTTTTCATATTTATCTAAGATTTTTTTACCAAACATAGTAGCTTTATTGATTTTTTTTTTGTGAAATATACATTATCGGACACTAAAAATACAACACCAAGAAGGAAATATCAGAAATATATGTATATATTTAGAATAGGTATACTTCCCGCAAATGATATATAATGCACATCGCTCAGGTTTGCGTTGAGTAAGAAAACCAGCAGAAACGGCAAAATCCGTGCCGTTGTATTTACAAAGGAAATCATTGTGAAAAAATTTTAACGACACAAAAAAAACAGAACAAAACAGAAGAGCTTAAGCAATGCCAAGCCATCACCATTGAAAGCAATTCAAGCAGTCAAACGATTTTTACGACTAGAAAGATAACTGTTTGGGGGAAACAAAAAATTATTTGAAAGAAAAATTATGGTTGAAAATGTACACGAATTTTTACCGCTTTGGAATTTTTCTCGGCGAACTAAAAATATAGTGTTTTTTTTAAAAAAATCGAGTGTGAAAATATTGACAAATGCTCTCATTTAAACAAAAGTATAATAAATGCACTAAAAAAAACTGGAATAAAATTAGTCATTTTATAAACAATGTTCTTTAAACTAAGTAATGTTGATTATAATGGAGAAAGAAAAAAAGTTGTTCGAAGAGCCTTCAAATAGAGATAAATAGTTTAGAGTCAAGAATTCAGAATACTTTTCGACTACTCTAGCTTGCTTTATATATGTAAAACAAATGCTCAGAGAGAGATTTATCTGTCACGGTATATTTTTCCATTAGTTGAAAGAAATTTGATTTATCAATGTTTTTTGTGACATAACATTCACTCATATAATATTCATTTCATATAATAAATATGCTTGGTGTAAGACAACGTTTTAAACAGTCGGAAGAAAGTATTACATTCAGAACGCGTGTATGCATCATTAAATTATGTAAGCAAATGAAACTTACTAGCTTAAATATTTATTTTTAAAGGGAACAAAATCAATCGAGATTAATCAAATAGTAAGCTTTTTTTTACATTGGAAAATCTTTGACGTATAAGAAATAAACTTTCTAAAAATCAATAAATACCGGGGTAAATGAAAAGATATATGTTGTATAAACAAATAAAAGAAACCTCCAACGTGGAAAAATCTTTTGAGTTATTAAAAATATAACTATTCAGACTTGTCGCATGTTCAAATTTCAGACAAGTCATATAAAGATTTTCAATTTAGTATTATTCAATTTCGTCTTCAAATATGACAATTCGATTCTGTGCAGAAAAACAAATTACAAAACCCTGAAACATGACTCTCAATATTAATTAAATAAAGGAAGCAAAAAAAAATATTTCTTCAATTTTTTTTATATATTCTCTCTGTATGTATAACTTAAAAATGAAGGATAGTTAATTATAAAATCTAAAGGGGTATTATTATTTTATGTCATACTTGAAAGATGTATCATATCAATTGTTGGTTATTCAACATGCTGCTCCAAAAAGGGAAAGAGATATTAAAGACAACTTCATATAAGAGAAATAAAACACACGAAACAAAAGTGAAATGATTGAAACTTCCGGGAAATATGAAAAATAATGAAATTGTTATTTCCTCCTCAAATAACCATGGTTCAAAATTACGTGGTCCATTGTCAGTAGCCCTCGGGTTTCTTCAGAATCAAAAAGCAGACCCGCATCACTTCTAGTTGGTGGGGCCGACACAAGTTTTGTGATGACTGATACAAAATATTGTAATTTTTTTTAATTTTTTAATTCGTTTAAGTACACCAAATAAACGATGTTTACAGCTAATTATATCTATAAAACACTACTAACTGTGTTTAAAGCAACTAAAATTATAGCATTAAGAAAGGATTAATTTATCACTCACGTTAGTAATGAGTTGACTTTGAGTCTTATTAAAGTTACTGAATTAGGTTTAAAGTCATAAGGTAAAATGATACACGTTAAAGCGAAATGGAACAATGTTCTCATCTAAAGAAATATGGGTAACATTTAACCTGCACTAGAACAGGTTATCGGATTAGGTGAATTTTCTTCGGTTTTCTTCCAAATAATAGTTCAAGAAATAAGCCACACTGACAATATAAAGAGTTCATTAATTGCTTTATTTTTATTGACTATAATATTTCCTTAGATAATGAAGAAATGAACGTTATTCATACAGAGGGAATCATAATCGAAAGAACTGAAAAAAATTGTACAAAATGAAACAATAAATAAGAGGAAACCTCGCAAAATGTGTCCCTCTCACCATCCGGTCGGGTACATATTAGAAAGCAAATCATCTATAACTCCTTTACACTGCTACCTTTTCTCTTTTCTTATCCCTCTGGTTTGAATCAGACCAGATCCATGAGTTTGTTCACGCTTAAAAGATCTAAACCCAAAATAGGCCCCTTCAAGAGGTCCTCCCTTGTCTTTTTCCAAGTCAATGCAGTCAAGTAAATGTTTCGGTGTAGCTACTGCATCTTTATACTTGATGCAAATTAGAAAGGTCTTGGCACCATGGGAGAATCTGAGGGACTTTAAATACACTGTAGATAGTCAAGCAAAAATAAATTGATGTCTCCTGTCGCCTTGTAACGGTTTTATTTACGGACCTCTCACTAATCCTTTGAGGGAAATTCGCTTCTTTTAAAGATAGTTCTATTGAAAACTTTCTCCCGAAGAAGACACGGTTTCGGTAAATGAAGGCTTATATTTAAGCATTAACTTTTAGGTACGAGAGAGATAGGTAGATGATAGAAGTTAGTAGCGTAAAGTAGGGGAAAGCTAGTCGACAGTGGCTCGACGAATAATTACTTTGTTTTTAAGATTGTTAATTGACTATTTAGTCAATAAGTTACACTTGAATTTAATTAACCAGAGGTCGAATAGCTGAGAAAAGAATTACGGTAATTCAGACCATGAGTAATGAAAGTGTTCTAAGCGTAAGTTAATTGAATCATTATAAATTATCAAGTTTCTTTTCCACCGTGTAGTTGCTCTTATACTTTATAGTAGTGAGTATTTCCTATTCTGGGTTGTTGAATTTTAGTAAAGTAATAATAAGCTAACATTGTTTTTACTACGGCTGTTCTTTATTCTAACTCCCAAACACCAATGAACGGGGAGGTCCGTTCATTACAACCTTTAAAACTGATCGGCACTCCTGGGTACTAACTAAGATACCACAGATGGGGTGGGGGTTATTTCCAGGAGATGTTTTTGGAAGCTTTACATTTCGAGTATAGTACGCCAGAGGTTTCTAATTTCCTGGGTTATTGAAGTACCACCCTTTCCAAGGTCATTAGCAGTGTCATTATATTTCAAATTCACATGGGACGGAATCCACTGCAAATGACATCGTCCTGAGTTTATCAATAATGTTTATTCCCTTGTGGTTTCCAATTAGTCTTTACATGGTTAAATAGCACTAAATAGCACTTCGATTGCGTAAAATCAAACCAAGATGCTTAAAAGTATGGTAAAAATCACTTGACTCACGATAGTGAAATAATAAATCACCAAGAAAACCCATTTTGCATCAACTGTGAAACATACGGTCATACCGCACGTTATACTAAATGCCCAAATTTTCCGAAACCCAGGAAAGGTTCCCCAAAACCCGAGTAAATAAAAATAACTCCTTTAATAGCAAAAACGTTAGAGAAGGTTTATCCGCGTCGCTAGCATCACCAGCTGAAAAAAACCCCATCCCAAGTCAAAACGTCACAAAAAGTGATAATGATAATTGTGAAAACTTCCGAGGATTCCTTGCCAAAGACAACAATGTTTCCGATCTTGTGCAAGTTCTCGGACTATTTTCAATCGTCTCAGACCTAATTAAAAGAGATCCTAAGCTTTTAAACTTACTAACCAAAATTAAAACTGAAGTAACTAACAAAGAAAAAACTTGCCTCCTTATGAAAACAATGATTTAAGAAAAATAAATTTTTCTCGCTTTTTAACTTAAAACCTTTCCTATTAGCACTCCTATTCTAAATTATTCAATTCGTTTAAGTTTTATTTCAATATATTTCTTTATTTTATTTCTACTTTTAAACTTAAATTTCCACTTGTGCAGTCATTCCCTAAGCTTACTTCTAACTTCCACCAGCCAACCAGAATGAACTTTCCTGACAAAACCTCCCCATTGGCCCGCTCTCTCCGAAGCCACCCCTCCAGTCTCCTAGCCAAGTTTTCAACACAGCGATTCTCCTTTCCAGATAGAGGGCTGAGGATTGCTGGAGGGCGCAATCCATATACCTCATTCTCCAAAAGCATCATTTAGATTGCCTGAAAGAAAGCAGATTTCGCCATTCAAATGACATGCAGAAACACAGTTTGAAGTCAATTACACTACTCTAGCGAGGTATTAATAGATATTGATAACAAAAATCATAAAACAGAACAATTTTAAATCCTTTAACTTTTCTTCTCTTTAAAGCGTTTCTCACTGAAAAACAATTTTACTTTAACTTTCAAAATTTCATGAATAATTCATTTATTTCCTAGTTACTGAAAAATTCCATAAATAGGGTCGAGTATTTTTGAAAAGCTAATGTTGCACTTTTTCGATTTTTTTAAAAAAACGCATTTTGTTTTGCTCTTAATTATGCACTTTAAATGCAACTGACGCATTTCTTACTATAGCCGATTTAAATTGCATTGAAACAAGTGCGTCTAATGGCATAAAACTTTTCTCTTATTTCTTAAGCTACGACTTCTGGTAATTAATATGCCCATCTTGAATTTTTATCCACTCAGAATACGTGCAAAACATAGTTTAAAATCCTTCATCTATAAAATAGAAAAGAAATCGATAATGAGAATACTTTTGTAAAAAAAAATGATTTCATAAATAGTCATTTCTATTCATTAGGCAGTTAACATTTTCGTCAAACTTCATAAAAACCTTTCACATCAAAAATTTTTTCGCACGAAAAAAAAACTACATTTTATAATTTCTCATTCAAATCGCATTTTTAATTAAAACTAAAGTCAAAAAATGTTGATGATTTAGCCCCTTACGTAATTTAATAACATTCTAAAAGTTACTAAAAATTCCTCTAAAAGTTTTAGTAATTAAATACTGAAGAGTATAAAATAGCTAGTGTGAAACCTCATTTCTCCCTTCTCTGAGAATTATAATAATCGACTTTCTTACTGTCAAATGTTGAAAAATAAAATCCGATCCATAAGTTCCATTTTTTTAATTATAAATCAAAATATCACAAAATCTGCTTATTAAAACACTGAAGGAATCAAACACAATATAAAACCTTTCTTTTAAGTGATAACTTCTATTGACACGTTTTGCTGGAGATTGAACTTGAATGAACGTCACGCTTGGGTATTTAACGTTCCTTCGACTTTTTTCGTCTCAAGTCGGAAATCTGCTCGTACAAGGTCGTCCGCGACATACACACTGCTAAAAAAGAAAAGGAGGGACGTTTCTCTCCTCCCCCTCCACCCCTCTAAAACGCTGTAGTTTGTCCCCCTACCAATACGCCTTGAAAGTAAAGTTCCTATAACTAAGTGGGTGCCCCACTTAGTTATATTACAAACAAAATATAATTAAGAAGATTTAAAACAAAATTATTAATTATTTATTATTTAAAACAAAATATAATTAAGAAGCACCTTGCAGCAGCACCGGATATATTTGTACAAAACTGCCATACAATGACAAAAGAGCTAGTATAAGCCAGAGATTATATGTAATACAAATCTTCTCATTAAATTCTTTTTCAAAGGTCTTGACCAAGATTCCTCTCTTTCCAATCAACTACCTGTCTTACAACCCATTTGCTTATATTAATTCATGAATAGAATTGAATATTGTTAAATTGCAACCAAAGTTGAAAGCCGTATCGGGTGTTCTGAACAAATTACCTATTATTTTAAGTGATAATTTTAAAGTGGACTTTTCAAAAAACAAATTAAAAGCCTTTAGTCGATTTTTTAAAATCAAAATTCAATTTAAGTGTTTTCAAATGATCCAAACGAAAGCACCAGGAAGTACGGAATAATACTTGATGGAGTTTTTTTTAGATATATTTAAATAAAATTTTGTATCTAAAGGATTTATACCCTATTTCAGCTACCATAAACCTATTGTTTCCTTCTGAAATACAATTAATTCACAAGTATGATTGTATGTTTCACTCAAAAATATTACTTTATGAGTACAGACATATGAATAGATAATTTTATAGGACAATACTAATATCCCCTTGTTTTTTATTCACCGAACCCTGAAATAACATTACAAAATTTGCAGTTATCACTTCCATCGTGTGGTCATAAGCACACACGCTTTTTTTTCATTTTAAGTTTCTTTTATTCACACTGCAAGTATGTAATTTAGTGTGCATATATTTTCTTATAGAGAGACAACGATTTTTTAAATGTTTGGATACATAATCCTGTGTCTTCTCTGATGTGGTAATTAACTCATATTACTTATAAGTAAAGTTTTTTGTTCGTAACTAAAAAAAAATTCTTTCATTATACAAAAAGCAGGTTGTAAAATATGTTAATTTAGCAGGCAATGTTGTGATACACCACATTTTTTTAATTACTGAAACTTAAAAGGTAAACTGAAAAAGAATGACAAAATTAACCCACTTTTTAACGAAAAAAAACTCTTGTATACTGCTATAGAATGTTTTACTTGCCTTGTCCAACTGCTTTAAAAAATGCCTAACATATATTTAATTAAAGAGATAACAAAATAAAAAAAGAAACGAAATTTTAAAAAAAATTTGCAGAGAATAATTGTTTTGTTAAAACATCTGTTGATTGTCATTGAGTCTAATAAGATAGATTCCAGCGTTAATTTATCGTCTGTTTAAAAAAAATATTTTAGCAAGGTTTTTTAATTAGGAGATACATTTGCTATTTTTTTCTGAGCTCTCGAGATAACATCGTTATTTACACTTTTTAAAGTAAGTACTTTTTTCATTTTAAAAAATGTCAAAAATATATTAAAAAGAAAACTGAATGATCTTCAAGTAAACTGCTTTAAAATGAAGTATCACAAGTGTTCTTTCAATATGTTAATCCTATGCTTTGTATAAAAAAATGAAAACTTTCATCTCATATTTTTTTTCATATACGCAGTGACCGTAAGCTGCTTGTTTT
>BMAU01002544.1:0-29840 GCA_019973935.1 Trichonephila clavipes
CAAAGTTGAGCGAGGAATCGCATGGGTGCTGATTTTATTCAAAATTCCAGTTGCTGATAGATCTGCACAACAGGAAATTAATCAGATGGAGTAACAAATCTTTCAAATTCAAAGGAGAAGTTGCTACCATCAAGGCCAATGATCTCAGCACAGTCAATAGAGCCTCCAAATATTTCAACCTGCTTGGTTGTATCCTGATTTAACCCAAGCCAAACTTGGTTAACAGAGTTGTTAAACATGAAGTAAAGCACCACATCCTAACAACTGGCCAACCGGTTTTATTCGAAGGCAAGACAACTAGCCCTGATAAGTTGAAGCTGGCGAAGCAAGAATTCAATTTATGCTGGACAACGACATTATTAGACCTCAAAATCTCAATGGGCAAGTCCATTGCAGATTTAGTAAATAAAGGGATGGCACATTAGAATTATGTGGCGATTACAGGCGACTCAACGCACAGACAATACCAGATCGATATCCAATTCCTAGAATTGAGGACTTTAATCACATCCTGAAGGATAAAAAATATTTTCAAGATAGATCTAGTAAAGGCTTATTATCAGGATACCACCTTGCTGAGGAAGACAAAGAAAACTGCCATCACCAACCCCATTTGGCTTGTATGAGTTCAATACTATGAGTTTTGGACTGAGGAATGCTCCTTCAACCTTCCAACGTTTCATTACTGAAGTACTGTATGGACTCGACTTTGTTTTCCCGTATCTTGATGATGTACTTGTTGCCTCATCTACTGAAGAGGGAACACAGTGAACACCTTAAAAATGGATTTGAAAGATTCCAGCAATATGGACTTCGAATAAATGTTCCAAATCAGTGATGGGAGCTGCCCAAGAATATTTGGGATTTCTGATCACTGCAGAAGGTTCTCGGCCATTGCCAGAAAAAAGTTCAAGCTATGTTCAACTACAAACTACCAGAAACTATTCATGACCTGCGAACGTTTCTGGGCATGATAAATTTTTACCGAAGATACCTAAAGGATGCTGCTAAGACCCAAGCACCTCTACATGAACTGTTAAAAGGAGCGAAAAAAGAAAGACCGCAGAAAAGTGCATTGGACTGATGACACCAGGAGAAGCTTCGAAAAATGCAAAACTGACCTTGCCGAAGCTGCTCTTTATCATTTCCAAGATCTGGACTACCCCTATCACTTTGCACAGATGCATCAGATTTTGCTGTGGGTGCAGTACTCCAGCAATTAGAAAACGAGCGTTGGAAACCAATAGCTTTTTACTCAAAGAAGCTAAATGAAACACAAACAAGGTATAGTACCTATGACCGAGAACTATTGGGAATATACCTTTCAGTGAAACATTTCAAACACCTGCTGGAAGGGAATGATTTTGTTATATATACTGACCACAAGCCTCTAACTTTTTGCATTTAAGCAAAAAAAAATGAAAAAGCATCACCAAGACAACAACGACAACTTCAATACATTTCAGAATTTAGTTGTAACATTCAACATGTATTGGGTAAAGATAATGTTGTTGCAGATGCCTTATCCAGAATTCATTCAATTTCCGAAATCAACTTTGAGGAAATTGCAGAAGAGCAAACTACTGACGAAGAGTTGCAAATATTATTGCACAACAATTCTTTAAAAATTTAAACCTTCGACATTGCCATCTGGGAAAAAACTTTGGTGTGACATCTCAACACAAAAATTAGGCCTTACATTCCACAAAAATTCAGGTTTCAAATATTCCAACTAATTCATGGCTTAGCTCACCCTGGTATTAAATCTACAGTTAAACTGATGATTGAAAAATATGTCTGGTCAGATATTAAAAAGCAAGTCAGAGAATGGGCAAAAGCTTGCATTAGATGCCAAAAATGTAAAGTCAGCAGGCATACAAAATCCAAATTAGGAGACTTCGAACAACCAGATGAAAGGTTTAGTGTAGTTCACATAGATCTCATTGGAAAACTACCACCTTCAGAAGGGATGCAGTATTGCTTAACCTGCATTGACCGATTCTCTTGCTGGATGGAAGCAATTCCTATACCTGAAATAACAGCTGAAATAGTTGGGAGAGCATTTTATGAGAAATGGATTTGCAGGTTTGGAGTACCTGCCAAAATAGTCACAGATCAAGGTCGACAGTTTGAGGCAGAACTATTTAGAAGCATAGCTGCAATATGTGGTGCTAAAGTAGCCCACACAACATCTTATCACCCTCAATGTAATGGGAAAGTTGAACGTTTACATAGGACCTTGAAAGGTGCTATAAAAGCTCACAACAATATTAGATGGACAGAGTCATTACCCACTGTGTTGTTAGGTTTAAGAGCTGCCATAAGACCTGACATTAGTTACACAATTGCACAGATGGTCTATGGTACTTCCATTAAATTACCTGGCGAATTTTTTGATCCCCCTACTATTAACATGGATCCACAGAATTTTGTCGCCAAATTACAGCAGCACATGGCAGAGCTAAAGCCACTGAAGTCTCCTAGCAACAGGAAGCAAAATATCTTTGTGCATAAAGATTTGAAATCCTGTTCCCATGTGTTTCTTCGTATCGACAGAGTTAAAAAAGCATTAGAACCACCATATGAAGGACCATATACTGTACATAAAAAGTATGATAAATATTTCACAATCCTAATCAAAGATAAAACAATTAATATATCTGTAGATAGACTGAAACCTGCCTATTTGTTAGCAGTGGACAATCAAAATGAACAAACTAGTGTTGGACAAAAAATGAGATTTCAAATTGGAAAGAACTTTCCCCAATGCCTGATGAACAATCTACTACCAGCTGTGGTAGAAAGATAAAAAACCAGTAAGATTTAGAGAATAAACAAAATAGCAACTATTATGTATGTAAGTGTTAAAGTTTGAAATTCCTTTCACTTATTACTAGTAAACAGTTATTAAAAATTAGTAAATTTGAAAATCACCATTTATAAAATGTATCTAATTGATTAAATATATACTTGGTAATAATTCTCTTGGTAATGCAATTCATGTACATATAGTGAAAAGTTATAGTAAACACTGCTTTAAATGTTGTAGATATGCTTATAAAATGACAATGTATGTTAATTCCTGGATTTTAGAATTGAAAATTGACTCTTAATTGGTTATATATACATGTATGATTTTTATGCTAGTATTGTGAAATTTAAATAATTATTCTTCCACTATCCTGATATAACCTCATCAGTAAGTTGTAAGCTTAAGTAGAATTGTGTGTAATTTCATAACAGCGAGAACCTAAATCAAACAAAAGCTTTGTAAATAAAAAGAAATTAAAGAGCATGATGTAAAATTTTCCATATATATTCTCGCATTCAAAGTAATATATGTTATACAAAGTTTTCAACTTTATGTCACAAATAATTATTTATTACTACTGTTTTTTACATTGTCGACAGAAATTCTCTCATTAGTATTACAATTTGTGGGCATCTCATCTCTTAAATGTGTTATAGAATGTGTTTTTTTTTCATTGGAAAGTATGTATTTTAACAAAATTATCTATTATGTATTTAATAGTGAACATAAAATTTTCAGGATATCAATATAGATATGTGTTAGCATCAAATTCTATGTTTATAAATAAATATATGTTAGCATCAAATTCTATGTTTATAAATAGATATGTGTTAGCATCAAATTCTATGTGTAGAAATAATATGTGTTAGCATCAAATAAAATGTGTATAAATAGATACTGTTTTGCATAAAAATGCTCAATTGTGGTAAATGGATTGTATTAGTGATTAACTGAGTTATAATTAATTATGTGGTGAATTGAAACTAAAGTTTTCTGATATTCTTTCTTGTAAATAGGAAGTTTTCTGTATGTATATATTATAAAATTACCCATTGTGTATGTAAATATGAAAATTGATTTTTTAACACTATTGGATTTGATATGTTTCATAATATTCAAAAAATTAAGGTGTTGTCATTGCAGAGTAACTTGAAATGTTTTTTTAATGGCATGTTAACTTTCATTGGAATATGAATGATTTTTTTTTTTTCGCAAAATATTTATGTACTCCTTAGTTTCCCATGTTCAAATATTGACTGAGTTTTGTGTATTTGCAAAAGCATTCTGTAGTTTATTATTTTTTTTTTTTTGAGTTATTGCATATCTTATATATACTCTTTTTTGACTTTGTTTAAATTTGATTGTTGCTCAGTATAAATATACATTTAAAGTAATTGCTGAACATTTTAGTTGTATTTTTCCATGTATTTTTTAAGAAACAGGAAGGTAGCTGTGTTTTAATATTTTAAACTTGTAGCATATTTTGTGCATTAAGACTTCTGTAGCAATCCTGTAGTAGTAATTTTGTGTTGTGTAATGCAATGATTAGTAATAATTGTGTTAAAAGCGGTTTGTATAAGTTTAATTTGTAAAAAAAAAAAAAATGAAATTATAATCTGTTCAATAAGTCTGAAACTGTCCCTGCCATATTTTTTTTCTTGTATCGTAACTTTGTTACTGGCAAGGGAGTAATGTAAAGGACAGTTTTTGTAGAGATTTTCTCTCGCTAGATGGCTGCACCTGTCAACTGTTTTTCGAATTCTCTAAACGGATATTGGCAAGATAGAAATTAATTCTATTCAAATAAATGTTAAACTTAAATAATAATTGTTAAACTTATATTTTATGTAAATGCATTTAATTTCTGTTAATTTTTAAAATGGTTTTCATAATTTATATTTCTGTTTTTATATTTTTCTTTACTCATGTAGTCGTATCGATTGTATTATGCTTAACTGCAGCATAACTGTGTAAAATACTAAAAACGTGGCATTTTCTGTACAACGGTAGATCTATGTTTGCCGCCGTGGAATGAACACGCAGAATAAAATTCCAGAAGATTTTGATAAAGTTTAATGTTTGAATTAAATGAAAACTCAACACACTTGAGTATTATTTAGAGTGCTATGAAGCAAGCACGACTATCAAACATGGAGGAGGAGTCATAATGTTTGGGGGTGCATTGAAAGCCTTTCAGCTGGTAATCTGAATTTATTGAATCAAAATGTACAACATTGGTTACTTGAACTTGTTGAAGTAAAATATCAGGACATATACCGAGAAACTTGCGGTGAGGGATTATTTTTACTATCAGCGGAACACAGATACCAAGCAAATGACTCACATTGTGAAGCCATGGCTGTTCTGACATATCCCAAACCAATTCTATTAGCCCACCTAGTCTCCAGACCTAAGCGTAATACAGCATTTGTGGGATTTACTCTAGAGAATAATCAGGGAGAACGTAATAACATCCAAGGAAATGCTCAAATCTGTCATAGTAGAAGAATGGAACAAAATATCCACAGATGAAACAACTAAGCTAGTTAAATCCTTGCCAAATATGGTGAGAGAGTTATGGAAATAACGGAATAGCTTAAAAAGTATTAACTTTTAATTACAATCCATTATTGTAAAGGTTTTTTCCAGTGTTCGCAGACTTTTGACGCATACGATTTGTGTGGTTCTCAAGTTATAAATATTTGTATTATTTTATGTAATATTCAGTTTATTGTTGCTTATACTATTTGAATTTACGACGTTAGACGAATCAATCAAAAATAGTATTGATTCAGAAAAACTTCATTTAATTAGCGATCTTTGTATAAATATGAAAGATGATCGTCTGTACGCAGGAGGACTGTTTCGGAGGCCAGTGTATATCCTTCCGTACTAACATTCATAAGGAAATATTTCTTGAAGTTTCTCAAGACACCGAAGATGTTCATTTATTACTTTTAACAACTCATCTTTTCGATTATCCGTTTCGTTCATTTTAGGTGACCCCAGCTGCAAGTCAGGTCGCGAACCTCTAGTTTAAAAAACACGTCTACAGACTAATAATTATAATTCATCCACCTACGATAGCATACAAAACAGGAAACAAAACCAGCAACAGATAAGCAAGCGGCGCAATTTATCTTTCCGACACACTCCTATTTGCATAAATTAGCTTATGATTTGAAGGATATTTCGGTACCCGTGCCGGAAAAGAAGGTTTTCTCTCAGAAAAAAACTAGGAAATGGAATTTGGAGAATGGTCTTTTACTTTAATTGAGTCTGATTATTTCATCGCCCGACGTTAGTTAACGTTCTTTAAATAGTATTCTCTTAAAAGTGAATTGCGTCTTTTCTATTTTCTTTCAAACATAGTGTACAAAAAAACATAAAAGCAAACTACAGGCTAGTTTTCTTTTCTATTTTTCATATTGTGCCATTTTTTTTCGCAAATATTTTCATTTTTTAACGCACTTTTATTAGCTTCACCTGTATGTAATGAAATCTTTTAACTCGATTTTTTACCCACTTTAAAAGGTCAGATTAATTTGGAATTTTGCACAATCTGTCAAGGACCGCGATGACAATACAATAATTTAATAATTTTGTTCCATTATCCTGATCAGGATCATCAGAATTAACGATTTCCCATTTCCAGATTTGACAACTAATTTCAGATTTAATTTCCAGATTTTGACCAAAAAAAAGATTACAACCCTAAGGCGAAAATACTCATGATTAATACAAATACAAACAAACAAAAAAAGTTTTTATGTGAAAAAGGGAACGATGTGTGTGCGTCAGCAATTTCTTACCATAATACAAACAATTTCCCAGTTTTTTCTGAAAATGGAAATAAAACAAATGATAGGAGGTGTTCGATATCAATTGTTATAATTCCTTACTAGTTCTATTGCGAAATGCATAGTTAATGTAAAAATGTAGTACAAAGCACCACACACACACGCTTTTTACCACAATGACATTATATATAATTTTCTCGTTAATCATTTTAATCTTATATTAAGAATTTCTTTTTTTTTTTTTTTCAGTTCAATTAACTATAAAAGCGCGCTTTTTAGTTTTTTTTTTTAAGCTATAATTTATTTTTACATCGTTGTACAAAAGTCCTGATTTCTAAACAAAAAATGTCCGTGGGAATTGGATGCTGGAAATACTAAGCAATTCCTGATCGTTCACATTAAATTGCAAACTAAAAATATCTAATACTTTGACCAATTCATGGCTTTGGCCAATGCACCTTTATTGTAACCAAATTGCTTTAAAATTGAAAGGACTCCTATTGTTCTTGCGATGGTTTTAGAAATTCAACTTATCAAACATATGTTTTTGATTATCCATATACAATTGACTTTCACTTTACAAAACTAGTGGATTCGATTAGTCATGAATAGCAAAAACTTTATGCATATAGGCTGCAAAGTTGATCAAAATCAATCCAACGATTCGTATTATTTGGGATGGATCTTAAGGTAGAAAAAAAAGATGATTCTCTACTGATTTAACTGAAAGGAAATGTTCTGGCTACAAGCCTCTTTTAGGAACCTAGTCCCGTACTCATGGCCGGCGTTTTATGAGTTCAAGCCGTAATGCTACTGAAGGCCTATCGTGTAAAAAGGCTGATCCACGTTAAATCTGTCGTGGCTCTTACAATGATGTGGTGGGATAGCTTGGAGAAGTGGTACTAGCTAAGGTATCGTCCTCATCACTTAACCGTGGTTCAAAATTACGAGGTCCGTCGCCAATAGCGCGTTGTTTTATACTTCAACGTTAATAAACACTTACTTAGAGGCTTGGAGAAAAATGTTCGAAATCTAGGACAGCGTGTGAGGATGACCTGAACAATAAAACTCTCACAAACATGACTGTTATTCACATATTTCGCTATACTACATTCACACAATACATATTTTGTTCAGTCTTGAAAATAAAACTTCAAAGTCGAAAACTCTCTTAAGGTATCTGACTGCGTTCGAACCGTGATTTTAAAAGGCGCATAAATGGATAATTTTCATGATATTTAGTGTCACTTAGATTGGAATACATGTATAAAAACTTCTTAAGGACATTTTGACATTTTGAAAAAAAAATGATTTAAATACAATATTTTGTCAAAAATTAACTTAGAATAATCTTTTTTTTTCCAAATGTTCTTCTTTTTGTGAAAATGCTTCTATTATATAATATTTTGCCTGTACATAGCTCAAAATCTTTACAGAGGCTCAACTATGATTTTTGAAAAATTCACATTATTTTTAGAGTTACAACCAATTGAAATAATTATTGGCGTTTTTTCCTTAAAATTGCTCCCCTTTGTTGTCGTAAAACATGGATAAACCCACTTCTAAGTTATATATTTCAAAAACTCTAGTTGAGCCTCTGTAGAGAGGTCTGAGCTATATACAGGCAAAATATTATTATTATAGAGGCATTTTTCATAACAGGGAGAACGTTTTGAAAATATGCTGTTTTCTCTTTCTTCGTCTTTTCCCCCCAAAATTTGCATTTAAATAATTTTTATAGTAATAATATTCTTAAAACAATTTTATATATGTAAAGAATTATTCATTTATTCAAAATCCCGGTTCTGAACATAGTCAACAACTTTAAGAGAAATTGTCCTCGGGTTGCTTGAAAGTTGCATTAATGAACGATCGTCAATTATTAACAAAAATGTTAAGAATTTAGAATTGTCTCTATACTTTTTTTCTATATTTTCTTTCGCTATAATCTTGGTAAAGGTCAACTTTTGTAAGGTTTATATTTGTTGTCGTCATCTCTAACATTTATGTTCCTCGCGCGTTTAAATCAGATACGTGAAAGAAAAATTGACATCGATAATGGTACAATTTCCTTTCTTAGAATTCTTATTAACACGTCATGACTTAGTTCTCTTTAAGCCATAAATATTGAAATTAATTTTATCCAATTATGATTACAACTGCAAAGGTTATTAGTATGTTTTTATGACTTTATTCTTGCGGAAGCAAATCGAAAGAAAAAAAAAAAAATTTATTCGAGAATTTTCCCTATAATTATACGCTGGAAGTTGAATACATCTGCCAGCAATGATGATAATGTATCTACAAAATGAATACTCTCATAACCAAAAGCTACTGAGTACATGAAACTTTAAGGAGATATGGGACATAAAAACGGCTACCTTTAGAAAAAAAATAACTGAAAAAGAATTATAAGAGAAACTAACTATTGCTAAAAATTGAATTGAAACAGATAGCTTTTCAGTGAAGTTTCGGTGTTTCGAGGGACTTATCACTTTTCATTGGTTTTCGTTTTGATTGTCTTTATTCTTTTCAAAATGATTTATTTTTCGGTATTCAAAAGACTTTTTTAGAGATTCAAATTCTTCTTGATAGTCGTAATATTTCAGAATTGTATTTTTTGATTTCGCGATAATTATGATCACTAAATAATTTTTTTGATGATTTATTTTTAATTTCACAACACAAGAAACTATTGGGGTATTTTTCCAAAAAAAAAAAGCACCTTATATAGAGAGAAGCTCAAACTTCTTGCTCCTCCACTATTGTTGTTGTCTTGTGTTTTTATCCTGAGGTACATATGAAATACAAGTGAGGAAGAACAGAGATATTATACAAACAGAAGAATATAGACATTTATTACATATGATGATCCTAGTAAAGACAAGAAAAGGTTGCGCTGCTTTCCATTCGAGACGGGAATCCATTACAGGCGAAAGTCCGACTTCTTTTCCCGAAGAAAATACAACCATGTCCAGAACCCACTCGGTTACAAGCCGAGGGTCATATCCACCATACTAGCTTGGCGACATCTTCCACTATTAATAAACCTATTTCAAAAATCATATGTCATATTTTGCATTTAATAATTAAATATGAGTAGAAATATTGTTATACTAGGATATTTTTAATTTAAAGCCACAAAGAGCAATTTAAATATACATGAAAAAATGACAATTTTTAAACATTTTTAAGTATGAAATGAAAGCACTTAAAAAAATATTTGCAACAATCGAATAAAAATTAAAAGATTTTAACATCGCTCGTCCTTCCAAGGAAATTTTTAATATCAAAGGATGTAAATCGAAAATTAAATTTAGAGGAAACTCAAATGTATCAAAAAAAAAAAAAAACTTGAAACTGTATCCAGTAACAAAAAAAGCTAATAAAATAATAATTTTTAAATACATGAAATATGACTCGGGAACACTTTTTTGTTTAATTTTCTGCAAATTATGATTATTAATAATGCTTCGAAATTTATCGTTTCTTTTCTCTTACTTTTTCCCCTTATCTGATGAAAATGCACCGCCTCAGTAGCTGAGTGGTTATGGTAACGAACAAAGAGTCTACGTTCAGTGGCGCCACTGAAGACCCGCCAAGTGACCATGGAAGCCTAGTGGTTATGGTCACAAACTCGAGGCCAGAAAATCATGAGTTCGAACCCAATTGCCACTGAAGACCCGGTGTGTAGAGGAGCTGACCCACATTACATTTGTCGAGGTTTTGTCTTATTGGTCTGGTGTGGTAGTTTGAAGAAGGGATGCTAGGTCAGGTGTCGTTCCCGTCGCTTGACCGGGGCTTAAAATTACGACGTCCATTGTCAATAGCCCTCGTGTTGCTTTATAGAGGAACGTTAATAAACACTCACTCACTGAAGATCCACCAGAAAGAGTGGTTGGTGCTAGGGATTGCAATACCAGTATACCGTGATACCGAAAACCAGTATTTCCAGCCATTTGTATAATTTGTAATACCGATATTCATAAGTTTAAATACCGATTTTTCGGTATTTACTAGAATTTTTTTTTAAAATTGTCTCCACTATATGTTTTTATTTTTATGTCTCCCTAAAGAACGAAATTAATTAAACTGTGAATAGGAAGTCGTATCGTACAGTCGAAAAAGTCAGTCGATAAAATATGTGAATCGTCTAAGGAGGCGGGCCAAAATTATCCTATTACAGCTCAGAGCGATACTGCTCACATGCTCAGGATTCGTAGTCTGATATTTATATCTGTGAAAACAAGGTTGTAGTTGTGAAGAAAGTGCGTTATACAGTGGTGGCTAAAATTGTGGACGCTTTTTTAAAATTGTTGTTTTTTAAGTTAGTATGCTTTATGGGAACATTTTACATTGCATGACATGCAAAGTATTTTATATCATTTTAAAAAGAGAATTTAATACTAAATTCAATACAAAAAACATAATTCAAATATTTGCAACGCAAAAAAGTTATGCTGCAATAACTGTCAATATACGTTAGAAACTGATGAGGCTGCCTTTATTCCTTCTTAGAGCTTCACATCGATGTTTCATTGAGCTTTAAAAAGTTTTAAGCTCTTCCTTCGTTATTACATGATGCCAGGAAACAATTTATCCTCAATTAGTTCCTTTTTTATTTCATGGGTACCTCACTCGGACAAAGAGTTTTTCAAACGGTGCCACAAGTTTTCGAAAGGATTGAGGTCATGACTGTTTCCTGACTACAATAACAATAATATTTAGTCAAAAAGCAATAACATCAAATAAAAGAGTATATTAGACTCATGTGTGACGAGAAAATGGTATTTCCTAGGTTGAAATTACATTACGGGGTGGGGGTGGGGGGTAATTCAGTGACTACATCTGGAGATTGAAAGTCTTGTTTAAGATGTCACGAGACAAATTTAATAAAACAAAAAGAGGAAAAGACCGAAAAAGGTTCGTCACATCTGTTATATGACATAAGAACACAAATACTTTTAGAGATAAAAGGAATTTCATGGACAGCCATCAGAAGTGATCTGAGTGATGCTGGTGTTTCTGTTAGTTCAAAAACAATCAGAAGTAGATCAGCAGATGTAAGACTAAAAGGTAGAATTCCACGAAAAAAGCTGTATCTCAATTTACAGCAGTGCTAAAAGGGACTACAGTGGGCAATGGAGCACTTTAATTGGACAAATGATTATTGGGTCACAAGTTATCTAGACGGATGAAACTAAAATATTGTTATTCGGTAGCGAGAGCCTAAAATATACAAGACGTAGAAAAGCAGAAATACTACATCCTGAATGCATCCAGGCAACTGTGAAGTATCCACATAGATTTATCATTTAGCCATGCATATCATCGATGGGACACTAAATTTCATAAAATACATTGACACCATTCTCGAACCCAAACTGTTCCATCAGGGATCTATTTACCAACCATGCTTCCTTTATTTTCAGCAAGATTCTGTTCCTTGCCACATAGTAAATTAATCGAAAGAATGGAACTGTTTGAGTTGTTGTCCTCGCTAGATAATTGAGTTGTTGTCCTGGCTAGGAAACAGTCCTGACCTCAATCCTATCGAAAACTTATGGCACTGTTTGAAAACTGTTGTCTGAATGAGGTATCCATGAAATAAAAAGGAACTAATTGAGGATATAATTTTTTCCTGGCATCATTTAATAACGAAGGAAGAGCTTAAAACTTTTTTAAGCTCAATGAAACATCGATGTGAAGCTCTAAGAAGGAATAAAGGCAGCCTCACTAAAAGCTCTGATAACTCACTGCTATCATCAGTATCTAATGTATATCGTCAGTTATTGCAGCATAACTTTTTTGCGTTGCAAATGTTTGAATTGTGTTTTTGTATTGAATTCAGTATTAAATTTCCTTTAAAATGATGTAAAAATACTTTGCATTTTGTGCAATTTAAAATTTTCTATAAGCATACAAAATTAAAAACATAACAATTTTTAAAAAGTGTCCCCAATTTTTTGGTCAGCACTGTATTTCGATATTTTTTTAATTGACGAGTTTGTTATTCGCACTATATTTGCATTCAAAGTATTTTTAGATTAATTATATATATGTGCTTATAAATAATAATCCATAATAATGAATAAGAATAATTTTAAAGAACATAAAAAATCAGTTCATAACACTTCGGTTTGGTTTCATTATTTATATGAGGAAAAAGGTTGTGGCGGTACAGTGTAAAAAATGCTCAAGTGTTATTAAAGTGAATGGAGGAAGTACAAACGGACTCCATACACATTTAAAAACGAAACATGATACAAATTTGTTAAAGAGGAAAGAATCTAATTACGATAAAGACAGAAATTTTTAGCATACTTTCTAAGCTCAAGCCTTCAGGGATTTTTGATTATTTGGGGGAAAAGAGATAATTTAGATGAAATTATTGCACAAAATTATGTTCAGGCTTAATGACAATGCTATTGATGCATTATGTTTTTAAGGTCAAATTTCAAACATTTGTGATCATACCACAGACAATAGTGATATTTACACTTTTTGTGTGGTGATTTAAATAAATAAGATGTTTCTTTACTTCTTTGTGATTCTTTATATATGTTAAAATTTATAAGTTACAAATTATTTCTTGTGATATTTACACTCTCTAATAAAACTGGCAAATATAAAATAAATAAACACCAGTGTGTTTTCTTTCTTTCTAAAATTTCTATTATCGTTATTAAAACCGGTATCCCGGTATTAGGATCCAAAAATACTGAATAAACCGGTATATATTGAACTTTTGGTCCTATATTGCAATCCCTAGTTGGTGCACATTAAGGTATCCGACTAGGTTCGGAATAAATGATTTTGAAAAAGCGCATGAATGGATATTTTCATGATATTTAGTGTCACACTTAGATTAGAATACCTGTATACAATTGTTTTTAAGGACATTTTGAAAAAAAATTATTTAAATACAATATTTTGGCAAAAAATTAACTTAGAATAACCTTTTTCAAAATGTTCTCCTTTTGTGAAAAATGCTTCTATTATAATAATATTTTGCCTGTATATAGCTCAGACCTCTCTACAGAGGCTCAACTAGAATTTTTGAAATATATACCTTATCCATATTTTACGTGGCCGCGGTAGCCGAGTGGTATAGGTATCGGACCGTGGCTTGTCTTGTTACGTGTTCGGCCCCAGTACCACAAAAGACCCGCCGTGTAGGGCAGCGATGCATGTTAAATCTGTTGAGAGCTGAAACGTGTCCCAGTGGTGTGGCAGTTAGGAGAGGGGTGCCAGGTCTGATGTCGTCCACGTCACTTGACCATGGTTCATAATACGTGGTCCGTCGCCAAAAACCCTCGTGTAGCTGAACAGTGCGACGTTAATACTCAATTAATCAATATCCATATTTTACGACAACAGAGGGAGCAATTTTAAGAAAAGAAAAACGCCGATAATTATTTTAATTGGTTTGTAACTCTGAAAATAATGTGAATTTTCAAAACTCTAATTAAGCCTCTCTGTAAAGAGGTCTGAGAGTTATATACAGGCAAAATATTATTATAATAGAAGCATTTTCACAAAGGGGAAGAACATTTTAAAAAAGATTATTCTAAGTTAATTTTTAGCCAAAAATATTGTATTTAAATTTTTTTTTGTATCAAAATGTCCTTAAAACAGTTTTATGCATGTAGTCTAATCTAAGTGACACTAAATATCATGAAAATTATCCATTCATGCGCTTTTTTTTAAAATCACGGTTCGGAACGTAGTCGGATACCTTAAATATGATGAAGCTCAAATTCCTCACGTTAACGTGGTGTGGATTTTGGAGAGAGGGGGGTGCCAGCTCAGGTGTCGTCTTCGTCACTTTATCGAGGTTTAAAATTCCAAGGTCCATTGCGATTAACCCTCATCCATCATTAATTAAAAATAAAATCGGTTTTGATGAAGAATGTGACTTATCAAAACTATACGATTAAGTCATTTTTTTTTTTTCTAAAGTCAACATTATCCAAAGTCAATGCTATATGAGTATATTCAAGTAAATAGACTTGGAAAATTGAACTCCACAACGATTTAACCTTCATAACGATAGGGAAAATAACGGAAAATTTTGTGTGCTCGCGCAAATTATTTATCATTGCGCTTGAATGATATCCTATCTCTTAATTTTTCGTCCTCGATGATGAAATTATCGGTTTCTTTTCAATTGCAGACAGCATTATGAACACACATATACCCCTTCCACCATTCAATTAAACTGCCTTCGATTTGCTGTCTTTTAATCTTAGCACCCAGTTGCTTTAAAAATTAGTTTAAATTCGTAGTGGGTGGAAATAGCACTCGATAATTAGAAATGTTTTCTAAAAAGAACAGATTTCAACGACATTTTAGAAGAAGCTTAGAACATGAAGTAAGAATTTTGAATTCAAATATATATTTTTTAAAATGCAAATAGTTTTCAGTTATTAAATATTGATAATCATTGTTTTATGCTAGTTATTAATGTGATTTTTCAATGCCAAAAGGTGCATATACTTTTCTTTTTTTCATTGTATTAATTCTGGACATTCAATTAACATTTTTTAAAATTATTTAGATATTATTTGTTGATGTAAGATTTCAGAGCTGTACATTTTTTGCTGTTAAAAATTATATTGGTTGTACGCCGCCAACATGTCATTCATGATTTCCGTTCGTAATTGAGATTCTGCATGATTCATTTGTTAGTACTTCTTTCGTTTATTCTAATGATAGAAAAATGTTAAATATTAACACAGTTGAAATTTTCTTCCATTTAATTTTTGTTAAACACTTTCAGTATATAATTAGAATTTGAAAAATACCATAAAAACTTTTTGAATTTTATTAAATACTATAAAAAATTTACTCGCAAATTTTGCTGCAATCTGAATAAAAAAATTCAATTTATATTAAAATTTCTTTTTATATACTTTGTTGTAGACAAAACATTTTATAGAGAATCTTAATTATATTGTATTAACTGTTATGCATATTTATTAATGAAACACCCTCACATCTGAAGAGTTGCATTTTTAATAACCAGTGCAAAAATTTTCAGCTAAAAAGTAATTAAAAATTGTAGTATCTAAGGTGACTGATTGCGTTCGAAAACGTAATTTTGAAAAAGCGTGTAAATATGAATAATTTTTGATATTTAGTGTCAGTTGAATTAAAACAATGTTATATATGTATATTCTAAGACTATTTTTACAAGAAAGTTATTTAAATGAGACTTTTTGGAAAAAGTAAAAAAATGATACATTTTCAAAGTGTTATCTTATTATGAAGCGTAATTCTTATAAACGCTAATACTTCTACAGAGGGGTTGAATTATGATTTTCGAAAAATTCCCATTACCTTCATAGCTACGATCAGTTGAAATAACGATTGCTTTTTTGTTGTTGAAATGTCTATTCTGATGAAACAAAACATGAATAAATAAATCCATTTCTATGCTATGTTTCTCAAAAATCCTACCTCAAGCTCTATACAACAGCCTTAGCTTAAAAATTGTGACTCTTTTTAAAATTGTTAGTTTTTTTTTGTTTGTATGCGTATAGTAAATGTTACATTGCACAAAATTCAAAATTTTGTATATCATTTAAAAGAGAATTTAATACTACATTCAGTTCAAAAAAACAATATTCAAATATTTGTAACGCAAAAAAAGTTATACGGTAAGAACTATCGATATACATTGGATACTGATGATAGCAGTGAATTATCAGTAGCCTTTATTTTTCATTAAAGCTTCAACATAGATGTTTCACTGAGCTGAAACTAGATTCAAGCTCTTCTTTCGTTATTACGTGATGCCAGGAATATTATAAAGGGTGTTTTTTTTAGAGGTATAGAACTTTAAATTGCAATAAAACAACGATGTATTCGATTGACATGAATTTTTTTTATTCGAAAGATAATCTTGAGGCATTACATTTTAAATATGATTTCTGGCATAGGACTGCCACGGCTGGCTCGGATGTAGTCCAATCTGGACGTCCAATTTTCGATGACTTTTTCCAACATTTGTGGCCGTATATCGGCAATAACACGGTGAATGTTGTCTTCCAAATGGTCAAGCGTTTGTGGCTTATCCACATAGACCAATGACTTTACATAGCCCCACAGAAAATAGTCTAGCGGTGTTAAATCACAAGATCTTGGAGGCCAATTCACAGGTCCAAAACGTGAAATTAGGTGTCACCAAATGTGTCTTTCAATAATGACGGAACCACAGCTCCTGGACATCATGTTGGAACCACATTGTTCAATTCAGGAATAAAAAGTTAGTAATCATCGCTCTATACCGATCCCCATTGACTGTAACGTTGTGGCCTTCATCGTTTTGAAGGATTCTACCAGCCCATAAAGCGCACCAAACAGTCAGTTTTTCTGGATGTAACGGTGTTTCGACATACACTTGTGGATTAGCTTCACTCCAAATGCGGCAGTTTTGTTTGTTGACGTAGCCATTCAACCAGAAGTGCGCTTCATCGCTAAACAAAATTCGCTTATGAAAATCGGGAACAACGGCAAAATCTCGTTTTGGGCCCATTCGACGAATCTACACCTTGCTTGATCATATTTAAAATGTAATGCCACAAGTTTATCTTTCGAATAAAAAAATCATGTCAATCGAATAATACATCGTTGTTTTATTGCAATTTAAAGTTTCTATACCTCTAAAAAAACACCCTATACTCAATTAGTATAATTATATACTCAATTAGTTCCTTTTTATTTCATGGGTACCTCATTCGGATAAGAGTTTTCAAATGGTAGCACAGGTTTTCGATAGGATTAAGGTAAGAACTGTTTCCTGGCCAGGACAATGATATTTAGTCAAGAAGCAATGGCATCAAATAAAAGATTAGATTGGACACCTAAAAAGAGGCGTGATGAGAAAGTGGTCTTTACTGTATATTAAACGTTAAAATTACTTGTGGTTACTTGTATGTTAAAATTGCAGGACAGGTGGTTGGTTCAGTGACTACATCAGGAGAATGAAATTTTCAAATAAAATGTCAGGAGACAAATTTAACAAAAAATAAAGCAGGAAAAGGCCGAAAAAGGTGCACCACATCTATGAATGACAGAAGAACAAAAATACTATGTGTCCAAGATAACAGAATGTCATCAACGGTCATCAGAAAATATCTGAGTGATGCTCGTTTTTCTGTCAGTTCAGAAATAATGAGTGGACAATTAGCAGATGCTAGACTCAAAGGTATAATTCCGCGAAAAAAACCTTATCTCAATTTACAGCAGCACTAAAAAAAGACTACAGTGATCAAAGGAACACATTAACCGGACAAATAATTAGTGGTTCCAAGCTATATGAAGGGATGAAACTAAAATAACATTATTCGGTAGGAATAGCCAAAAATACGTAAGGCGTAGAATATGAGAAATGCTACATCCTGAATGCATCTAGGCAACTGTGAATTATCCGCATAGATTTATCATTTAGCCATGCATATAATCGGATGCTATCGGTCGCCTTCATATCATCGATGGGACACTAAATTTCATAAAATACATTGAAACCATTCTAGAACCCAAACTATTTCATCAGGGATCTATTTTACCAACCATGCTTCCTTTTATTTTCAGCAAATTCTGTTCCTTGCCACATAGTTAATTAATCGAAAGACTGGTATCGTTCTAAGATCAATGTGTTGCTGTCCTGGACAGAAACAGTCCTGACCTCAATCCAATCGAAAACTTGTGGCACCGTTCGAAAACTCGTGTCCGAATGAGGAACCCATGAAATAAAAGGAACTAATTGCGGATATAATTGCTTCCTGTCGTCTTGTAATAACGAAGGAAGAGCTTAAATCTATTTTCAGCTCAATGAAACATCGATGTGAAACTAGAATAAAAAATAAAAGCTATCCCGCTAAGTACTGATAATCCTCTGCTATCATCAGTATCTAATGTATATCGATAGTTCTTACATTATGACTTTTTTTGCGTTGCAAATATTTGAATTTTGTTTTTTTGTATTAAGTATTAAATTCTGCTTAAAATGGCACAAAAAAACAAAGTATTTTACATAAAGTAACATTTTCTATAAGCATGCAAACTTAAAAAAACTTAACAATTTTAACAAGTGTCCACAATTTTGTCTACTACTGTATAAGCAAAATATTATTGAAGCATTTTTCATAGAAAGTAGGGGTGTAACTACCGCCGTATCAATGATACAGGGCTCCCAAGCTACAGGGCCCCAACATGTGTAAGCAAAAATTGTAAATATTTACGAGGCCCAAAAAAGGGCCCCGGGCCGCCTAAAGAACATAAACTATTGCCATTTTATTTAAAAGTGGTGCATTTCTCTCGGATTTGTGAAACTTTCCACAGAAATCACTTTATATTCCACGTTAAATCACTTTTATTCATTTTTGGTGTAACTATATTTTATTCTGAAGGCATATTTAAATATAACTGAATTAAAATTGTTAAATCAAAACAATCTAAAATATAAACAATCAACGTGTCCCACCCTCAGCGGGCCGCGGTAAAATTATCAAAAGTTGACCGGTACTCAGTGATAAAAAGGTTGCGGAGCACTGGTGTAATGGACCGGGCTAATGCACAAAAAAATCGGTCAAGAAATTCAAAATCCTCACGTTGCCGCGTTGTGAAACTTTGGAGAGTAAGGGCCCTGCTCGTATCGTTCGTGTTCATTTGACCGTGGTTTAAAATGTTTGCTAATGTTCGTGTTACTTCAAAGAGTAGATTTAATAAACAATGAATCCATCTATAGCCACTTAGGTGGTTAATATACATCGTCTTTTTTTTTTTTGAAGTTGCAAAATTTTATAAACTAAAATTTAACACTGATATGCAACTTATATGCATTCACATAATTTTAGAATTGTTCTTTTGTCTTTTTCAACGATCAATTACCTAACTATGTATCTTCTTTGCTTTCATGTCCAACTGAGACTCATCAAAAAATTGCTTTGGAACAAATATTATAAAATTGGATCATTTGTCCTTTGGAAGATCATCATTGACTTTGACTCAGTTTGTTGTTCCATTCTGATATGACACGACCTCGGTTCATTTGGATATCCTTAAAATTTTGAAAATTATAAGCATACGATAATCAAAGTCGATGCATAACAACCTTGGGCCAGGTTCTTTGTATCCAAGTACGAAAGAATAGATTCTTCAATAAAAGGGTTTAGCAATGGCGATAATGATTTTGCTTAATCGATCATATCAGAAAAAAAAAGTTAATCATTCAAGGAGAGCAGGGTCATTAAAAGTTTTTGGAGATAATAAACTTTACCTTTGCCGACCGATAACATCGCTTTGAAATGGAATTAAGTTGCTATTTTGTAAATAACTGCGTGTTGTTAACCTAAAAAAACTTGCGATTTAACCAAATTTATCCAAACGGAGTAGATAGGAGTCATCGCACTGGAAAAAAAATTCAGATAAGGAATGACAGATAAAAGTTACTCTTCAGCATAGAGTTAATTTATCGAAAAAAAAACCCTTTTTATTTATAACTGTATGACACATTTCGCTCCCTTTTGATAATCTTCATTTTGTCTTTCCTTCCACCAAATTAAGAATAAGTCCATGTAGATTGTAAAATTGAGGTTAGGATGCGGAACAATCTGGTTTTGAAAATAAAAATTAAATCTTCCTTTAAGGTATCCGACTACGTTCGGAACCGAGATTTTAAAAAAAAGCGCATAAATGGACAATTTTCATGATATTTAGTGTCAATCAGATTATAATACATGCATAAAATTTTTCAAAGGACATTTTGACAAAGAAAAATTTATTTAAATATAAATATTTTGACAAAAAATAAGTAAGAATAATCTTTTTCCAAATGTTCTCCTTTTGTGAAAAATGCTTCTATTATAATATTTTGCCTGTATATAGCTCAGACCTCTCTACAGAGGCTCAACTAGAATTTTTGAAAAATTCACATTATATTTTCAGAGTTACCATCAATTGAAACAATTATTCGCGTTTTTATTTTTTTCTTAAAATTGCTCCCTCTGTTGTCGTAAAATATGAATAAACTCACTTCTAAGTTATATATTTCAAAATTCTAGTTGAGCCTCTGTAGAGAGGTCTGAGCTATATACAGGTAAAAATATTATTATAATGAAGTATTTTTCACAAAAGGAGAACATTTGGAAAAAAGATTATTCTAAGTTAATTTTTTGCCAAAATATTGTATTTAAATAAATTTTTTCGTCAAAATGTCCTTAAAACAATTTTATGAATATATTCTAATCTAAGTGACACTAAATATCAGGAAAATTATCCATTTATGCGCGCTTTTGAAAATCACGGTTCGAACGTTGTCGGATACCTTTAAAAAATCTTAAGTTTGAAAAACGATAAAAAAAATATTTAAAAAATGATTCCCAAGAGTCGCAATGCATTCGATGACCTATCGTCAGGTATTCTTTTTTAATTTACTAATATTGCATGTTAAATTATTGCAAGAAAGAGACTGTTTATTCTATTTGTATGCAATTCGGCTATTTACCACACACATGATACAATGACCTTCTAGATTTTTGTCAGGCTCATAATATATTCAAATAATATTTGACTTGATTGATTGCTTATTTATTAATATTACACCTTGAAGTAGCTCGAAGTGTATTGGTAATGAATCTCGTTTTCCGAACGACTGTCAAGGACCAGAGCGACATCTGAACTGGTTTTTCTCTCACTTCCACTCCAAAAAAGAAAAGACATTGTTTAACGAGCATTTGTTCCTATTACTCTACAACAGGGGTCTTCAAAATGTGTTTCACAGAACCCAGGAATTCCCAAATCAAATAAAAATTCGGAAAAAAAAAGTATATTTATGTATGCAAAATACATTCCCCGTTCTCTATGGAGTTTGTAAGACCACAAGTATCTAAAACCATGTTTCGTAATTTGGGACCCTCGTCAAGTGGGGAGAACTTAAAATCAATTCGTCACTGGACAGCCTCTCTTTTTAGTAATTTCCTTCTTTTTTTATTATCATATAATAAAAGATTACTAAACATTTTTTTCCTTTATATGCACTACCCAGATCAGGGGTGTCCAACCCAAATGACCTTGCTTGGCACTTCGGAGAAACATTATAAATCTCGCGGGCCGCACATGAAAATATGTACCTTTATATCAGATTTGGAAACAAAAAAAAACATATATTGGAGTAAAACTTAAAACAGAATGAATTATTATTATTGTTTTCATTATTTTTTATGTATACGGACGTAGATAATATAATAATGCAATGAGCAAATAATGTTTAAAATATTACAGTTGCCATTTTCTTGAAAATTACGGTGTTCCTTTTGAATTGATCTTTCGTTACTCATTGTTGAAATTTGATAGTGCTGTCATTCGCAAACGATTAAGTATACATTGCCCTTTATCTTAACCATCCTGAATATTTTTTTAAACTTTAAAAACATCTCTGGCTTTTGGGTATTCAAACAGATAAGGTGGAGAAAGAAAATGAAAGTCGCACACACAGAGAATCATCTACCATCCATGGTAAGGATATGCATAATGCAATTCGGAATTTATTAAAGTAATTTACTATAGTAAAATCAAACGTAACTGTTTGATAAAATATAAATCTATTTTTAATCTAAAGGACATTTCTATTATCAAGAAGGATTTATTTTAAAAACAAGAAAGTGTAACAGGCAAATACAGTGTGTGTGTGTGTGTGTGTGTGTGTGTGTGTGTGTGTGTGTGTGTGTGTGTGTGTGTGTGTGTGTGTGTGTGTGTGTGTGTGTGTGTGTGTGTGTGTGTGTGTGTGTGTGTGTGTGTGTGTGTGTGTGTGATTTCCGCTCAAATAATTTCAAAATGAAAAAACTTTAAAACTGATATTTAAATTTTTTTAAAAAGAGTAGGTGGGCTGCAACTTTTACGAACTGGCGGGCCGCGTTTTGGACACCCCTGACCCAGATCAGGGATGGCGAATCTATGGCACGTGTGCCATTGGTGGCACGCGACACAATATTTTTGAGCACGCCACCGATCAAAACCGTTTGCATTTTAGTTTAAAAATTACGAAGTTCACTATGAAGTATTACGAACAAACGCGAGTGATAAGAGGCGGAGTGGAGAGGAGCACGCGCACGTTTGTTATTGTGGTTTTTTATTATTATTACAAGCACTTCCCAGGCTTGAGAAAATTTCAAAGATTTAGTTGTGCTTGAGAAACAAGACAATGAAAAAGAGTTACTGAATTTATTTCTGTAATTGATTCTTCAATCAAAGAATTTTCAGCGAAAATTTTCTCAGTTCATAAAGCTATCGTAAACTCTCCAAATTTATTATGTCCCCTGATGTGACTTCATTTGATAAACTGAACTTGTTCCAGTTTGGTTGGAAATTGAGGAATTTTTAAATGCTACTGATTGATTTCCCCTGTCTAATATTCATCTAGATTTCCAGTCTGATTGATTCCAGCTCAATATAGATTCAAAAAATGTATTGAAGCGTGGAAAAATTGGAATTAATTGAAACAGAAGGATTAACAAACTATATACAAGCAAAATGCCAGCAACGAAATTTGGGACACATTTTGTTGGATTCCAGACACATTGAACTGTTTGAAGAAGCTGGCCCATGCTATTTTAACCATATTTGTATCTATTTATGCCTCCGTCATTATTTTCAGAGATGAATTAATTGTCCTTTATAATCTGCAACAGCAGATGCTACTTTATAATTTGAATTGCACGTATAACTAAGAAACATTTACTACCATACAGAGTATAAAATGCATTTTTCGTAGTAAATAAAGAATTTTCCCCAGTTGTTAGTATTCAGTTTTATTATTTTCCAATAATCACAAGTTAAAATTATTCTCACGGCACCTCTATACCTCCTTATACATTTCTTTAGAAAAAATGGCTCGTTGATCCAAAAAAGTTCACCATCTCTGACCTAGATTGAGAAAATTCTGTTATGACCTTCGGTTGCAAAATAATTTCACTCATTAGTCCAATGTTTTGCAAAAATTAAAGGGAATGGAATTAATTGATTTTAGACGATATGTTTAAAAAGTACATTTTTCCATTTTTAAAAATACACGCACCCACTTTTAAGAGAACATTTAAAAAAATGCCTAACAACTGTAAAATATTTTCCAGAGGAGAAAACCAAGTATGTGAATGGATAAATCAGAAGGCTTGCCAATGAAGGAGAACGAACAACTTATCAACATATCAACAGATTCGATATTGAGATCTAAATTTAAACAGGAGAACAGCTCCTACATTTTTAAGCTGCAAATTTCAGAGTACACGCAAGTTTCTTCCAGAGTTTTAAGTATATTTCTCAAAGTATGTGGAAGCAAAAGCAAAATATAGAAACAAATTAATGCAGAATACGAAATGCGATTGCAGATAGCTTCAATAGACCGACAGTTTGAGCGAGAAAAAAAAAAGTACTAACATGTCTCCCACTAAAGTTTGATTCTAATCAATGGGCACGGAAACAAATGAAAACCATGGGGTCTAAATTGTAAATATTAAGGTTTATTTTAAAGAAAAACATTTAAAGAGAAACACTCAATTCAATTAGTAACACTCTGACATACTTCCCTCCTTCGTACCCAAAGACAGAATGAATTCCTTTCTAACCCCCAAAGGGGAAAGAGGCTATTCATCCCCATTTTCATCTGGCGCTCCCTTGAGCAGGTGGTGATGAACCCTTCCACTTCTACACTCCCAGTTACTAGATATAATACAAGAGTAAATGACATCTGGAGCCAGAATTTATGCCATTAATAAGTAAATTACATTAATATTATGTTAAGAAAATTTAACATTAAGTACAGTATTTGTCTTAAATTGTCTTTACTTAAAGTAGCTATAACATGTTGATCTACTTTAAATGTTTTAAAACGTATTCTTTTAAGAGTTTTTTTGGGGAGGGGATCCCCGGAAACACCTTATACCTTTAAGAACTCCGTGTGCCGACAGAGTTTGAAAAACACTACTCTACAAGAAAATCTTTTCCCGAATCAGGATTAGAACATAAGGCTCAATTAAAATACGATGGTCACCACTTAGCCAATATAGTCTCCAATAATATCAACTCGAGGTTCACTGAAACTTGTTCCATCCTAAAATTTTGAGACAAAAATACTGTCAACATTCTACTTCGTGTTTTGGCGGAATTTGTAAGAAACCAACGAACGCTATAAATTGTTCGAATGTATTTCTACCTTGCGCACACCAAAACAGTACACTGCAACCACGAGTGTAGCTAGTTCTAAGCGGACCCCATATGAAAACTTCTTGAAAACCCTTTTTGGGGTCCTTAATATATTAATAATTTGTTTCTACACGTATGTTGGGCTCCTGTATCATTGATACGACGGTAGCTACGCCCCCGATTGAACTCACTGCGAGGATGTATAGAAATTGAAAATTCGACCTAGGACATCTGTTTTTTTTTTAAGAGAATATAACGATGCATCGATGGGTGGTAAAAATAACACAAATGTATATACTAAATTTGTTTCGAAATTTGTTACAAACTAACAATTAATTTGTAAAATTGAAAGGAATTTTCCATTCTCGAGTGTGGATGGTACGCAATCAAACTATGTTCAGACAAATAATCTCTGTCGAAATACCATGAACGTCATTTTATTTCAATAATTAATTGCATACCAACGTGTACAGCATATCGCTGGCGATTTGGGGTCAAAAGCTTCTTAACGTGCTTGGCACGTATTTCCTGCGCAAGCGGATAAAACCAAAAAACCGTTTATAAAATAAAGCACACAACGCCCTATAATACAGAATCTTTTCCTACAAAGAAAATGTCATTTTTTATCTTTGTAATTGGAGGGGGTCTCATCTTTGTATGTTTATCTTTTCTTTCGATAATATTAACAAAAAAAGTGGTCGTTATTTTACTTTTAAAAATGAATCAGAACTTTTTGTCACCAATTTACGCATTAAGATAAATAATTAATATTATCAAATACAATGGATGAATTATTCTTATCCAAATACTTTTGTGATAATCAATTTTCAACTAAGAAAGGGGAATATCTCTTTTTAAAAAAAAAATGTCTTGCGAAATTTTTTGATATTTTATTATCAAGATAAAGATTATTGCATAGATGAAATAAACTATCAAAATATAATCGAATCAATTTTAATATCAATGGATATTTTTTTATCATAAAAATGTAGAAGAAATGCTTAAGAAAAAAGCAATCCTGGTTTTGATACCTGAGAACATTAGGATTATCTATTTTCTCAATTCTAGAAATGTAGAATCCAACTTTGAGTTGGCGGGATGCCAGCTCAGGTGTATTCCTCATCACTGGCTCTAAGTTATTTTCGACGGAGCTTAGTGCGATGTTAATAACCAATCAACCCATCTCTGAACTGGTTTGTCGATGAATCATTTCTATTTTATTTCTAAAAGTAATGCTTCTACAATAAGGTGCATATTTCCTCTTCGGTTCATTTTCAGTAGATAATTGATAAAGCACTTGAAGTAAAATTTAATTTAAAATGCATGACGCCAGTGAAAAATTTACCAATCTCATTAACGAGGATGAGATTCGCAAAAATTAATACTGTTTTTAAATATAAATTTTAAAAAATGCTTTGTGTGAAAATTGTAAAAATAACAATACTTCTTAAACACGTTTTTCTCAAAAAAAAAATTGTATGATATAATTATCAAATGTAAATTTTGGGTTCCTCTCGTGTGAGATATTTATTTTTACAAAAGTAAATTTTAGTTACATGAACTATAACTTTTTAAAATATAAGTTTTCTCTCTCTCTCTGCTCTGTGTCTCTCTCTCTCTTTCTGTGTGTGTCTCTCTCTTTCTGGTGGCCGCGGTACCTAGTAGTCAAGGTATCGGATCGTGGCTGGCCTTGTCACGAATTCGAGCCCATTACCTCTAAAGACCCGCCATGTAGGGGCGATGCACGTTAAATCTGTCGAGAGCTTGAACGTCCTCCCATTGGTGTAGTGTGGTAGTTAGGAGGGGATGCCAGCTCGTGTCATCCTAGTCACTCGACCATGGTTCAGAATTACGAGGTCCGTCGCCCAAAGCCCTCGTGTAGCTGAACAGTGCGGCGTTAATATTCACTCACTCTGTGCGTTTTCTCTCTATGTGACTTGACTGTATTAAATAAATTTTTAAATGAGAAGGATGGTGATGCATTTACATAAATGGTTTTATATTAGGTGTAATATTCGAAATCTGCATTCTTTCAGACTCTGCAAAAGAGGGAAATCTAACGTTAGACTTTCATGGACCCTATAAATATACGCTGAAACCCCGGGGATCCACGAATCCCAGTTTAAGAATCGCTGGTATAGTCGAAGAATGACTTGGAATCAATATTGTCTTTTTTTACAAAATTTGTAAAACCGATGAGACAAATCAACCGTAAATCATAGAACAATGTATGTCCCAATAAAATATTAGCTATCACAATTTTTATTTATTTTTTCCTTATACTTAATTAGTACCTCCTTGCTTTTTTAACACACAAATTACTTGAAATTATTAAAATATATATATGCAGTTATTTTATTATAGCATCATAAGTTCACACAAATATAAATGAATGGCATGCGTATTAAACTTCAATTTATATTTTCTATCTATAAAAGTCACATCTTTATATTGTTCTTATTTTATACATATTCTATTTCATCCTATATTAAATGCTCATTATAGGTAAACAAATTTTAATAAGTTAATCTTCAGAATAGCAACCATTTATTTAAAAAATCATGCTGATTCCGTTCAAAACTTATTTGAGCCATAATTTGCAACAAGAGCATAATTTGGTAAAGCACAATGAATAAGGAAATCATTTTGTGCCAAACCTCGTGCAAGAAAACTAATTCTAAATCGTAACTTTTTTTGACTTGTTTCTTTAACAAAAATTGCTAAAATGTTTCCTTGTTCGCTGAATTATCCTTGAAATTTGTAACCCTTAAAAAAAAAAGTAAAACACACACATTTTTTACTTGTCTTGATAGTTAATAAACACCTTCCTATAATCTTAATTAGAAATGTATTCCTAAGTTTTAAAGATTAAATTTGCTCACTTATGCCTGACAACTCGTTTTCAAATTGAAACATTGAGATATTTCCATCAGAAATAAGATTTTTTTTATAACTATAACAAAAAGAAAGTTATTTGCAAGAATTAAAGTAACTGTAGTAAACGAAGAGTCATAGTCACGAACGCGTAGCCGGCGGAATTTCTGACAGCCGTGAATTTGAATCCTGGTACCCCTAAAGACCCACCATGACGAAGTCACGTTAAATCTAAAAGATCAGTCTTCACGAGGATATGGTCAATATTTGTAGAAAGTGGTACCAACTCGAGTGGCGTCCTCGTCACTTTAGCCTACTATGGCATTGCTAAGGTGCAGCACTGCTGAGGTCACTCCTGTGAAAGGCTACGTTAGGACGACTCTGGGATGCTCGTAGGGTGTAAGACTTGATAGGTCACTGTAGGTCCAAGTGAGTCTAGAAGTTGATCGGAGAGAGAGAGAGACACTTGAAGTGTGCTGGAACTCGTCGTAGATGAGTTGAAACCCGTAGAAGTGTCTCTCTAGCGTCTGTGAAGCTTTTCTTCAGCGAGTTTCCCCTTTTTGGTGTTTATTTAAAGATCGAATACGTCACGCCCCTTCCAAGCCTCTCGTAATGCAGAACCACTTCTCTTTGGACGGAACCGGGATTATTATTCAGCTATTGGTCCTAGTCATCCCTCACGCGGTGGATGTTGAAGCCGAAGAATGGCGGGAACTACGCCGGTCACTTCTCAGTCAGCTGGATAAAGGGAGGTCAAGGTTAACTTGCCTTGGAACATAAGTGTTGGGTGTCCGGTCTTGAATAATTTCCCACGCGAAATTATATGACCTTTGAGACTTCACTATTTCCCTTACATGAGATGGGTGGTCCTTTTGGTGAAGACCGCCGCAAGCCTATGCTCTAAACTGTGGCCATTCTTGATTTTCATACGGCTTACTTCTTCAAAAAAGTTCAAAAACAGAGACGTTTCCTTCTTATAGTTTACATGAAGTGTTTGTTATATTGATGTCCACACACTGCAATATCACTGCAAAGTTGATGAAAGATCTTTGGGTTCTTTTCGAATTCTCCAGAAGTATGACCATCACATTCAGAAAGTTGCCTAATTAATGCATTTCCTAATGAAAGGAAGATAACATTAAGAACAAAATTCAGATTTTGATTTTATGTCTTAAAATTTCTTCAATCTCTTTCTTCTCTCATAAAAAAAAATCAGAGGTTAATCGGGAAAAATTAGTATGTTATATCGAAACGTCAAAACAATGAAATTTATAAAGATTGAAATTTTATGGAAAAAAAAGCCAATCGCGTTGATATTTATCACACACACATAAAACGCTATGCATATGTTTGACAGGAAAGTTAAAAAGTAAGAAATATACTAGTTTGTAGTTGAGTGTGTGTAGTTGAAGGGGGGAGAAACTATTACACCACTACTCAAAATTAAAATTGCAAAAACCATCAAAAAATCCGCGTAGCACAATGCAAATCATGGGATTGGTAGAGGTGAAAAACATATGCGAATGATTAAATTTGTGTGCGCCTCAGTGCATATGATACCCAATTTCTGCCACGTTATTCAGGCAGGGAAATTTTGGATCTCATATTACACGAAGAACTCTCAATAGCCAGAATGAAATTGACATCTTTACCTGATTGGCATCCTTACTTAATCTCTCTTCCCTGGAAGAAGTATGCAGGAGCAGGGACATTTTAAAGCTAGGATCAATTAGTTCCAGCCCCACGATCAGGGGGCGTCTTAAAGAAATGCCAACTGGGCCTTGTCGTTCTCGATTCAGTCTTAATAAGATCATGATTAAAACAATTTTAATTCTCAAATGCTATTTCTAGTTGTATTCTCCGAAAACTGGGGATTTCGGACTATATGTCAACTGGCAACAGTGGCAAGACTGTATTATGTGACGACCGTCGTCCATGGTATGTGACTTAGGCCTGCCACCATAAACCATTTTTACTGATTAAGTCAAAGAGCAGCAGTCGGTCAAGCTGAATTTGTACGGATTGTAAACATGCACATTTGTTTGTTTCGGGTTACTGTTTGTACGAGTATTCGACCTCAATAAAACCATGATCCGAATAATTGTAAGCCACCAAATGTTCTTCCCAGATATAGTCTCCAAAAGCTGGGA
>BMAU01002546.1:0-89921 GCA_019973935.1 Trichonephila clavipes
CAAACATGCGGTCTGTGGCCCGCATGTTTGCTGAGTTTGCTGTCCGTAGCGACTTAAAGAATTCTTAAATGTCAAGCTATTAAAGTTTTTTTTGTTGCATTTTAAAATTTATTTGAAGCGGAAATTTTTATAAATTCATCACATTTTAACCTAAGTTACCTATTCTTGTTTTCAAAGAAATCCTATTTGATAATAGAAATAGCCTCAAGGTGAAAAATTATTCTTTATGTTTTATTAAAATTTTCATTTAATTTTACTATAGTAATATTTTTTAATCAATTATTAAATGCATTTAGGCATACGATTCACTATATATGGCACGACGATTCATCACCAGAACAACTTTTATTGTGGTTAGTGACTTGAAAGCTGACAGTCGTTGATATTGTTTATTCAAGACTTAATTTTGGTTCGAGAGTTCAACTCTATTTACTTCCTCTGAAAGCAGTAAATTTATTTATTATTTTATCTTTAATTTCATGTTTTTACATGGACTTGGTGAGCATAATTTTTCTTTTCTTTTACTCAAGGCTGTTTTCGCCATGTGTACGAGAGCATGAACTTGACGCGGAGCACAATTTCGGACAGAAAAAATGCTTCAATTTTTATAAAAATTTGTGACATTGTAACTTATGCATTTTTTTATAATATAGTGTTTTTAAAATTTCAAAATATTTCATAAATAATTAGTTTTTTCGTTTAACAAGTGAATGGATAGCTCATTTAGCATTACGGTATAGGAAAAAAAATGCAAAACACATTTTATAAAAGAGAAAATGTCAACTCGGATAAAAATGAGCACTATGATAAAATAAGTGATTTTGTGCAGTATACTAGGCCATAATATAATATTAATGTTTGAGTACTTTTATATCTGAAAAAATATTCCGATTTCGGTCCCTATTCCTTTACGTTAGCCGAAGATAGCCTTAAGGAATTAGACTCAAGGTGAGTCTGGCAAAGACTGAGGTATCCAATGTCAAAAACCACTTAACAACACAAATTCAAAATAAGATGTATACCGGGAATGGGAATGTGAAATATTTCCGTACTCCTACGTATGAAAAGAAACTGTCATTATATGAGCCGGACAAAGGAAAATAACAGAGATAAATATATTTTTAGAAAATAAACAAAAGCCGTCATCTATCCCCGAAACAAACCCGCAACTACTTTATACGGAGATAAAAAGCAAAATTCCCAGATATGATCAAATTTCTAATATGCCATTTACTGGAAATGGAAAAATACAATTTGCTACTTCGGATCCAGTTTGTGCAGTACAAATTTTACATTTAGATCAAATATTGAATGCTTAGGTTAATGCATGTGTCATATGGGAGGGTATTACATCCCGCCTCTTAATATACGAAATTCCTACTAATGTATCCTTGAAAGAATCGTCTGCGAAATTACAAAGTAGCAATAATTTTGAAATTGCAGAAATTCGCAGATTTGTAAAATCAGGTACTAGTCCTGAAGTATCTCCCGTTCTGATAACCATACTTGGAATGGTTTTACCTGACAACGTCAAACTTTGGGTTTATTAATCATAAGATTCAACTATTCATTGACAGACTTAGACAATCAGAGGCGGCGCGTGGCCTGAACTTCATGTGGGCAGGACACATTTCGCGAGGCCCTTTGTTGGCGTAAGAGAGAGAGAACAGGGTTTATAAAATAAGATAACCAATTTTTATTCATAAAGAAAAAAACCAAACTTTTTACTCATATTTCTTTGGCACATTAAATAGTTAAAAAAAATTAAAGAAACAGAAATGTTCTACCTTTAGTTTTGCTCAAATCCTTAGTGATTGGCTCTTAATTTTTATCTTAGATGCTCTATCTGCTTGAATAATCTCCCATACACAAACACACATTGTACTTTTTGCATAATTTTTTTTTTATTAGTCTTGATTGTCATGTACAAAATTATATGCAAAACTTAATATTTATTCTGATAATTAGTACGGTTTATAATTAAAATTGTATTGTATTGTAGTTTTATAATACCATCAAAGTACCTACATAATTTAATTCAATACATTGTTATTGTAAGAAGGGGGGAGGAATTATGATTGAAAACTGGGGCGCAAATATTGAAAATTTGAGAACTGCTTTATCGCTGTCCAAAACATTCTTTTTGGTACCATGAAATCCTTTAGATTCTTTACAGGATATCTATACACAAGGACGGAGAGTTTGACCCCCATAGACCAGCAGATTTTTAATATTTAGCATAAAGATGTGACGGCTCGATCTGCGATCTTCTCACTAATAGTCCTCTTGGGGAATTTTCGGTTCTTGGAAATTATGTTATTAGAAATCTTCCCCCGAAGAAGAGAACGTGATTATGCAAATTAAGACCACTATATTATGTCTAGGCTTTCTAGTTAGAGAGAGAGGTAGGGTAGACTGCTAGTGGAGCAGTGATTAATCAAATTTAAAGTGTGACGCAGATAGTTAGTAATTGATAAATTGTAATCATTAAGGTGATGATCTGTCACTTAAGCTTTAGTCGAGATTAGATAGCTAAGAAGTAAGAGTAATTGAATTGAAATAAGTGCTATAAGTAATTAAAGCCGTCTCATATCTCGCGTACTTCGCTAATTGTCTTCATATTGACTAATGGGGGGCATCTCTTAACATTGATTGATCGAACTTGTGTTGTGGTTTGTGCTGTAAATAAATTGAGTTATTTTGAATATGGTTAGTCTTCCTCCCCTTTCTTAAACACCTTTAGGTTCGGAGGTAAGATCCTTACAAAGATTATGCCTCAGCACTTTTTATCACTTAAAAAAATGAACCCCCCCCCCCTATAAAAAATTATGTGTACGTCCCTGCTTCAGTTTACTAGTTTTATTACTAAACTATCGTGTCAATAAGATTCATAAATCCAAGCTGCTAAATATTTTGTGCAGGTTTGCCTTTTTACTTTGTGCTTTAAGAGACACGTTTGCAGCTCTTCAGACTTCTCTGTATTCTTAAATTATTCTCTTCTTTGTATTAACAAAAATTAAATATGTTTAATAAGAAAATATTTTTTCCCTTTATTTTTTCTTTTATAAATATGTGCATTGAAAATTTTTTCCGTATTTACTTATATATTTATTCATTAGATTGCTTAAGACACTTACTCGTGTAGTAAATTGTTTCCCGTTAACAATGATTTTAGAAAATTAGTGAAAATATTCGGATTATTCCTAAAACAGGCCATTTTATTGGTAACAATATCCCCATGCGAAAACATTCCTTGGAATGATTCATGCAACGTCCCTCAGCGGAAATGACAGAAACACTTTCTTTATGATGGGAGGCCGCTGGCCCCTGAGATACAGTTTTAATTTTTGCATTTGCCCTGTTTACAGGAAATAGGGATTGCACAGGAATGTGGGTGCGTCTAGGTTCAACGGACCTTATGGCCGGCAAGGTTATGTTCTTGCGCTCCAATCAGGGTGATAGATTGGACGGTAATGAATCCGTAGCGGATTCTTTTCGAAGTGATCTGGTCGGCTTTAAAAGCTGGTCCGGAAGATTTCTCGGGGCTTTTCCTCCCTCTTAAGTCTGCCAGAAAAACCTCCAGTCGGGAAGCGAACTCGCTACCCGGGGTCACCCGTTCCGTCACTCTTATTCTCAACAGATAAGTACCACCCTTGTAATATTTAACGTTTCTTTTACCAATATGTTAATCAATAAATATAATTGTTACCACTATACGATCGGACTGTTAATTTAGTGTAATGTTAATTTGTCAATAGTACTTAACTAATTTTAACTTAAGTCATGATGCGATGTTAAATTAAGAATCTGGGTTTAGGACATAGAAATGAAATAAGCTATCATCAGCGTCGCATCGAATATCAATTCTTCATCGTGACCAGTCGTCGGAAATTTTTTTTTTCATAAAACGATGGTGATGGGTCACCGAATAATCAATCCTCTTCATCTGTTAAACATGTAAAAAATTTTTATTGTGTGCTATTGTGTTTTGATTGTATCTATTATATTAATTTTCCAGTTGTGAAATTTTTTTTCTTGTAGTTTTTTTTTATTATTATTTAGATATTTAGAGATGTTGTTAATGTATTTTTTTCTTATGCTCTTTGTTAGTATATGTATGTGTGTATTCATTATTTTAACTGATCTAGCTATGATCTCAATTTCTTATGTGTTGATATGTTTGTATAGTGGATTTTAGTGTGTTCAAATTTTTTTTTTCCGTTTAATCAATTCGAGTGTATATTGTCATATGGAGTACGTGTTTCGTTGCTAGTTAACAATTTTTTCGCCCGAATGTTTGAAGTGGTTCAGTTAATTGATTATGCTTACTGTTCTCGTAATATGTTAGAGCATTGGACTTCGTAAATGCGCTTGATTTGTTGTTGTAATTTTTTTTCTCTCTCCTTGTTTCTGTTAAAATTTGATTTGGAGTTGTCATGCAAATTATTTTTTTGGGTCATTTGGTCGCTTGAAAGTTTTGTGTGGGGATTGAATCTTGGCGGATGTTGGTTCACTCCGGCGCTTTAGGAGGAATTTTCTCCCTCGCGCCCCCCTGCTGTCGCAAGCGAAATCAGATATTCAGCCTCTCTTTTTCTCTATAGGGTCGCCATTCTCCCCCCCCCACCTTTTTTGCTGTTTGTTACTTTTCTCTCGGAGCTACTCGATGATAATATTTTTTTTTCTCGACGCAATAGCCTTTCTTTCGTAATATTTTGTTTTGTCGAATTTTGTGGAAATCTTCTATCTTGCATCATGATTAGTTACAACTTAGTTATTTATATTGCATTTTTCAAATTTGTATGAAACTTAGCTAAACTTTACTTAGCGCTCGTTTTTTTTATAATAAAAAAATGGAATTTTTGGTTTTCCTCTTACATTTAATTCACATACTTTCCGCTGGAATTTTTTTTATAACTATGCAACTTGTGTCACGTCGTTTTCTGATGTTTAAGTGAGACATTGTTGTAATTAGTTATTTAATGAATTTTTAGCTCAGATTTTTTTTGTGCACCTTGTTTTATGTAATGTTTGATGTTTTAGTGAGATAAAATTTTGTACTTAGTTATTTAATGAATTCTAGCTCAATTTTTTATGCAATTTGTTTCATGTCTTGATTTGATGCTTAAACGACATAATGTTGTATGTGGTTAATATCCATTTTAGCTCTAGATAAAATATTTTTTGATGCTATGTGTTTTATGCAATATATAAAATTTGTTGTTTGTAATAGGATTGTTTTTTTAAAATTTTGCTATGCGATTCATGTATGCACGTCAATTTTAATTTTATAAATTTTAAGCTTTAATTCATGTTTGCAACAAAAATCAAATTTTGGGGTCTTTGGACACCTGTCATGAAATTTGAATGTTGTTACTATACATACATATTTGACATTTTTCATTTATTAAATAATTTTGTGTTGCGGTTATTATCTAGTATTTTAAATTTTTTTTTTTCATACAAAAGGTTCCTTTATTGAATAAGTTAGTTCATACTGATTTGATTGTGTATAACTGTGTACTTTTCTTGTTAAATTTTGAGTTAATTTTTTTTGGTAGCGGTATTTTGTCAGAAGCAATTTTAGTGATAAGTTGTGTTAGTGTATTAATTTTAAGTGGCTGTGTATTACTGAATAATGATATCTTTGGAATTTATGCTTGTTAAGATATGGATAGAGGTGGTTGTTTGAATATTTTCCATAAGAAATTATGTTGAAACTTAACTTTGTTTTGCTCAAGTTGTTTTGTTCTGTCATATGATTGCTAATTTTAATTTAAAACTTTTATAGTCTTTCGGTTAGGTGTTTCAATGCTAATTTAATTTTTGTGTTTTTTTTTTTTGCTATAGATGTGAATTTTTTTTGTTTGCTTAGGGCTCTAGTTAAATTGTGGTTTGGTTAAATGAATGTGCAGTCAAAATAATTTTGTCTCGCTTGTGTGCTAAACTGTACTAGGAATTGAATGTTTTGTTGATGTCGTTATAGTAGTTCTGTTGGTTTAGGTTAATTTTGTTTTAGTCATGGTAGCGCTTGGGTAGATTATTGAATTGAGTATTTATATTGAGTTTTTTTTTATGGCTTTGGATTTTCATTGTAGTTTTGTATTGTTATTTGGAAATAAGTTTATGGTTAGATAATGGTATTGTTAAATTTTATGTTTTGTGTACGCGTAGTTGTGTTAGCTTTGAGTTTGGTATTGACAAAAGAGGAGAATTTTGATTTAGTATTGTTTGTTTTTGATATTGAGTTTGATAATTTTTTTTTGGTTTGAAAATGTTGAAGATGATTAGGTGTGGAATTTTTTTTTGTTTTATTAATTGTTAAAGGAGTTAGAGAAGTTTGAGTTAGGGATTTCGTGGAATATTTGAAGAAGTTATTCGAAGGAGATAGATAAATTTTAATTTGATGAATTTGTAGAATAATTGGGAAAGTTTTTTTTTTTTTATGGAGATACATAAGTTTGCGTTCAAAAGTATGTGGTTAATCCGAGAGTTGTTTTATATGGAAATGGAAAATTGAGTTGTAATAATTATACGGTATATTTGAGAAAGTTGTTTTGATGTAGAGAAGGTTATTTTGAGTTAAGGGTTTTGGGCAATGGAAAATTGAGTTGAAAAAATTATACGGTATATTTGAGAAAGTTGTTTGGATGTAGAGAAGCTAATTTTGAGTTAGGGATCTTGTGCGATTTCGAGTAAATAAGTTAATGAACATAGATAAGTTGAATTAATGATTGTGTGGTATATTTAAGAATGTTTTGAGATGAATCTAGGAAAGTTCGAGTTGAGGATTATGTGAGATTTTGTGTAAATAAGCTGATGAGCAAAGATGGGTTTTAGTTATTGGTATTGTGGAGAAGTCGATTAATTATTTGGAAGTGGCAGATAAGTTTAGTTAGTGTTATAGAATGATATTTGAGTTATTAATTCGACGATTTTCGATGAATTGAGTTAGCGGTATTGTTGTAAATTGAGGATCTTGGTTTTTTTTTTTTGTACATTTGTTGCGCGTATAGTGAAACATTTTGAGTTTTTTTTTTATTATCTAGAATTGATACATTGTATTACATAGAATGTTAAAAAGTTATGTTGATTAGTTAAGTGATATTTTTGGGGGGAATTGTGTTTAATTATGTGTAGCACTTGTAATAAACTTTTTTTTGCTTTTTGTTTTAGTTAAAATTACTTTACTCTGTATGTGTCGCCTCATATGTCATGGGTTGCATTATCAATTTTATGTTTATAAAATTTTTTTTTGAAATTTTCAACTGCATTTGCGATTTCTGGAATTCATTTCCCAATATGGAAATTCGCATGTATTTGAATGTAGAAGAAATTGGTTTTTTTTCTCTCAAATTTTTAAAAGTATTAATCTATATAGTTATTTTTTTATAATCGGATTTGCATGGGTTTTTTTCCTTCTGCCTTTGTAAACATTGGGGTTGCATCCTGATCAAATGCATACTCATAGTTTGCAATTCTAAATTCAATCATATTAATTTTTTTTCTTAATTTCAAATTGTAACCAATGCTTGTAGTGAATTTTTAAAATTCCTTAGGCTACTAAGCATTCTTAGAGGTTATAATTTTTTTTTACCGTTTACACTATTCGTTTCAATTTATAGCTTTTAATTTGCAAATCTGAATTTAATTACATTTATTTTTTTTTAAACTTTCAATTGTAACCAATGCTTGTAGTGAATTTTTTTAAATTTCTTAGGCTATTAAGCATTCTCGGAGGTTATATATATATTTTTTCTCACCTATGCACACCCATTGCTTCAATTTCTAACTTTTCACTTAAAAAAATTTTTTTTTCACGAAAGATTGTTATGTTGAGGGTTAAATTAGTAATTTTTTTTGGTGGTTTGGGACATGCACATCACATTAGTCGTGTCAGGATTTCAATGTTAAACGATTATGAGGTGTCTGTTTCTGAGTGCCACGTTTGTATTGATTATATATGTTTTCACTAGTACTTATTTCTTATCACAAAGTATTTTGTTCGATGCGCATATGTGTGGTTATTGTGAGTAGCGAAACTGTTATATATGCAATTTTTGATTTTACTATGCGTTACTCGTCTTATTTTTTTTTATTATTTAGTGGCACATGTTTCTTTGTGATTATTCGATTATTTCTATTTGTTATTTTATATATGTTGTCCTTGTGTGAATTGTTTGGTGACCCATATCTCATTCGATAATTATTTGTTCGGAACATGAATTTAATTGTAGTTGTTAGTAGTTGAATTTTTTTTTCATTTCCTCTCTCCTTTCGCAACGTTTAAGGAATTAGGATTAACATGCAATTTTCTTGTTGGTTGTTTTTTTGTGTGCGCAAATTTTTTTTGTTTAAAAAAATTTTTTTTTAGACAATGCTTCTTGAATTTTTTTTTATGATGAGTGATTGGAGGACGAGATGGGGACCTCGAGTATCTGAAAGCCCTGTGGCAGAGTGGGAAAATTTGTTCTCCCTATTTTACATACTCTACTGATGCTGGCTCTCCTACGAGAGTGTTCGTGTTTTTTTTCTGTTTCAGGACATTATGCCATCGGGACTTACTGTGCATTGGGTCTTGATTGCTCCACGAGATAGTATCCTGCAAAATGTTGAGACTGTGACTCAATGTTTCACCTGGCCTTTGCACCACTGGAGGAGCCCCCGCGGGATTCAGACCCACCAGTTCTTCATTTCACGAGAGATTTACTGCATAGAACAACTACGTCTCTATAATGCTGAGGACTGTGACGTTATGCTTCAGTGGACAGTCGTTCTTGCCCAGGAGTTTGATGACGGACACGGGACTGTTGAACTGTTGTCATGATTGCAATTACATGTTACGTTATGCTTCACCCAGCCTCAGGAGTCTTCATTAAGATTGGATGTTTCAGTTATCATTCTTCAAGAAGTGGACATTCGTTCTTGACCAGGAGTTTGACGAGGGACGACGGGACTGTTTGAACTATGGTCGCTATTGCATTTATATAATATTTGCATTTTCATGAATGATTTTTTTGTGTGTTTCTTGTTTCTAGTTTTGTTAATCTGAAAGAGGGGAGGAGTGATGGGAGGCCACCGGCCCTGAGATACAGTTTTAATTTTTGCATTTGCCCTGTTTACAGGAAATAGGGATTACACAGGAATGTGGGTGCGTTTAGGTTCAACGGACCTTATAGCCGGCGAGGTTATGTTCTTGCGCTCCAATCAGGGTGATAGATTGGACGGTAATGAATCCGTAGCGGATTCTTTTCGAAGTGATCTGGTCGGCTTTAAAAGCTGGTCCGGAAGATTTCTCGGGGCTTTTCCTCCCTCTTACGCCTGCCAGAAAAAACCTCCAGTCGGGAAGCGAACTCGCTACCCGGGGTCACCCCTTCCGTCACTCTTATTCTCAACAGATAAGTACCACCCTTGTAATATTTAACGTTTCTTTTACCAATATGTTAATCAATAAATATAATTGTTACCACTATACGATCGGACTGTTAATTTAGTGTAATGTTAATTTTTCAATAGAACTTAACTAATTTTAACTTAAGTCATGATGCGATGTTAAATTAAGAATCTGGGTTTAGGACATAGAAATGAAATAAGCTATCATCAGCGTCGCATCACTTATTTTATGATCTGCTTAAGGGCTTATAAAAAGAGGGTTGATATGACCCTTCAGGAAATCACTCTTTTGCAAAAAGAGATAGAGTTGATGCAATTTAAAATCAGCTTCATTCCTTTAAAACGTCAAAAGGTAATTATGACTTTACTTTTGATTTATTTTGTATTTCCTCTTGAGGCTTAAAAAATTTACAAATATTTTTATCATAATAAGATAAAATACAAACATAAGTTCATTATTTGCTTTCCTTTACAAAAGGGCCAGTGAAAATAATGTTCAGCTTAATAAAAACCATTTCCAAAAAAAAAAATTCTTTTTTTGTATATTTTCCGTTTTACCTAAGCTAATTTTAATACTTTTGTCTATATATTTATATATGTATTTCAATGGACTTTTAAACTAATTTGATATTGATTAAAATACATCAATACTTGTTTCCTTTGCTTGAATATAGCTTGTATTGAGTTATGAAATAAAAAACAGGACGTCTGCATCATAGATTAGAACAGAGGTTCTCTCTCAAACTTGTAATGCTTTTCTATTTGGGGTAGAATCTGGCTTATTTTATATTGAATTTTTGTCAATTCATGAACTTCAAATGTGTTTATGAATGTTGGTATATTGTGGCTAATTTAAAAACATTTACTTTTCTATCTGTCTTGAAGTGTAGTGTGAAAAACTTCGGAAAATACATGTTAATTTTAAACATTTATTAGATTCCAGTTAAAATTGCTCCCAGCCTTCTTTATAGAGAAGGTCAGCTCAGATTACTTTTTCTTTTTTCTTAAGTGCCGACTGTATGATGTAGAAAATCGACAGCGGCCATGTCGTATGATTATGCGTCATATAAAAAATCCCCTTAAGTGCCGAGTTGTCTTGGGTTCTCTCGGCAAAATTACATTCCTAAGTTTAATTTTGCATCCTCAGAGCTCAGGTGTCTCCCTCTGTAGAAGAAACTGAACATCAAAATTATTTGCGGCAATTGGTATCGCCTATATGGTGCCGAAATAAAAAGTGATACCAGCCCCTGGGGAATGAACTGGGTCTGTAAAAGTAAAAAATTCCAAAATGCAGCCCACAGAAATTTTTTTTCTAAAGTGAACTGGCAGCATACTATGCATTTGAGATGAGATATCCTACCAGATTGAAAAGATTTTTTTCAGGTGTTAGATGTTAGGGCCATTAGAAAAAAAGTAAAATAAGTATAGAGGAAGAAGGAAAACTGAGAAAACTAGAAAACTGGGGAGAATTTTAAGTTGTTTTTCTAATATTTACTTCAAATAAAAATACTTTTTAAATAATGATTTTTCGGAAAATGAAATTTTCGCGATGATTTGTGCATGAAAAATAGGATATCACTCTAAGACAACCCAATGCAATTCAATGAAGTTTGTAATGTTACGAGCCCTTTATAGAGTGTAACAAACCACACGTTTTAAGACAGTTACATTTAACTGCATTTTACTACCCTTTTTAACTTAGAACACAAAGTAATTTTGACAAAAAATTATTAATGCAATTTGAATGTTTATAAAATAACTATTTCTTGAAATATTTTTTACCCTGAGGTTTGTGACACTTCAGATAGTTCAAAAGGTATATTAATGAAATTAAAATTACATTATGTCGAATCAGTCGCGAACACAGAAATTTTTCAAGGGGAATTGATTATAATGATATCATTAATGATTTTGCAATGATGAATCAGGGCCGGCGCTAGCAGTTTCGCCGCCCCGTGCGAAGAGGTAAAATGCCGCCTTTTATAAAAAAAAATTAAAAGAAATAACCAAAACCCTTTCCACGCTTAGTGGTAAAATAAAACGAGAAAAAAAAAAAAAAAAATGCTATCAATAATGTGGAAGTTTTGGTTAGTAAAAAATACTAATTTATTAATATATGTTTTTGGCACTAAATTAAAATTAGGGTTGCACACAAAAAAAATTCTAGTGAATAATTATAAAATACAGATATTAAAAAAATACTAAAACAAATTATAGAACCACTAAGTATTAAAACTTAATTACAGATTAAAAATACACTTAAACCAAGAGTTAAACTTAAGTGTTTCTTTTTCACTTTTAATTCTGAGAATTTTTTTATAATTTCTTTAACACTAATTTCTTCAGCCAGTTCTTGTTCAATGGCTATTGTTGTCAAGCCGTTTAGCCGATCCTCGGTAGTTGTGGAGCGTAAAAAGTTTTTAATTAATTTTAATTTGGATAAACTCCTTTCTCCCCTTTCCACACTTATTGGATGAGTAAGCAATATTCTTATGAGTATATCGAGATCTGGAGCAAAATCCAGGTTCGATATGAATTTTAAAATCTCGATTGGGCTTTCATTTTTATTTAGCAAAGCCTAAACTGCTACTATCTCGTCTGCCAGGTCCAGCACGTTTATATCCGATGAATTCCCATCAGTTAACACTGTTTCTAGATTTTTACAATACTTTGGTTCGTCGTTTTGAGGAGTATCTTTTAAATCACAAATATTGTATAAAAATTGGAAATAGTTGCTGTGGGTACTGATCAAATCAAACCTGGATTTAAGTGCATTGATAGCTTTATCTAATGTGAAAAAATAAAACTCTGTCTTATATTTCAAAGTAGGATCTTCTATCGGATCTTCTCGTGCCTTATAGTCGAAATTAACATTTCTTCTTCGAACTCTATGACGTGGCTGGGTGAGCTCAAAATTAGCCGGTATGTCAATTTCGTCGGCGAGTTCTCGAGCATCGCAAAGCATTTCATTTAAGGCTGTGTCCAATCTAAGATCCTTGAAAAAATCTTTACCATTTTTCAAGAACTCCATAGCAGATGGCAAATCATAGTCTTCTGTCTGCAAGAGCTTACTTATAGGATTGATACAATTTAAGATTTTGTACCAAATTATAATGCAGCATAAGAACTTAAATTGTTTAACACAACTTAATAGTCCAGAAGCCTCAACTCTTATAGAGTTGTCAATCTTCGAATTATTGCAAACAGCAAGTAAGGCATCGTATGTCCCTCCTACTTGATACCTTTGTGGTTTTAATGGCTCTATTCGGCTTTCTCAAGGAATTTTGTTTGAAATCATTTATCTACTTTATAATTTTTTACTTTATCATATTTTTATTTCTGTAATGCACATTTTGCTTCCACTTTAATTAAATAGTTTTATACTAGGAACACGCACACAACAAAAAAATAGTACTTATATTCTTCCACATTAATTATTGTTCTGTAACAATAAAATTTTAATTAATTCCTTTTCCAGTTGTTTTTTATAAGAAACTTCTGTCATAATTTTGGCATTCTTATTGTTGCCTTTTTTAAAGATTTTAAATATTGCTATAGATTGGAACCTATTATTACTAGAATTTTTTCTTAAATATACATACTAACGCTTTTAAACCTTTTCACAATCAGGAAAAATACATTTTAAAGGATTTTTGAGAAATATAATGGTAAAATGAAATAGTAAATAAAAACTATTGCACACTGAAAACATCGATTTTTTAATTTTTAGTGCACCAGTGTTCCACGGGACACTGATAAAGAGCCTCTCGTTTATGTCTTGGTTGAGTGGTTATCTTCTGAAGTATTTTATATTTGTATTCATTGCAATTAAACGATTGAAAATGAAAGCCTTTATGTATTAATCACAAATAAAACATAGTTTAATAAGATTGAAACTTAATTTTAAAAATGTTTTGGAAGTCATTCAGGAATCAAGTCATTGTTGTAATTCTATATTATTTAGATATCACTATGTATTCAAATTAATTATCTATTTAATAATCGTCCTTCGAAACTTAAAATTCACGCTTGAAATTTTGTAATTTATTTATCTAAAGGATGTTTTTGCATTGAATTTGTATTTTTAAAATATTTGTATTTTTTTGGTTTAAAATCTTATAAAAACTTTTAAATGTTTTCTTTAATTCTTCCATATTAAACTGCAGTTAATTTATTAACTCAATTTTTAAATTTTTCGAAATATGCATTTTGATGAACTTTATTAGTAGCATACAGAACTGTTTTACAATATTTTAAAGGTACTTTATACATTTTTTAATGTATTTTTATAATTAATTATACACATAATATATATAATTAAGTATACACATAACATTAATAACTAAGCATACACGTAATTAATTATACACATAATATATATAATTAATTATACACGTAATATATATAATTAATTATACACGTAATATATATAATTAATTATACACATAATTAATTATTAAACTGCATTAAATATTCTTTCAAATTGTCCGTGTAAAACAGAGGTTTCCCAAACTTTTTTGTCTCATAGACCCCTTGCCATGTTTTTCAGTATGGGGTAGACCCTTACTTAATTAATATTGAATTTTTGCAAATTTATCAACTTAAATGTCTTTTTGACTGCTAGTAGTACTCCTTCTTTAAAAGAATTAAATTTATAACTGATGAAGTATAGAGTTAAAAGTTTAAAAAGCATATATTAATTAATTAAATTAAAAGTTGATTGATATATAAAATAACTGTTAAATAAAACAACCAAGCAACATACAATTGATTTTAATAAAAGGGTTGAATCAGGCGCTAAAATAACAAATTTTCTACATTTAGTATCAATCTTGTCAGGTTTAACGTTATATATCCTCTGTTAGTAGTGTCCAGTTTCTTTTTTTGTTTTGGAGATAGGTAACTGCCTGAAACTTCTTCTTACTAGAAAAAATAATTAAAAACTTCCTCACGATATTCCATAATTCTGGACAAGTAACAGATTTGCTTTTTTAAAGCCAAAATGGCAGGAATCCGTATCTAAACTTTAAAATCTTCATTGGTGCATATCATGATCACTTCCCGTTGTCATGTGACATGTTTTCCCAATGTGACCATGTAAATTCATTGTCTACTGTGGTATTACCATAGTCAAAGCATTCTCAAAATTGGTTTCAAAATCTCAATAAAAGGCAATTAAATGTTGAACGTAGGTTAAAACGTACTGACAGATTGTCTGGGTTAATTTGAGAAAATTCCGGACCTCCAGTATTATACTTCTTTGGTTTAACTCTGGAAAGAAACTCTGAGATGTGGTCCGTGTTTTTTAAAAAATTTATGCTGTTACCTTGTACGGGCATATTAACGTCATTAAATTAAATTTAGTAAGTACATCTGCTAAATAAGTAAAATTTGGATTCCAATTGAATAAATTTTGTTTGAAAATTAAACTCACGATCTAGTTTAATGAGAGCCAATATCACTTAGACCCCCACTTACACCTCATTGACCCCCAAATTATTTTTTTTGCTGACGTAGACCCCCTTGCAGGTCGTCATAGACCACTTTGGGAATCACTGGTGTAAAAGATCTTAATTAAAAAGGTATCTTGTAAATTCCTCTTAAAATGGCAATAACATGCAATATATATATTGTTCAAGTTTTAATAATTTAATCTTACAAAAGAATATTTATAATAATTTAATCTTACAAATATATATATATATATATATATATATATATATATGGCTAACTTAATAGTCTTAGAATAGATTAGAAAAATTATGTATTTATTTCACATGTTACATTCAATAAAAAGAAGAAAAAAAAAGTGTCTATATAAGTAAAATTAAATTATTTTTTTCTTTGAAAATTCTTTTAACAGTTTGAAGCAATATAAATTAAAAATTTAGCAATTACAGACTAGTTCATTTATTATTAAACAAAATTATCGCAATATATTACAATTACAAAACAAAATTATAATAAATATGACTACGTTGTGTTTCAATTTCGAGCTATTGCTGTTAGAACCCTTTATGAATCGTAAATAATTAATGAAAGTACTCAAAAGCTCATTAATGTTTTGCATTTTAAATGACCTACTATCGTCCTTTATAAGCGACGAAGGAAGTTATTTTTATACGAGAGGCAAATAACATTTTTTTCATTTGAATAACAATGTCAATCGAAGATGTTTTAAGAAGATTACGGTACATTCGAACTACGAAAACACACATACTAAAAAATGTTTATCAACATGAAGATATTCTACGAAACTGATGACATTAATATTTATGTATAAATAAATAAATAAATAAAATAGAAAAAGCGCAAATGTGGCAAAGTAATTTTTTCTTTTCACTTTATATTAAACGATGATCAAAATTCCTGGGCATTAAAAATCTAAAAAAGAATTTGAAAATGAAAATATTGTTACCTTTTTTTTGTTGTTCTACTTTGTCTCGTCTGTTTAAGCACAGGAAACTGAAAGAATTAGTTTGGAAGTCAAATTGACACAAGATTCCCTCAGTTTTTTTGGAAAAAGGGCCTTTTTCTAGGGTCATCCTGCCCCTTTCTTTTCATTCATAAAACTTGACTCTGCTTTTCATCACTTTTGTTGAGACTAATCTCTGCCAAAATCTATCTCTTACAATAGTACCCGAATTCACGCATACAAAATAGTAACAGTTATAGGAAATTAGTTGAAAGAGAAGGAACCGAATGCCGAAATTCTTCTTTATCACCCCCTCTCCCTTCCCCCATGGGACCAGCGTTGGGAAACATGGCTTTAAATACTAATGAATACTCGTTAAAAAAAGAACTTTAGGACTCCACAGAAAACGTGAATATTTTGCATATACATTTATATTTTTTTTCTTTCAAAGTATTATTCTGAATCGTTTATTTTCCTCATAAAGTAGTTAATTTTACATTCAGTTTGCCGCGTCCTAAGGTTGCCGCCCCGGGCAGGGGCCCGGCTTGTCCCCCCTAGCGCCGGCCCTGGATGAATGCTCGAAGAAAACCTTTGTTGCACTACTACAATGACCGTGACTCAACTATCAGGATGTATAAAAGTAAAACATAGTAAGATAATTAACAAGTTGAATGATAAACAAGTCAAAAAGTTGATAATTAATAAGTTCATACAATGATGTTTACTCTATACCAGTACTCAACCTTTTTTTCTGCTGGGGCACATACATATGTCAGATATTTCACGCGGGCTGCAAATCTATGTCAGCCATTTCACGCGGGCCGCATTACGAGGATAAAGGGAGGGGGTAAAATGTGGAAAATTGATCAAACTATTTTAACCCCTGTTTTGCTTTTTTTAATTACTATTTTTTATTTTTGTCAATAACACTGAATTAAAAGCATTTAAGAAACACCCCTTTACAATTTCTGCATCAGAAAACGGGGGTTTCATATGATTACTAATAATATAACAAATTTCATGAGATATCCTTGTTACCACTGACAAAACATTTTGTTGCTGTCGCTAAGCTTATTCAAGAAAGCCTCTTTAAGAGATCTTCGAGGAAATGTGTCATTGGAGGATTCCTGTTTATTAAAATTTTTTAAATACAGCACTTTCGTGACAAATCAAGCAATTACTGACTCTCATGTCTGTTTTTCAGTACACAATAGTCAACCTCCCAATCGTCTTGAAATGGTATATTTTCTTTTAATATTTTTTGCTTGCAAAATATGAAAGATAGTTAAAAATTAATTCCACCCTTAAAACTATTACTACTCCATTGTTGTCTGTTATGATAAACTGTAACAATCACAAATAGAAAAATAATATCAATTTTCACTCGTACGACATCGACAGCAAAAAGCACAAAATTGATATATTTTATTTTTGGACACGAAACTTTTTATATATTGTTTTTAAATAAGTGAATTTTTCAGAGAAATGGGCACTGATCGGGCCAATTAAAAAGGCTCGATGGGCCGCGGGTTGAGTATCGTTTCTGTGTACTGTAATCTCATACGATTTTATTAATTTACTGTACTTATTTACAAAAGGATGGGGGAGGGGCTCCGAGATGCCGTAATATAAGAAATGAACAAGAGTGACCGAGCCATGTCACTCTAACCTTAAGGCTACCGGTTGCCAGTCCGGGACACGGCAGATCCAAAGGTGATGGATAAGGGAAGGATTCCTCATTAATAAGACAAAGAAAAGTTAAAGAGTAAGAGAGTTAAGGGAAAATCATTCCCCAAGCAAAACTGGCGAGGTAAGAACTGGAGGAGGAGGGAGGGGGAGCTATGGAAATAGTGGGAGGGGGCGCAACAATTTGAAGTGCCTAGGGAGAAGGGGAGGTTAAAAACGGCCCTGCGGGGCCCCAAAGCTAAATGGTCCCTAACATATGTGACTACAGTAACACTAACCAGGTTTTCATTTCTAAAAAAGGGCCCCGAAGAAGTTTTGATACGGGGCCCACTCAGAACTACCTACGCCAGCGCTCATACCATTCATATAATGATACGAGAAATTCCAGACTGAACTTTTCATTTAAAACGGAATCGCAATCATTGAGTGCGTCGGATTGTGCCGTTTCGTTTTTTAAGTTTTCTATGCATTCAATAACATCATCAAATTATAATTATACGTCTTTCGCCACCTGGATTCTGCTTTCCCACCTTCTGTCTAATAAAGTCTTAACAGTATGCCTTAATTTATCTTTGATAATTTTCCAGCGTTTGCTGGAACTTCAAAACAGCAAAAAAATACTTTGAATAAAACCAAAAAAATGCCTTTGTTGCAACTGACGAATTAAAGCTGCGTTAACTAATAACAAATTCCTGCTATGATAACTGCAAGATGTGAAAAATGCACTAGGATTTATGTTTAATATTCGAGTTTTAACTCCACTGTTTATGCCTACTATATTTGTACCATTGCCGTATCCATGTCCACGACAGTTCTGAATATCTAAGCCTTTTTCTTCTTACTCTCCCAGTATTGCATTGGTCAAATATTCTCCAGTCGTTTCAGTGACAGCAAGAAATACGATCAAGTTTTCTTCTATGCTTCCACTAGATGTACTACAATGTCTTAAGATGACAGACATTTGTTCAATTCTACTACAGTGTCTAGTGAGGTCGAGTAAAAAAAATATTTCGCCTCTTGTATCCTACCAATCTATTCACTGGTAACTTTGTTTGATATGATTGTGATCAATTCATTTTGAATATCATTGCCTAAATAATGGTGTGCAAGATTTTTATTATCAATGCGATTTATGTGTTCCCGTAACGTGGGATCATATTTAGATATTAATTTAAATAAGTCTATGAATTTTCCAGAATTCTTAGTGTCTTCGTCTGCTTTGAGAGATTCTCTGTAACCTTTGAACGCCAGATTATGATAGGCTAAGAAACTTATGATATCAATTAATCTCTCAGACAAATTGTACCAATGTTTTTGAGATTCAAGAATTCGCCTTTCAATTTCTTGTTCAAATGTTTTTCCGTGCTTTATTCCCTTCTCTAATATTGTTCATTAGAGAACATATACACTTGCCTCCGAAAGTCTGCGTACAGAAGATCATCTTTCATATTCATGCAAAGGTCGCTAATTAAAGAAAGTATTTCTGGACCAATACTAATTTTTATTGACTCCTCTAACGTCGTAAATTCAAATAGTACAAGCAACAATCTCCCCCCCCCGAATCTTACATGAAATAATACAAATATTTATAACATGAGAACGGCACAATTCGTGTGCGTCAAAAGTCTACGTACACTAGAAAAAACGATTACAATAATGGATTTTAACTACAATTCAATACTTTTAAAGCTACTCCGATCTTTCTATAACTCTCTCAACGTTTTTGAAAAGTATTCAACTACCTTGATTATCTCCCTTCTGTGGTTATTTTTTTCCATTCTCTTACTAGGACAGATTTGTACAATTTTTTAATGTTATGCGTTCTCCCTGGTTATTCACTTGAATAAATCCGACAAATGATGTTTGTAGGTGATGCTTGTTTCACTGCGCCACTGGCATCTCTATTTACATGCGAAGAACTAACCTCAATATCTTCTGGATTGTGACTTATGTTACTCAACGTGAATACAGAAATCTCAGTGTCAGATTACGATGGCAAGTTTTTGTGATCCAATTTCTTTTTGTGATTTTCGTCATTTATTATTAATAGTCGGTGCATCTGGAGTAACTTCCAAATTCAACGGAGACTAGGATACGAATAAATGTTTTTGAGAAGTCGAAGCAACCGATTGATTTCATTCTGTACACTACCAGATTCAGAATATGATATAGAAACAGGAAGCGAGACTATTTCTGCATGCGATACTTTAACCCTTTATCGACCGACGGTACTTATAAGTACTACTCACTTTAAAATTACATGGAATAACCATTTTTACGAATACTCTGACGATTTTTAGCAAGAATATTCTTTGAAATCCACTTTTCCAAGATATATGGCAGCACGGGTTCTATGATCAGTATTTTAGCGGTGAAGGTGAATAGTTTTAAGTAGAAATTGCGTGTTGAGCTGACGGCGTTTTCAGCGGATTACAAAAATTGTCATTTTTGTTTAGAAAAAAAAGTTAATGTCAAAAGGTAAGACTCTTATTTTTTTGGTATGTCACTGAAGACCTTAGAAAACGATTTGACTACTTATTTTAAGGGGACACTGTGTTTAATTAGTTTTACATTTGAATATCTTTAATTAATTTATTAGCTTTAACTAATTAAATTTCCTAAAGTTGAGTATTTTGTTTATGTGTATCCCTTAGTTTTAATTGTTGTGATTCAAAACAAAAATATTGCAGTAAATCATAATGCGGTCGATAAAGAGTTAATTTGCTTTCTAATGATGGGAAGTCCCGAGCTATGCCCGTCTCTGACCGGGGACTCCTCGCAATAGCAGCTTAACTCCAGCTAATGTTGCCAGACTAAATATGAGCGGAAACGACAAAGTTGAGAAATTTTAAATAAAAGAAAATGAAAAACAATATTTTCACGAATTATTTATTCATATGCGTTTATGCACCGATAAATACAATATCTTTTTTAAAAAAACTCGGTATATATAAATTTTTCGATACCTTATGGCAAAAAACAAAAACAAAAAACAGATAAAGTTGAGAATTTTCTAATTTATTACAAATAAAAAAAAACCTTATGGCGTGCACTTTGGATTTTCTTTACTTTTCGTTTAATTTATTTTGGGCTTTGAGGCGCGAAGCACCGCGAGGCCGTGGGCAGAGGCCCACACCGCACGTGCCTTACGCCGCCCCTGCAGAGAATGCACTAACTGCTTCAGTTTTATACGCATCCATCTCGATTTCGTGAGAATCCAGCAAAATGTTGCAGTTGGGGTTCCTCTCATCAAGGAAAGTGCACAGCAAATGCGAGCTGTACTAACTGTGTAAAGCTAGCATCCAGCAAACTCTTCTCTCGGTTCTTTGCTCATAAAAGAAAACCAATTATGGAATTAAAGTGTAGGCAGCATATAACATTCAGTGAGGCGCGACGACGATTTCGTGAAACTACTTCCGAAATTTTGCGACTCTAGTTAAAAAAACACACACAACAAAATAATAACATGCAGGAAATCATTGATATGAAATTTGAAAAAATGATGACTGCTTTCCAAACAGTATTACAAAAACAAACGACATTCCTGGTGAAAAATTTACAAAAATCAATGGAAACTGTACTCTCTCACGTATGCAGTATAGTAGATTCGATGAAACGTTGTTCTCCCCGAAGCAGAAAGAAAATATTAAGTAGCCCCATGGGTCCAGTTCAAGGTTGTTCTGGAAGGAAAAGAATTAATGCGCGTTTCCTAATATATCATTGGAAGGACATGCACCCCGTTGGCAATCCTCTATCAAATATTTAGGGTTTCATTTTTCCAAACGGAGCCAGAAAGCTTCATTAAGAAATCAATTAAAGAGCAAAACATTGAAAAAAATTAATAGCCTTAAGGCTATGTCATGCAAGCATCATGGACCAAGAGCAGTAGATCTAATCAAAATCGTAAATAATATTATAGGCAGTGTTTTCTACTACTTTTTAGCCATATAATACATAAATGGTCTGATAATCAACTGAAACCTTTTAATGTCATTCAAACTAAAGCTCTCCGAATTGCATTAGGACTTCCACAATGGACTCCAAACATTGTACTTTTAAAATTGTCTGGACAGGAAGTTCTATCAGACAAAATACGAAGACTGGCAAATAAGTATTTCCGTTCTCAAATTTCTAATCAAACATTTTTTCCATTATATAGTAATAACCCTGACTGTGTCTGAATCTAAATATTATGGAAGAAGATAAGAAAAAATATTATAAATATACTAAATCCTTTGAATGCCGTTAGTGGTCAAATTATCCCAGTCCCCAGAATAACATCTTTTTCAATTCTCCCATTGAAAATATATGTCGATAACTTCAAATTTCAGGATAAAAGTTTACCAATACAAATTATAAATTTTATGAAATTTTATGAAACAGTTGCTCGCGTGATTTCAAAGGGCATTTTTATAATAGCCACTGATGTTTCCAATAATGATCAAATTACATCTATTGCAGGTATTACGGAAAATTCCTGTTTTGCTTATAGAGTCAATCGCAATAATTCTATTTGGCTATCTGCCAAGCTTTAGATAATCTGTCAGTTACAAAACAAGAATCTGCTAATTTTATCTGATAGTCTCTCTGTTCTCTCTGCTCTTCAAAATTATTCGATCAAATCCCATAGGGTTATCCATAAATTAGCTAGTAAGATATACATTCTATCGTATTATAATTATCAGATAGTTCTACATTGGACTCCGAGAGACTCAAATATAATGTGGAATGAACAGGCGGATAATTTCGCAAGAACAGTCACAGAGCCCAATGTTTATATCGACTGGATCGCCTCAGAAGACATCCACACAAATATATATCATGAGAATTTTAAAAAAGCAAATGATAACTTCTGTACAAGAAAATATTTCGAAATCTTGGGCAATATTCCAAACATAGGCTCGATCTCTAAGTGGACAAGTAATAGAAGAGAAGGAATCCTGTGCACTCGAATCTTCATCAAAATGATCATCACTCCAGAACTTCTACGAAAATTCAATTTATCAGACAATGCAATCTGTAGAATTTGTATTTGCTTAAACGATTTGTTTCTCATCTTGATAAACTGCAATAGATATACTCCTCCTCAAAACCAACTAGAGCATTTTCTCAAAATTGATCCACATTACAACATTAATTTCAAAGAACTGTTGGAAAAAGCAATGTCAAATAGATTAACATTCAGATTTTTTATCCAGAAAATGAAATATTTTGATATTTTTTAATTTATAAATCCTTTAGTTTTTAGAGGATAATAGCCTTTGTTGCTCCAAATCCCACAAAACCAGAGGGAACTGAACTGAACTTTTACTGTTTTCCGCCTTCTCTGCTAAAGAACATAAACTTAAAGGACACTATGACCAATACGTTACAAAATTTTCGTGAAATCGAATTGTTGGAATTGAAATAAATTCGTCAAAAACAATAACGTTTACTGGGAAAAGTTCCAAAACATGGGCTGGGATTTTCCACCACCAAATCCTCTATTCGAGCTGAATTTCGATCACCAACACACCGAGTATCCTTCAAATGTGATTGTCCGTCTATGAGATCTTCTTACGTTTGACTACGTCACAGAGAAAGAGCAAAGGAGATAGAAATTGATCGGCTCTCTGCAACATGAAATAGTCCGACGTACACAGTTAAACCTTTTAAAGAGAAGAGATAAAAAATGGATTTTTGATATAAGTTTTGGGCTTGTTTCAGGTTAAAAATTTTGAACCATTGATAGAATAATATTTTGATTGTAGTTGAAAAAATTAAATTTTAGAAATTTGTTTGTATATTAAATGTTCAAAAAACGTTTCCTTTACACATATGATTCTTTCTTTTTTTAAGTAAACTTTCCAATTTTCTTTTAAAACAATTAGTATATATTTTTAAAGTTAGGAAATCTTGTTATTTAAATATAAAATAAAAATTGCAGAAATTTATTAAAATGGTATTGGATAATTAAACCTGATTTTTAAAGTCTTTTCTCTCTTATCTTTATTTTTATCTTTATCTACTATGTTTACTTTTCTAATTATATATATATATATATATATATATATATATATATATATATAGTATAATAAAATAAAAGTGAAGAAGTGCTAGAATATACAGTGCTAAAGAAGGAAGAAATTAGAATTCACCAGACACAACAAATGTAGATTCAAAAAAGTCTTTGGACTAAACCGGAGACCTATTATGATTTCTAAAGCTGTCGCTGAATTAGCCGAACAATTTAGGGTTAGCAATGCTTTATGGATCCAACCTTCCCCGTACAGCAGAAATTTTCGACATAACAGGGAAAAATAATAATAATAATAATAAAGCCATCTTGAAAAGTTAAGCGAATTACAACACGTGGATGATGAACCTGATAATATAGTAAAAAGAAAGTAAGAAAAGAGAACAACAATGAATCTCTCAAGGAGAGGAATAATAACAAAAAAAATTTATAGAAAAAATTAGGATAAAAACTTACATGTAAAATAAAAACTGGAACCTTCTACGTTAAGATCCCACGCGAAATGACGTAAAGGACTGAAACGTCAACACAAGGAAAAAACAATGGCGCCACTTGGATAGTTATATTGCAATCAAACTATATATATAACCACTAAGATATTTTAAAATAAACTAAACATAAGAAGTTTTAAATAAAATAATGAACAAAGTTAAGGATATATAATATGAAATAGAAATATATTTCAAAGTAAATTTACTTAGATAATTATATACTAGATAGTTATATTGCAATTAAAATAAGCGCTTAAAATATTTTAAAAACTTTTTTTTAAAAAATATACTAAATAGAACTTTTAAAAAAATATTGAACTAATTAACTAATAACTATAACTATAACTAATATTATTCTATAACTCTTTGCGACAACCTCCGATGATCGCATCTGTGGGCAATTTTGAGGCGTAGCGTTAAAGAGCACTTTTTGAGTTCCTCACACCTCGGGCATTCCTCTTCGGCACGGTCAAAGGAAAAGAGGTTGCTTGTCATTGGTAGCTGTGTAATGACATCATTATTCTGGATTGCCTGGTTTGGCGTTATAGCATTTTTCTATGCCCTAGTGGTTCATTGAAACATAAAAGTTTTGTCCCCATTTGGGAGATTGTTTTTCAGGCAGTTTTTTCTTCCGTGTCTTGAGTATAATAGCTAAATTCCCTTGCGTATGAAATTTTCACTGTAAAAATAACAATCGGTTCTTTTTTTCATTCACGTAAATCAAAATATTTTTTTTAATGGATTCAATTTTGTAGAAGAAATATATATTTGAGCTTAGTAAATGAGGAACTCAATTACAAATAAAAAAAATTGTTATATAATTTTTAATAATCCATTTACTGTGATTAATAATACTTTGAAAATGAATTACATGTTTCGAGTTTTATCCTTATGTAAGTAAAAAGAAGTCACAAATAAAGAAAGTTTATGTTTTTTTATAATATATATTTATTGGTAATATTAATGTACATTTTAAAGCTAAAGGAATTCGTACTTATATCAGAATGAATTTGTACAGGCAAGTGATATTTTAAATTATTAGCTTAATTTCATTTTTGTAATTAGTGATTTGTTTTTGTATATATATATATATATATATACACTGCTGGACAATTGCTAAGGACGGATAACACTATCATCCATAGCAACCACAAAATGAAATGAAGCAAAATGTGGAAAATTAGAATAAGTGCGGGATATTAGTAAGAAGAAGTATGAGTATGCAAATTTTTTTTCCACGTCTGTTCATCACGTGATAGCGTTCATAAGAGCTTTAAAGGTTTTGACACGTGTGGATAGTTGTTGTTTCAAGTCAAAGTTTTACAGGAAAGATTTAATAGACGAACTTAAAATTTTTGGCATGTCTTCCCGACATCACATAGATGATTTTATGCGTGACCGAACTATTGGAAAGATCGAAGAAGGGCGAAAAATAACAGATGTTGCCAGGGAGTTCGACATCGCTCACAGCGTTGTTTCACGGCAGTGGAAGTCATTGAAAACTACTGGAATGTGTAGTAGACGGCACGGGGGAGGTCGTGTTAGAAGTACGACGCCTGCAGAAGACAGATATATCGTCCTATCAGCAAAAAGGAACAGGCGCACCACAGCTCAGCAGGTGGCAAATCAGTTTCTTGCTGCCTCAGGAAAGCAGATCTCCCGAAAAACTGTTGCCAGACATTTGAGGGGAGGAGGACTATACGCACGCAGACCTGTTGTGTGTGTCCCATTGACCAGACAGCACCGTACTGCCCGTTTGCAATTGTGTCGTGAGCATCACAATTGGACTGAACAGGACTGGGCATGCGTACTATTCTCAGATGAGAGTAGGTCCAGTCTGTCATCGGATTGTAGACGCCAACTGATCTGGCGCGAGAGTGGTACTGCTTATCGTCCAGAAAATATCTAGGAAAAGGACCGATATCCGACATGCAGTATCATGGTGTGGGCCGGCATCATGATGAATGGCCGCACGCGCCTACATGTGGTTGCGAATGGGACTATGACGGACCAACGATACATTGATGAAGTTCTACTTCCTCATGTTCGTCTTTTCCGTGGTGCTGTCGGTGATAAATTTGTTTTTATGGACGACAACGCAACATGTCATCGAACACTCGCTGTTCAGGATTGTCTAGACAGCGAGGGTATTCAATGTCTCGTATGGCCAGCGCGTTCTCAAGATCTAAACCCCATTGAATATGTGTGGGATGCTTTGGGGAGGCAAGTTGCTGGTCGAAACTATCCACCGACTAACAAGAACACCCTCATCCGTGCACTCACAGAGGAATGGGATAAATTGCCTCAACAGCTGCTGGATAATGTTGTGCAAAGTATGGTACGACGTGTGGAATGTTGCATCACACTCCACGGTGGACATATCCCGTACTGATACCTTTCTTTAAGGTGCCTTCTGACTTTTAGATACATTGTTCCATTTCTCCGTACGCAGATCAAATTAACATTTTTTTTTCTTTCAGATGTTTCACAGCTTTTGTACTTTCCAGAACAATAAATATTCTGTATTCTAATGTCTGAACAGTGTGGCAACTATATTTTATCTTACTACGTCTCATATCTCGCTTAATGTTATGCTACATAGCAATTTGTGATCCGTCCTTAGCAATTGTCCAGCAGTGTATATATATATGTGTGTGTGTGTGTGTGTGAAAGACTCATTTATTCACATTTCTAACAAAATTCGTCTAATACTCTGTTTCCTTTTAAATTTTAGAATTAAATTTACTGCAAAAGTTTTAGCTATTATAAACTTAACTATATAAATAAACTTATACATAAATTTTTATTTTCTATCTTTAGTAAAATACTATAAATAAAGTGATTCGTGGCTTTTGTATAAGAAACACCTCACTGTTCTAACTTCCACATCACATCCATATTATTCGTTCAAGTTATCATCGACACATTTATTCACATAATTCTCAATTTTTGCAATTATTTTAGAGGTTTCCTCTTCTAACATGCTCACACATATAAATCTTCATTCAGGGTTTAAATCAAAAGTCCTGAAATAGAGTACCACTTGAATCCCTTCATCAGGGGTTTGTTATAGAGAATAGTTTGTTTTTATAACAGGCAAGTATAATGAAGATATAGTCATTAATGGAGTTTGGATTCATCTTAAGAAGTATTTACTGATCGATGTTGTGTCACTCGAAGCACATCAATTTTCTCCTTTCCTAAAGTATGTTTCCTCCTGTAAAGCTACTGCTCGAAAATTAATACGAAAATATGACATAAAATAATACGTTTTCGAGCAAAAATAAAAATTAGCCATTAAATTATAATTTCCAAAAACTTATTTAGATTTTGCATATTATCTTACAAGAATTTTCACACACTAATTATTGACTTTCTTATAGTTACAATTAGAGATAATCAAGAAAGTATAATACGTAGCAGAAAACATTTAACGAAATCATTTAGAAAAATTTCTTTATTTTCATTCTTAGAATATATATATATATATATATATATATATATATAGTAGTAATTTAAAGTTTATTTTAAAATATCCAGAAATGGGCTTAATTTTCGAGAAATATATATCTTTATATTCCCGTGTGTTCTGGTATCGTTTTAAAATGTATTTTTACTTTCTTTCCATTTTATTTCGTTATTTATGAGCACAATGGCGTTTAAAGTATAAAGTACGCACTCGGTAAATTTTTGAAACACCACTAATATTATACGAAAATGTAAGAATTTTTTAAAAAAAATTATTATTTGTCAGTTAACCCAACAAACTAAACATATATGTCTGAAATAAAATAACCGTAACAGTTATAGAAACAATTAATTACCGTAAAAGCCGGCGTATAACGCACTATTTGAACACAGAAAATAAGATCGAAATTCATGAGTGCGCATTATACTCTGGGGAAAAAATGTTAACTTTAAAAATAAGAAAAAAGCTCCTGGACTTCTACATATATCGAAATACTGTGTGTGTTCAGTTAAAAGAAATCAAATTCCTTATCAAATGTAGATCTGGAAGAGTACACTATTTTTTTTCTAATTTTTTTTTCTTGGAATAATACCTTGAATAAGTGATTTCTAAACATATAGAGCCAGGACTTCGAACCGTAATTTTTTTTGTTCCAGTTCAACTATAAAAAAAAATATATCGTTTCTCTTCCGGTTTCCGTTCTGCCAAAAATAATGGTTTTCGGTTCAGATCTGAATGAATAATTTTACTTTACGTATATTCTTATTTGTACTACAAATATAATTCTATCGTAAACAAAAATTAAATTCTATCAAATTTTGAAGACTTTATATTTTTTCTTAAAAAGTCATCAGAAAGTTCATTCAGCTGAATTCAATTTGATTTCTACAAGTAGTTGCATCAAGAACTGAAACAGAAAGTACTAGTGAACACAGTGGCGTACCTACCAATGGGCTAAGTGGTGGCGTGCACCAAAGCCCTCAACCTCAATCGGGGCCCTCGCACCCTGACCCCAAGCAAGTCGAACTTGCGATAATTTCTCCCACATTTAATATATAAATATAAAAGGTTACAACATAACTGTAATCAGGCCAACTCAGTTAATATTGCACAGTAGTGAATAAGTTCAAGCGCTAATTAATCACTTAAAAAACGGCAGATACCTGTGGAGGCCTTTTACACGTTTTGAGTGTAAATTATTGGGAGAGGGGATTGATCTTACATTGATTTTCAAATGTAATGGTTTTTAGTGCTATGTTAATAAAGAATATTCGATTATTGTGAATATTTCGATTTATTTTTGGACTGGGGCTAATTTTTTTTCTGAGCTGCACATTTGGAAACTATTGTATTACCATACGTCCTAAAAGAGAAGATTGTGCTTAGAATTAGAATGACGCGTGCATTATATTTCTTAAAATATTTTTGAAGTTTATTTATTTTCATCACACAGAGATCAGAGCATTTATCTTAGAAATTCAGCAATGTTATACTAACTGATACATCAAAAGAATTATAATTTATTGTAACTTTAAAATAAGGTGCTAACAAGTTTAACTTCTAACCATAAAACTAATAAAATAACCTTTTTATATGAAAGATGAAAAAGTAAGAAATAAATGTGTTGTAATTAGTCATAAAAGAACAATTAAACACGAATAAGAATAGTTTTTTCCTTATATAAATAAGTAGTATATTCTGCACGAACTTGGAACACCATTTCTAAAACAGAACACTGTTCTAATCAATTGCGAGCCCCAAACAGAGATTGTGAAGAACAGAAGGTGTTCCAAGTTCGTGTGCGATGTTCGCCCGTTCTATCGAGCGCACCGAGAACAATGCTGAAATAACCCAACCTAGTTCATTTAAAACGCGAACCAAAATAGTTGCACCAGCACCGTTTTTACCTAATGTTTAGAGCTTGATTTCCATGGGACACCACTGAGGTATCAAGCTGTCCCTCGTTATTTTAAAATGGTGTTCACGCCTCATAGACAAACGAAAGAGAGTTGAATATGAGACGTCCTAGTTCACTTAAAACACCAACAACTGATCAACAATATATAGATTTTTTTTTGTTCGGTCAAACCAAACAGTTTTTTAAAGTTATGATCGACGATAGGACAAAAGCATTATATACAGTTAAATATTTTTTGTTGTTGTTGGTTTGGTCAAACCAAACAGTTTTTTCTTGGTAGATATATAGATTTTTTTTTGTTCGGTCAACCCAAGCAGTTTTTAAGTTATGATCGACGATAGTACAAAAGCATTATATACAGTTAAATATTTTTTGTTGTTGTTGATTTGGTCAAACCAAACAGTTTTTTTCTTGATAGATATATAGATTTTTTTTTGTTCGGTCAAACCAAACAGTTTTTTATAGTTATGATCGGCGTTAGGACAAAAGCATTAGATATAGTTGCATATTGCAACCGACACAATGGAAAATACATCTAAAAACAATAAGGAGTAGGGAGAACAGAGAAAATAAATTTAAATGTCCTTATGTCCATATGAAAGCGTATTTACACCATCTTCACACACAAATTTCTTATTATAATAGGCTGAAAGCGATGTTTTGTTTTGAATAACTGTTTCTAATACATGTTTCCGAGATACAGTAGAAAATTGCAAATGTTTTACTCTTGATTCCTCTTCGAGAATGGTTTTATAGTTCTCGTGAGTTATCGAATTTAATGAACTAGACCGTACACCTTTAGCTGTCTTTTTACAATCGTTTGCTACATATAAAACGGAGTACATTTTTGGTTTGATTCCGACAAATTCTTGAATAGGTGTACAAATTTCATTCTTGAGAGTACCTAATTTTCCGCAATTTGTGTCGTTAAACAAAAAATGTTCAACAGGAAAATTGCTTAGATCTAATATTTCGGAAAAATTATTTTTTAGATCCATATATACATCGTTAGTGCGTATATGTAAGTAAAGCGAGTCTGTGTCCATGTACAATAACTCGCATGAATTTTTGTAAAACCGTTTGAAGTACGTATAGTGCAGATCGTACATTCGTAATTTGGACAATTCTAAGACCGTGAAACCGATATATATCGGTTTATCTAAGTACAAATTTGGTTTTCTCATTTTAAACAATGTAAAATTTTCATTAACAGGCTCAAAAATCTCTAAGCATGGACTAGACAATAACTTTTGCCTTGTATCCTATGTCAAAGCACCCTTTACATTAATTCGTTTCCGTACATTTTGCATAGTCTTCCCAAAGAAAGCGTTGCTTAATTTTTAAAAAAATAATTTTTCAGTCGGTGCAGTACTTTGATTGCATTTTTGATTATTGAAATTTATATTAAGAAATCTTCAGATGCTCTGGCGCCATCGGAATATCGTTCTGCTCCTCATGTATTGAGGGAGGCAGTTCTAAATCCACTTCAAGGATGTATCCTTGAGAGGAACTCGGGCTAGTATTAAAAATATCAAACTCTTGTTGTTCTTTGGGTGTCAACCATGCAAAATTATTATATGGCAATGGCATGCTCATTGCATATCCATATAAATTTACACAGTCTAGAGCTAAAATGTAACTATGCTCCCTTGAACTATCATAAGCAGGAATGTATGGGTTATTTGCTTGTGCAAATCTTTTGCCAACTAAGCAAATTCTTCCTCTCATATTACTTTCGAAGAATAAATAACCATTTACTTCGGAAAGCAATTGGAGTTCGATTTTGCAAAATTTTAGACCTGCATCAAATGTCAATTCTGAGAGGGATATATAGTGAATAGGGTCAAGCTCATAGTTTTTTAAACTTAATTTTCTGAAATTATTGAACACTTCTGCTAACAAAATAACATCAGTCAATTGGTAAAGCTTAAGATAATCTGCGAATGTTTTGCAATTAAAAGTATTATAAACTAGAGTCGCGTGTGAATAATCATTGTCGCTTATATGTGATTGCGTCAGCATGTTGAAAAATTTATCTTTTGAGGGGAAACTTTTTGATGATAATTTAGATAAGTGATCCAAATATGAATATGGAAAAATACCTTTGCTTTTCAGCAAATCGCGGTGTTCAAGATCCCCGAAAAAGGCATGGAAAATTGTAAAATCGTGTTGCGAGATACTCAAGTTGCGAACTAAAGCGTCCAACGATGCATCAAGAAATTGAAAAGAGTCACTAAATTTCAAATGATCTAAGGTGAACATTGTCAATTTCTCCATATTCAAGGGGATTACACTTACTTCTTTCGCAATGTTTTTCGGTAAATGCTTTAGCAGCAAATGAGTATCATAGTTACGCGAATCACGACGGGAATGAAAAACGTTTTTCGATGTAATAAATTACAAAGTTGGTGCGCCATACCAAGAACACGATTAGAATCATGAGAATGATGTCGTACACGAATCGATTTTGCATCGAAAAATTCGCAGCAAAACACACACCGATACTCGCTATAGGAGCTAGAATTATTTACTTCAATTTTGTTCACGCGTTTTAATTCCGCAATCAATTTCCTTAAGCTCTACGTAAAATTTCTCAACTACATTTTCTCCCGCATAATAGCTATGATATAAAATATCATTTTCATAATCGACTACTACAAAGGCATAACTCACAGGGATATGTTTTTCGATAGGCGTGGTGAAGGATTTCGTAGGATTGGGCAATCTTGTGGAAAATTTTGAAAGCAAACACTCAAAATCAGCATAAATCGCATAACGATGCTCAATTCATTTGTTCAAATGGTTGAATTTTAGGCTCAGATCAGAAGGAATTGATAATCGCTGAGGTTTATTGTGCAAACATAGACGCTGATGCGACTCTAATGTGCTTTGACGAGTAAATCCAGTTAAACAATTGACACAAAAATAATTCGCGTTGGATTTATGTCTAAGTAACCTATTAAAATTTTTGATTGCAAAGTAATGATTATCATATAATAATAAATTAACTTCGCGTGTTGATTTGGTTCACCGATATACATCGGATAGATTAAGTTTTCAGCATAGCCGAACACATTTACTTTCAAATAATTGGCTTTTTCAAACGATTTAATATTTGAGAGCGCCACTGGAAAATTTAGCATCGAATAATCGATTAATTTTAAATATGGTTTGTATTTAGAAATTCTGTGAGCGTTCGATGTTTGGGGAAAGAGTATTGCTAGCACAGCATATAAAAAACATTGATTAGATGAGCATTGTAGATTTAACAAAGCATGTTTATTTTTAAGACTAGGAGGGAGTAATGCATTCGTACAGCCACCTGCTATCTCTCGAAAATTGCCTTCGTGAACATCTAAATATTGCACTTCATGTAAACTCCAGCCACTACCATTGTGGATAAAAGCATCGATAGTGTTTTGAATTTTTGTAAACGCTCGACTAATGCAAGGCATGATTTGTGAAACCGCTAAAAGTCTTGCAGCATCGCTACAGAAATAAAAGCTTTGTTCTAGGTTTTCTTCCTCAATTACTTTGCGGAATATAATATTGAAGCATATGACGAATCTTATTCTTAATTCTTAATACAGGTCCTTCTCGGCTTAGAAGATAAAAAAAAGCTGTTCGACTTTCTTTGAAAATACTTTCGATATCGATAGAATGTATTTCAGCCCTCCAGCTGCGCACAGCTCCGCGGAAAGAAGAATTAATCGTTCTAAAAATCATATTAAGTTAATGAATTTGCTATTTCTCTCAACTCCTCATTTAACAAAAATATTTACATGGATTTTAGATGTTGTTGGATATGTTCCAGTCCTTCTAGCAATACAGGAATTTGGTCCACATGCAAATTAAACCTATTTTTGACTTCATTCTCTTCGTTTGATTTGACGAAGCCAAGGTATAGCGTCTTCCTGAAATCCTTCACTTCTAAGCAAACACCCTTGCCGATGTAAACGCTATAAGGCGCTAACAATTTAACGGTTTCGCCATCTTTTTCCTTGCTGATATCGATGTTAAATTTACGCTTTTTAGCAATCGAACTGGAAACAATCATCTCTAAAATAAAGAGATGCTATGAGAAGTTAAGTAAGAACTCAACTATAGAACTTATTTAAAAAGGGATATCATTTAGGGAAAAAAAGTAGAGCTCACCATCTTCCATTGTGACGGACGAGTGATGAATAATCCCACACAGAGATTGGCACAAATTCAAAGAGGACTAAAACTTGAAGTCCCAAGATTTTATACTCTTGAATACAAGGACAAATAGTTGCTTAAAAATTAATATATAGAAGAGACGCAGTTGTTTTTGCACCCTAAGAGTTTCATATCTATTAAATGTAACCTTCGGATTTTCTTAAAAATAGCTCTTGTGTAAATGCTATGCAACATGATTATACTAAGTAAAATTATATAATAAGACTACAAAAAAATAAGACGAACGCAATTGCAAGGTTAAATAACAATTTTTTTTATTCAGGGATTATCAAAATAGTACGCAAGTGTTACAATCAATCTTTAGTGCTCTATACATGAATCGAATGCTGGCGTATCTAAAGAGTTACATTCGATAAATTTCTTTTCAGAATGCAATAAAATCAAGAACTGCTAATTGGTTTACATTTTCACAGGTATGGAGGTTCGTTTTTAGAATTTCTTTGAGAAGATTACAACAGTTTTATGCTTTGCGTTCAGATGGTTGTTGATAGTTCAGCACCATAATGGAGTTCTCTCAGATAATTTCGTTGTTATTCAAAATACGAAAATAGACAATCTTCAATCTGCATTCAGAATCAATCAGTGGATAGGAGTTCGCCGCTCGGATTTATGATATCATATTTTCGTGCTTTACATTCAAATGGTTGTCGATAGTTCATGGAAGAACCATTATGAAGTTCTCTTACAATTTACATTCAGAATTATCCGTTGGATAGGAGTTCGCTGCTTGAACGCAAGAGATCATATTTTCGTAAAGCGTATCGCTGCAGCTATGTATGGAATAAGCACTGTTTGCTCCATTGCGTTTTAAAAACAAAAAGCCATATCTCGGTTCGAGAACCATTGTTTCTGTTGAATTATTTCAGTCAGCAATGAAATTTTCACAGTTCGTTTTTCTCTTTTATACATTCTGTCCATAAAAAAACACACGTACAGACATGCACAAGGACGTTGAAAACATGTCTAGAAGCGTGTATTGCGAAAATTATACGCTTGACATGTTTGCTTTGTATACGGAGTGAAGCAACAATTTTGTAAATGAAATTTACGACTAACAATTTTTTTTATAAATTTCTCATTATTTTTTATTTCAATCGAATCCAGAGGTGATAAAGACTGCTTTCTCACAAATTTATATATATAAGAAATATAAACAGTAATGACCGCAGGTATAGGACATGAAGCTTTGATACCGACATTCGTTCCGCTCAAAATTAACAGAATTATTTTGCATAAATGATAAAATATGTTTATTTTTTGGAACTGAAGCATAACTACAAAAGTAATAGCATTTATAATTCCTAATAGCTATAGCAACCCAATGACTTCCTGGTTTTGTTTTAGGATCTAGGTTCACAATAAAACATGAATAATTATCTCGTTTCTTTGGTAGTTCATCGCAAGCGAACACACCACCAAATTCAGATCGAATATTCATATCACTACATGCAAGTCTGCAAAGAGTTATACTGTCCATCTCTCTTAATAATCCGTAAAGATAGTACGGTTTTTATCAATCTCAATTGTGTTGCGATACTCAGAATAAACTAGTAAATTGACAGTTTCTGGTAGAGCTTTAGAGAACTTTATATCAATAGTTAAATTACCATTGCGCGAAATACTTTCGTGCATTCCGTCTGCACTGAGATCAGGTGTCAAATTTATAGCAAACAATGTATACCCATCCTTATATTCTCTAAAACTGATGTTAATGTCTTGATCTTTATGGTATCGTCCTAGATCAGTAAAGAGAGAGAGAGAGAGAGACTCATATAACTTCTGCTGTAACCGTTAGAATCATCGAATCTCGGTTGAAAGGGTTTTGAGGGAAACATTGTATTACCTTCATGGCACAAATATAGGAAATGTCATAATGCTTAAAATTGAAGGGATTTTTTCCAAAATCACCATTGAAGGCAGTATTGGATACCATAGCCATAATGATACGCGTTGGAAGCTGTCCTATGAAAGAGTTTGGAATTGTAACAGACTGAATGCCCGTCGAGAGCGCAAATGATTTCACTTCTGTTCTGCGAATAGGCATTATTATAACACCCTTAGTAGGTAGAAAAAGCCGATTCTGCTGTAAAGGCGGTGCAGGTGGTTGTAGGCGGTCGACGGCAGTACAGATTTGAGTTGTTTCGTTCCTGCTGCCGAGTTGAGTTGTTCGTTCCTGCTGCTGAGTTGAGTTGTTTTCTCCTGGCGGTTGCAGGTGGTTGAAGGCTGTGCAGAGTTGAGTTGTTTCGTTCCTGCTGCCGAGTTGAGTTGTTTTCTCCTGTTCAATTGTTTCGTTCATGTTGCCGAGTTGAGTTGATTTCTCCTGTTGAGTTGAGTTGTTTCGTTCCTACTGACGAGTTGAGTTGTTTTTCTCCTACATTGGCTTTGATTTTCGAGTTTAGGGGCGGCGAGTTGAATTGTTTTCTCCTACAGCTAAGTTGAGTTGTTTTTAAAAAGTGTGCACAAAAAATGAAAGTATGGGAATGTTAAACGTGCTCATGGCGCCACCTATTGATTAAAATATACACTAATTATAGATTTTAAAATGATTGAAGTAAATAACGCTCAAATAAAAAAATAATAATAAATCCAGATTCAAACTCACGGCCTCAGATCAAAATGTCTCCACAGGACAATAGTTTTTCAGTTACGCTAACCATTATCCTATGAAGGCATACAGACCTGAAGAAAACTTATGTTTATAATCTCATGAATTTAATTTTGCAGGCGAAGCAGACGGCGACATGTTTTAAAATCATTTTCTTGATTAAAATGAAATAAAAAAAATTAAATTTATATTATTTTAATAATGTGTAAATTTTAATTCAGTATAATGATTACATACACACACAGTAAAGGTACAAATTAAATTGATTATTCAGAAAAATGTGCCGTAGTATACTCGTCATCAGCGTGAACGGGTTACGATTTAACTTGTTTTAGCTTGTCTGATCTTGATTCTACAAGACGGCTTTTCCAGGCGAAGCAGATGGCGACGTGTTTTAAAATCATTTTCTTAATTAAAATAAAATAAAAAAAAATATTTAATTTATATTATTTTAATAATGTGTAAATTTTAATTCAATATAATGATTACACACACACAGTAAAGATATAAAGTAAATTGTTTATTCAGAAATCAACATCTTGTATTGCGTTTTACATTACAATCGTATATTTACATTACAGGAGAATAACAATTTGTAAAATTTATTTCAGTGTAATGATTATACATTTACAGTAAAGATACAAAGTAAGTTGTTTATTTACAAAAACAGCATTCCGTTTTACATTACAATCAATTATTTATAGACAAAAAAAATCAAATTATTGGATTTTATGTCCTACAGCTCATTAAATAGGTCTAAATTCATCAACGACCAATGACCATGTGCAAGAGTAGTAATGCCATTACCATTAATAAACCTTTTGTCATCTTTATATGACAGAGCAAGTTTGTTTTGCTTTATTGAATGTAATGAATGAAATTTGGATCTAATTAAGTTCATGTCAACATATTTTATTTTTTCATTAAAAAGACAAGCTTTGTAGTCCTCAAATGTTATTTTATTTTTTATAGTTTTTTTTTTAATTCCTTTTAACCGCTTTTCAATCTTATTGTTTGTTTTGTAGGCATACATTTTCGATTTTAATCCTACATAATCTGTCATAATATTTCCTTTATTTTCATCCTTCATTTTCCCAATGACTTTTTTGTTTACAAGAGGTAAAGTATAAATGTTGTTTTCATCATAGTTTGAAGTATCATATAAGTTAATATCATCTTTCATGTCACTATAAAAATCATCAGTTTTTATTTCATATATAAAAGAATCGGTGTCTGTATACATGAGCCGTACATTTGAGTCATAACGGTGCTTCATGTACTCATAGTGAAAAGAATACATTAGAACTTTTGAAATATCTAAAATTACCATTCCTATCTGTATTGGTTTGAAAAATTTGATTTGGGTTTTTTTTAGATGGACGGCCATTAAGTTTTCAGAAAATATTATGCGTCGATTAAAATTTGATTTTGCTATTAGCTTTCGAGCCTGCTCTTCTGTTGAACATAAACGTATATCTACCCTTCTTCTTACATTTTCCATCGTTTTCCTGAAAATGCTATTATTCATTAGTTTGTAATAATCCTTTTGAAAGTCATTTACAGATTTAGTTCTTAATTTAGTATTATAATCTATGTAATTTTTAAGCCAAGGAGATTGAAAAAATTTTAAAACGCGATGAATTTTTTTCAAGACTAACCTTAATTTTAAATATAGCTTTAAATTAGAATAATGGAGAACATATTTTGTTTTTGGTTCCAAAGTAGTTAAAAGTCTAGGCTCTTTTCAATTAGGTGGGGGCTTATTTTCAGGAGCAAGGGGAAAGTCTGAATGTTTGTCATGCAATTCGGAAGGATATTCAAGATCTACTTCCAAGATGTAACCTACATCTGATTCATCTGATAAATTTAAAATATCCTGTTCAGTTAAATCGTTAACTCTCCAAACAAAATCTTTTAAGGGTAGATATTTACTCATTGCATAACCGTACAAATTATTTGCGTCAAGATACATTAAATATTTTATCTCCTCATCTGGGTTAAAATTAGACATATATCTGTTGTTAGCTATAGCATAACGATTGCAACACTGACTTATACCTCCTCTTACACCCTTTTCTATAAAAAGAAGCATGTCGTAATCTGTGAACAGTTCGATAGCTACTTTAGTATGTAATAACATAGCATCCCATGATAAAGCTGGGGTCGTAAAATACCAACAGGGGTCAAGTTTATATAAGTTTGCATGCATATTTTCCGAAAGTTTTCAAAGAGATTTGTTAACAATAGAACATCTGTTTTTACATATAGATCACAGTATCCACCAAGATTATTTAAATGAAATTCATTAAATACTTTACATGCATGATTATAATCCTCTACACTTATAGCCTCCTCATTTAGTTTATTGTAAAATTTGCTAATAGGTGGTAAACCAGAATCTTTACACTTTTCAAAACTATCAAAATAATCATACGGGAAAACTCCTTTTCTTAAAAGTAAATCTATTTTTTCTGAGTCAAAATAATGTTTCATATATTTAAATTCATCTTTTTTTAGTGTTTTTATCAATTTTTCCAAACTAGAAGACACGAATTTGAAAGAATCTAAAAACCTTAACTGAAAATCATTTGAAATATTTTTACTGAAGGAAATATATTTTTCTTCGGTGTTCGGAATTAAATTAATTTGTTTTTCATCATATCCTAACTCATTAATAAAAATATGGGCGTCATATCCTGAAAGATTATGGAAGAAAACAGGCAAAAATTTGGGGGTTTCTATTGCTAAATTACAACTATTGCAACCAGGGCCATTAAATTTTTGAGTAACATGATTATGATCCCCTAACCTTGATATTGTTTTCGTGAAAGGTTTGACCACAAACATAACAATTATTAGCATTATCATACAATTGCTTTTCTTATTCAGTAAGAGGTAATAACGGTTTTGATTTTTTATAAATATTATCAATTTCTATTGCATCTTTTTCTAACTTTTCAATAAAAATTTTGGGGGCATCAATACCTCTATATACTACTGGATCTTTATAATGCCCTCCATGATAACTGATAAAATAACAAAAGCCTATTGGGACACGTTTTTCATAAATATTTGTAAAGGAAAAGTTTGGATTAGGACAGCAAGTATCAGTTTTCCTAGTTAAACACTCGAAATCCGCATATACAACAAAAGGTATTTTTAAACAATGTTGAAAATTTTTAAATTTTAAAAACTTACTTGTTTCTGTGACGGTATTACTACCCTTGCAGGATTTTTATGTATACACATATCATTGTGCTGAAGAAGTTTGTATTCTGTTTGGAAAGCACTTAAACATCTTTTACATATAAATGTTTTATGTTGATGTTTTGAGAGTTGTTTCGAAACAAGTCGAGATAAGCTTTTAATGAAACAATAATGTCCAAACTCTCCATTTTTTACGTAAAGCAAATCTATATGTTTCTCACACACTATATCACTAATGAGGAGAGGAAATATTTTTAAATCTTCTTCAAAAGAATAAATGTTTATTCCTATATCGTTCATTTTTTGAAAATTTTTCACCACGTTAAGCGGTGTTGGAAAGGATATTCCATCAAAGTTCAGCTTATTTAGGTGGGGGACATAACTTGACATTTTGTTGGGGTTGCTGGTGTTGGGGTAAAGAGCTGCGAGAATAGACCACATGAAACACTGAGAGTCCTTTTTATTGATGACATTGATGATTGCCTTTGTTTCAGCGATCTGCTTCGGCACCTCGATGAAGGATGATGAACCTCTGAAAGGAGAATAACGGTTCGTGCGGACTTCGAGTCTTAAGATTTCGTCCAGTGCCCAGCCCGAGTCTCTACCTTCAAAATCCTCACTTTCTTTCACTATTTTCTCAGACACACACATGTCGTCATAAAGTCTGGCGAGATTAGTTTCTTGTAATACCTCATTATTCGGCGTTTTGAATTCTGCGTTCTTTATCATTTTTCCAGCCTCTGTCGCTTTCGAGTAAATGCAATGAACCCATTTACTCACTTTCAAAGCTTTGTAAGTTTCCAGTTCATTGCGAAAAATAAAGATTGTCTCTTCTTTTCTTAAGAGTAGAAACTCTTTTATCCCCAGTGAACTATCGTTATTGGGAAGATTAAAAGTTTTATAGGTTTTTTGAAAAGCACTCTCGTTCTCTTTTGGTGGTAAGAAGATATTTTCAGGATCATCCGTAGAGTTTTCAGCAGATGTGGACAACTGTGTTTTTTTTCCTACTTGATACAGACAAATCCACTCTCTTTCTTTTCCCCGCTTCTTTCTCCAACTTTCTTTCGCATCTTTTATTGTTCAAATGTTTCAATAAGTTGTCTTTACGGGTAAAGGACGTATAGCAAAATTTACAAGTAATTTTCTCGTTTGAATGCACAGAGTCTCTGAGCCTTTTTAAATCACTTTCTCGGACGAATTTTTTACTACAATCCGCACATTGAAGGACAGCATATTTTTCGTGAACTTGTAATGTATGGCGTTTTAAAACATATTTTGTAACGAAGATTTTCTACAAATATTACAAGTATACATAATGAAGACGTAGAACTTATAGAACGTTGCTAAACACACACACACTACTAAATCAGCAATCAAATTTTGTGTGTTCTGCTACTCTGTGACGATCAGGCGCAATACATAGATTCGATAGAGCAAATTGGAATGGATATCTCCCACCAACCCCTTTTAAACTCCAGAGGTGGGTCCACTACACCCCCCTCGTCATTTCTCATTGGTTGACCCAACAGAAATCTGCACACGGCCCGCAGACTCATTAGCGTCCTTATTGATTCGAATCTGACAATAGCTCTCTCTCTGACCCTCTCACACTCACTGGTGACACAAGGTCCGCCCGAACACCTGATCCCCTTACCACCCGCCGTTTTTGAGGCGCCGATGTATCGAGTCAGATGAACTCAGTCAAAAGATGAACAGCGGGATTTCGTCCAGCTCATTAAGACTACAGACCCACTGACGTCGCAGACCAGAATCCCAACAATGAACAATGACGCCCAAGGCCATGTGCTCTGTCCCCAACACCACCTGCTCTAATCCATCAAACTAGACATGTATGGAGGGGTTGGATCGTATCAATGTGACGTCGTTACAATACCATGAGCAAATACTCTACTGAATGTATATCACGATCTCACTTTTATCTGGTAACGAATCAAGACTGGAAAATACAGGATACAATAGATATGATTACGGACAGGAAAAGAATTTATGAATTTTCCTTTCGTTATCACACAAAATGAAATTTATAGAATTAAGTGACTCGTAGTATAAATAGCAACATCATTCATAAAATTATTTAGTTTAATCATGGATTCTCTCAAATTAGTTCATCCATTTACTTTAATCTTGGCTGGGCCATCTGGTAGCGGTAAAAGTCAGTTCGTTAAAAAATTAATCGAAAATAAAATGATTAAACCCTTTCCTAAAAAAATAATTTGGTGTTATGGAGTTTACCAAGCGTTGTATGAAGAAATGCCGAATATTTCCTTTCATGAAGGTATCCCCTCTAATTTGCACCAGTATTCGGATGCGTTAATTGTTATAGACGATCTTATGGGAGAGTTAGGAAATGATCCCCAATTAACAAAATTATTTGTAAAATTTTCGCATCACAGAAATTTAAGTATAATTTTTGCGGTACAGAATATTTTTCATAAAGGGAAAGAAATTAGAGAAATTTTCTTAAACGCTCATTATCTTGTATTATTTAAGAATCGAAGAGATCAATCCCAAATTACACATTTAGGTCGCCAATTGTATCCTCGTAAAGTGAAATTTTTTCAAGAATGTTACGCAGATGCCACATCAAAACCGTACGGATACTTACTTATTGATTTAAAACCTGAAACTGATGAATCCTTGCGTGTGCGCACAGGTATGTTTCCTGGAGATGTTTTTTATGTATATCAACCTCGATAACCCATTACTTTGAAGCATATAAATAGATTCATATTTCAATGAATATTCAATAGTTCACAAGATGCCGGTGTGTTCTGAACAAACTTTAGAGCTCTTAAAACTAATTTCTAAAACAAAACACCCAAAATCTATTTTGAAAATTGTTCAAAGAAAGAAATAAAAACTTTGTGCGAGTGTGTGCTGAATGTTTTATGTGGTAACATATCATTGACTAAAATTTAAAAAAATCGCTTATCTCCCTATAAAGAAAGCTTAAGAAAACTTTCTAACAAAAAAACACCTCTTTACGAGAAAAAGAAAATTTTAATTCAAAAAGGAGAAGGATTCTTATCTATTTTATTGCCTGCGACTATTCCACAGTCATCAGTTCTTTAATTCAAAATGGAATTTAGCAAAAAATTTGTACTGGTACCCGAAGAAAGAGTTCAAGTAACGGAACTCTTATCGGAACTTGATCAACGCATGAAAGCCATTCTCCATAATAAGGATTTAACGGAAGAAGAAAAAACAATTCTCCATTTACAAGTTTTACAAAAATATACGCACTTTTCTAACGAAAATCGAAGAGAGTCTGAATCAGTTCCAAATGAAACATCTCTATCAGAAAACCAAGAAACGGAATCATTAAAAGAAAATCTAAAAGAGTCAGTAGTAAAGACGGAAAAAGAAGTGTTTGAGGATGAAATTTTTAGAATTGTTCCAGCTAGGTATAAAGAAAAAGCAAAAAAATATTTTCCAGTTTTTAAAGCTTCAAGAATCTTTCAGTTGGAATTCTGATGGTGAAATTATTTACAAAAACACTGTTATTCCAAGAAGCAATATTGCATTCCTCGTGAATGATTTTCTACGGAATCGAAAATCAGCACCTGAGAAGGAAGATATGTATTTTTAAGAGCTTTGAATGATGTAAATTTACCGAAAAATCTAGATGTAAATAAAAAATTGTATCAGAATAACAAAATTATTAAGAAACCAATAATGTATGCTCGCAAAAATGCATGGTTGAAACTTTGAAATAAATGATACTCATTTGATTAAAAAAAAATTGTCTCAGTTGTCTCTTTATGATTTGAACAGTTTTCTTTTGCTGAGGAAAATATACTTATTTGATAAAATTTAAAAGTTTCAAATATATAATTAAATAAAATTATATTAATCTTTTTGGGTGAAAAATTTATCATAGAAAAAAAATATTTTTTTGAGAGAAAAAGAAATTTAACATAGAAAAATATTAATTTTCTTTTTTAGAAGAAAAAAATTATCATAAGAAAATATAAATATAGAAAATAGAAAAAAAATTAAATAAAATAAAAGACACACACATATTTAGTTTCATTCCATTTTTTTATTTTCTAAATACAAATCTTACACCATATCGTTTCTTTACAAATTGATACATTTGAAAGTCATTTATATACAATTGATTCAAAATATAATGCATAGAATAGCCTTGGCTGCGTTTGAATAAAAAGTAAATACACAGTATTGCCCATAAACATTGGATGTTGGTGATTGAAACACTTTAGAATTCCATAATACATCTATAAATAGGTAGTAGTACTAATGTTATAGAGTACAGGAGGTTGTTCAAAGGAGTCATAAAATTCTAATTCTCTTTTATCATTTACAAATAATGCTAACCAGTGTGTTCCAGGTTGTGATGAGTCATCAGAATTCACAATAGCACACATGTTTTCTTGCAGAGGAGGGAGCGTATCTCTAGAATAAACACCTTGAAAATAGGGGGATGTTGTCTTCTCTTGAGATAAGACTGTATACATTTGCATTCCATCCATTCTTTCATTTCCGAAATCATACAAGATATTTCTTGATTTGTTTATTTCGATTAAATTTTCAAACTCGGCGAAAACGATAACACATACGGTTTGTTCTAAAGATTTGCTGAATTTTAATTCTAATCACAAATTGCTATGTTTTATCAGACTTAAATGTTCTCCTGAAGAACATAAATCCGGTGAGAGGTTAAATCCAAACAATGTATTTGAATCTTTATATTCTTTTCTAGAAATAAATATACCTCTGTCTTGACCCATTCGATCTGTCCCAACAAATAGAGTTTGATAGGCCCTTATGTATTGATCTTTAGAAAAATCGAGTTCTAATGGATTGTGAGTCACTGGTTGTCCATCCACATACACTCCAATAAAATTTAAATTAAAATGTTTAAACTCATAAGGAGATTTTGAAAATGCTCAGTGAAAAGCTTCATTATCTACACATCCTACAAAAAGTTTTTTTTGGCATTTGGCCTGAAAGTATGTTATCTTGAATAAAAGACATGCTTCCTTTAGGAATCGAATACACTTAGCACAGAACTCGGTTAATGGGACATTTTGCGCTTGTTTTTTCCAGTGCTTTCGCATGACCAAGAATAACTCCAGGATTCACACGAACGTTTCGTATGAATAAAGAAACATGATCCAAAACAACTTTAAATCCCTCAGATCCTTGTAAACAAAATTCGGGCTTGCTTCGTATTAATTTTATTTTCAAATCCATTAAATTAAGTAAAAGACGATCTTGATGAAATAAATCCGAATGTATGCAACCAATGATGTCTACAGTTGCACTTTCTTTAAAAAAATTCGGTTCTTTTCTTGAGACCATTATCAGAATCCTTGTAAAATAGTTCAGCCGTTAATTGGGAAGTTTTGCTGTCATATCCATGGTTTAAGAGAGTTTCAATATAAGATCGATAGGGATATGTATTACTGGAATTTGAAACCACGCGATCATTTAAGGATACATCTACTTGCGAAAATAATGAATGTAGAAATAAATTCACACAGGTCCTATAGTATCATCTTTAGTAATAGGCGTATTGTCCACTTTTACTACTTTCGCTTTTACGTATAATTGTGTTTGACTGAGATCTATGTAATCTTCTGCACTTCCGGAAATGTGAAATTCTACAGGTGCATTATCGAAAACGTTAGAAAGAGGATGAAATTGCTTCCACTGCCCATCTTGAATAACTGTTTGAGTTCCTGGTAAGTTGAAAAGTTCCAATTCAGATTTAACACATTCAGGAGAATCTTTAAGAATAAATGCCATTTTTACGAGTCGAAAATGTCACGTACACTCACTTTACGTGCTTTGGATGAAATGAATTTTTCTGTTTCTTACGCTTTCTTTTATACTGTCCTTTTCCTACCATAGACTGAACTCTATCAATAGCTTTCTGAGCTAATTTTTTTCCACTTTCTCTGCTTCTTGTTTTTACAGCTTCTTTAAAATTTTCTCCTGACAATACATCAGAGGCAACACGATTCCCTGTCATTAATACTTCTTTTCCAATAGTTGATGCATTGTTACCGATGAAAAGAACTTGATTGAATGACTATTACAATGAATAGTTATATTATTATATACTTTTTGGGAAAGGCAAAAAGTTTATGTATAAAAACATGAGCATAAATCTTCTCACTTTCATATGAAATACATTTAAAATATCACTTGTATATACTTTGTTAATTTCTTTTAAAAAATACTCTTATTTATTTTTAAGATGTGAAACGATTTCAACATAAATTAAACTAACAAACAATAAAAATAATAAGAACTCAAATTCAGCATATAAAAAAAAAGAATTTTATTCAAATTTATAAGAACAAAATATTGAGTAAATCTTATAAAAATCTTTAAACAAAATCCTCATAGTATTCAAAACAATCAGGTGGACATAACATGTCTCTTACTTCTCTTAAAATAATATCCAAGCGAAGATTTCTTAAAAATTCTTGAGTTACATAATGTACAGGTTTTAATAATAAAAAGTGTTCATTTTCAAAAAGATTATGATAAAAACAATCAGCTATCTCATTAGCTTCAAGTGATGAAACATATGAATTAAATGTTTCTTAGCAATTCCCCCATAACTCCTCAGCGAAAGTCTGAGGCTGTTTCAGTCCTTTTTCGTTCAGAAGGCTACAAATAGAATTTTTCAAAATTTGCGTCAAGTATTGTTGACCCAGACTAACATCCAAAGAAGAAGGTAATGTATTTTCTATGGGGCCTTCGCAGAAGGTTTTATATGCAGTTAAAAAGTCCATACACTGAAACATATTGTCTATAGCAGCATTTTCAATAGCACCATATTTTTTAATCATTTCAGCCCACTGCTCTCGGGATATGGTTATTTCTTTAAAAGTGGGCTCTTTATCCGGACCGTATTTAATGCGCTTGAAAGTAAAATCAATGAAGTTCTCACTGGTTATTTGAATGTGTCGTTCAGGAGGGAAAAGTCCACTTGGTAATTCCTCCAGTGATTCCGGCACTTTCTTTTTACGCATGATATATTCGATCCACCGTGGGTCTAATGTTATTCCCTCGGGAGTTGGGTAGTATGTTTTGCCATATTTCTTGAAACGTCTTATGTGTACTGATACGGAATCATAATAGGTGCTTGCAAAGACAAAAACATCATCTCCAATTGGAAATACTCCATCTGGTATGTAATCCTCGGTAAATTTTCCATACTTCTGAAAGTAATATATCAAAATTAATAAAGATCAGAAATGTGTAAAAAGCATTATAAAAATTACATATTAAATTTATTTAATTTTGTTACTTACTTTTGAAACTTCTCTTCTGGCTTTCTTATTTGCAGACGATTCCCCGGCTTTTCCAAACTTTCGTTTTTCACTATGTGTTTCAGACATCACCATATTTTTTTCTTGTTGAATACAGCCCACCGCAATACTAACAAACGAAATGAATTTTGAACTAAAATGTGATAAGTGTCTAACGCATATCAACCGAATTACACTTGAGCGGCGTTCGCTGAGTGGTTGAAAGCAATGTATTCATCCGCTCTAAGCATTGAGATAATTTCTGACGTAGAATTCAGTCGCCGTCTTGTAGAATCAAGATCAGACAAGCTAAAACCAGTTAAATCGTAACCCGTTCACGCTGATGACGAGTATACTACGGCAGATTTTTCTGAATAATCAATTTACTTTGTATCTTTACTGTGTGTGTATGTAATCATTATACTGAATTAAAATTTACACATTATTAAAATAATATAAATTAAATATTTTTTTTATTTCATTTTAATCAAGAAAATGATTTTAAAACATGTCGCCGTCTGCTTCGCCTGCAAAATTAAATTCATGAGATTATAAACATAAGTTTTCTTCAGGTCTGTATGCCTTCATAGGATAATGGTTAGCGTAACTGAAAAACTATTGTCCTGTGGAGACATTTTGATCTGAGGCCGTGAGTTTGAATCTGGATTTATTATTATTTTTTTATTTGAGCGTTATTTACTTCAATCATTTAAAAACCTATAATTAGTGTATATTTTAATCAATAGGTGGCGCCATGAGCACGTTTAACATTCCCATACTTTCATTTTTTGTGCACACTTTTTAAAAACAACTCAACTTAGCTGTAGGAGAAAACAATTCAACTCGCCGCCCCTAAACTCGAAAATCAAAGCCAATGTAGGAGAAAAACAACTCAACTCGTCAGTAGGAACGAAACAACTCAACTCAACAGGAGAAATCAACTCAACTCGGCAACATGAACGAAACAATTGAACAGGAGAAAACAACTCAACTCAGCAGCAGGAACGAAACAACTCAACTCGATAGTAGGAACGAAACAACTCAACTCTGCGCTGCCGTTGACCACCTACAACCGCCTGCAACCACCAGGAGAAAACAACTGAACTCAGCAGTAGGAACGAACAACTCAACTCCGCAGCGTGAACGAAACAACTCAACTCGGCAGCAGGAACGAAACAACTTAACTCGTTAGTAGGAACGAAACAACTCAACTCTGCACTGCCGTCGACCGCCTACAACCGCCTGCAACCGCCTGCACCGCCTGCATCGCCTTTACAGCAGAATCGCCTTTTTCTACCTACTACCATTGGTTAGGGCTACTTCATGCGCAATTAAAACTGGAGGAGCCACCTTAACTTTCCTCACGAATAATGATGCATGCTGTATAAGTATTTTAAAATCTTTTGTGGGAGACATAAGAGCAAATGCGTCTTTTTTTCTTTCTAGCTTAATGCGAAGATTCACCGAATTGATCAAACATTTGCTCTGATTGCCTAGATCAATATGTAGGGGACCAATCATATCCATAAGTTTACTATTCTTGCAAATGTTATATCGGGTTTGATAACCAGGATTTGAATTATCCCCCACATTAGCAAGTTCTACCGAATCGTGCTTAGAAGCACGATCTTTGTAAAAAAGACCAGCTGCTAAGATTGATTCTTGAACAGATTTTGGTGCGAGCATAGCATCGAAAATAGATCTATAACCATAGTTAGCTTGAGAAGATACTTACTTATCATTTAGTACAACCGAACATTCAGAGAAAAGAGTGTTCAGAAAATAATTAATTGGTGCGACTTGGTCAGTTGTTCCAATCGCTGTTCCACTTTTCTTTGTTATTTTCGCTTGTAAATGAATTAATACATGCGACAATTCTAGATAATGTTCTCCTGATGCAGAAAAAAAAATTCAATTGGTGTGTTATCAACCAATGAGGCAATAGGATGTACTTCTATAAAGGATGAACTGTCTATACTGAGCTGAACTGGACTAACGTTAAACAAGTCTAAATCGCTTGTAACACAGGTACGGGCTCGCGAATCCATTATGAGAATATATCTGCTTCTTCCAATTTCTTTAGCCGTCTCTTGACTCGCTAATAATGATTTTTTTTTGTATGCTCTCTTTCTTTTTATACCTGAACCAGTCTGGATTTTATGAAGAATGTCGTCTTTTATCTTTTAGTTGTTTCCCGAAAACGTGATTTCGCTGAGTCTTTAAGAGAAGCACCTGCTGCGACATCTGAGACTACCTTCGATCCTGCGCTTAGTAGGTGTTTACCTAAATATTTTCCTGCTTTCATTGCTATAGGAGTTATGAATCGAAATAAATTTGAAAACATTCCATATCCTCTTTGGTGGCTAACACCTTGAAAATATGGTCCACCTCCTGTCTGCACCTGAGCGCAGTAATAATTCTCACAAGCTTTCGGATCCAAATGCATACTCTTTCACCGCTGTGATCCAAATGATTAAGCACCCATTAGACTGTGGTTTTATAATGTTTTACGACGGAAGGAAAGAACTAATAGGGTTTTTCCGCTGGTAAATATAATACCATAACCAGAGCTGCTTTTGAGTTCAATTTCAATGCAATCAATATAATTGTTGCGCAGAGGAAAATACGAGGGTCTTTGATAGTTTACAACTATTTGATCTTCTTTAGAAGGCATAACAGGAATAATACGAAGCAATGGTGCAATAGTATCTCCAACAAAATGTGATTCAATGATATCGCTATAGACGTATATTTCAGTGATTCCTCCGTCTAACTCCGGCGGATAGTCTGATATATGAGTACCCCCGTGTAATGTTGCTTTTTTTTAATCCTAAAAGATCTCTCAACCCGTCTTGTAAATTCAAAATAGATGTTTGAGGTATATGAACTTTCACTTTGTTGTTTGCCAAATGATTAAACGCAAGGTGTTTGAAAGATTTAAACAACTGTTCTGAATTTTTATAGAATCCAACTTCTAGTTCCATATGATCCGTTTTTTTTGCACTTTCTCCGTAACCAATGGTTTATCTGTAATGCTTACACGAAAGTATTCGTTTATTGGAGGTCTATCGATTTTTTGTAGAACATGCTGGGTTGTACCGGTTAAAACAACATCTTTCTCCATACTCAACATTCTCATTAAAATAGGGGCATACATCAACCTAAATTCGAGTTCTACATTCTTTTCAACTGTAATTTCGATCTTGTCGGATGCATAATCGAGCACGAAATCAGCTGCACGACCAATCCCTGTCTGCATCATATTAGAATTAATATGTTGCAACAATTCATGAGTTAAGAGTTCTCAAAATCAGTATACTTATGGTTAAACTTCGTAGCACGGACTATGAAATGTCTTTTTTGATTTCTAGCAAAAATTGTAAGAACATTGTCTTTGTTTGTCTTCGATGGTTTTCTGAACAAGAAAGTCTCTGATACTTTTATGGTTCGATCCTCTCTGGATAAGGTAAGCATCGTCAGCAGACGTGGTGCCTCTGCTGCTGTTAAAATTAGTTCATAACCGGGAGCGACGACTACATTGACATTCTTGTGATCCAATGCAAAAAAGACAGAACGTCCACATTTTTCTTCGATGCTCTGATTAATCTTGTTAATTACTTCTTCATCGGTAATTCCTTGATCAATTTTTACTCTAATGCGGTATTCAACATAATCCTTTTCCACAATTTTGGTTTCTTCATATGTTATGGAATATTTGTTATTGTGATTTCCAATATTGAACCACGTTCGCGGAATGAATATCTCTGATAAACCGACTTAAAAATATTTAACTGTATATAATGCTTTTGTCCTATCGTCTATCATAACTTTAAAAAACTGTTTGGGTTGACCGAACAAAAAAAATCTATATATCTGCCAAGAAAAAAACTGTTTGGTTTGACCAAACCAACAACAAAAAAAATATTTAAATGTATATAATGCTTTTGTCCTATCGTCGATCATAACTTTAAAAAACTGTTTGGTTTGACCGAACAAAAAAAATCTATATATCTACCTAGAAAAGAACTGTTTGGTTTGACCAAACCAACAACAACAAAAAAATATTTAACTGTATATAATGTTTTTGTCCTATCGTCGATCATAACTTTAAAAAACTGTTTGGTTTGACCGAACAAAAAAAAATCTATATATTGTTGATCAGTTGTTGGTGTTTTAAGTGGACTAGGACGTCTCATATTCAACTCTCTTTTGTTTGTCTATGAGGCGTGAACACCATTTTAAAATAACGAGGGACAGCTTGATACCTCAGTGGTGTCCCATGGAAATCAAGCTCTAAACATTAGGTAAAAACGGTGCTGGTGCAACTATTTTGGTTCGCGTTTTAAATGAACTAGGTTGGGTTATTTCAGCATTGTTCTCGGTGCGCTCGATAGAACGGGCGAACATCGCACACGAACTTGGAACACCTTCTGTTCTTCACAATCTCTGTTTGGGGCTCGCAATTGATTAGAACAGTGTTCTGTTTTAGAAATGGTGTTCCAAGTTCGTGCAGAATATACTACTTAATTAAGTTTACCAAGATACATTAATGATTTGCTCCTTGCTGACTTAAAGATATGTGTAGTCATAATTTTGTCTTATGTCAACTAATTGTTTGCGTTTTACTAATCAAGAATTTTTCTAAAAATTCAAAGGATTTTATATTTTATGCTAACGAAAGCAGTACATTACAGTTGGAAATTTTTTTTATTTTACATTTATTCACTTGTGTATTTAAAGGATTTATTTTTAAGAACATGCAAATAAATCGATAGTTTATTAATGTCTCATTCAGAGGAAACATGAGGGATATCGCAATGAGACGGACCTCATTATTTGAATAACAATCAAGTAACGAGGATGATATCCGACCTGGAACCCAGTCGATTATGTTACGACGGCAATGAAAGTACTTTAAGCCTTTAGAAAGTTAACGTGTATTAGAGCCCTGCTAGATGATGGAATCCTCAATTGTGATCACTCGGCTACCACAGCTGTAAAACATGTGGAATCTACAATGTGCTACTGTTTAACAAGTAACATTTATTTATGATTTTGAGATATAGTATTAACGCCACATTCGTGCCATTTATCACATTTACCTGTCATTGTTAATCGATTATCATAATTTTCAGCATACATGGCAACAATTAGATCAAAGATGAACATTATCATATAATTTTAATCCTTGAAAAATGCTTGGTGTAAAAATCTAAACTTAAGATTCAATAATTATTATGAAATCTAATGCATCAAAACAGAATGAATTATCGAGGCAATATAAAAATGACATTTATCAATGTTTTTATTCTTTTAAGAAAGAAAGTATACAAAAATTCTTAACAGAGTGTTATATAAATATAACTAATTAATTCTCAGAGAAGCAATTATAAATTGATTAACCACAATATAGCTTAGTTGAATATTTACATGTCTATTGGTTCACAGATGCTCAATAGTTATAAGATTTTTTAAACTCACATATAGTTAATGTAATTTTGTTATTTGTTAAAGAATTATGTATGTGTCTTAAAGCAAATATTTTCCATTATAAAAAGATAAAGAGCTTCAGAGTACTATATGATTATAAAATAGCCCATTATCGATTTGAGATTTTACATTATGACATAGAGAGACAGGCACAAACTTTGCTTTTTCTTTCTATTTTTTAAATTCATTGTATGTATCTAAATGTTCAAATAATTATATTATTTGTTTTTCAAAATTAATTAATATAAGAGTTAACACGATAATTTGAGTTTGTATGTACAAAATTACTGCGTTTAACAGGATAAAAATAAATCAATAACATTTTCAACATTTTAAAACATTTACTGAAAATCAAATATAAATAAATTTTACCTTGATAAATTAATTTGAATTTGCTTTAGGTTATTATACCTGTGACTGAAATGAAATAAGCGTTTCCTTTTTTGTGCAATAGTTTACATTGTGATTAGTGTTTTATATAATAATCAATGTGTTTTATACTATTTCATTCAATGCCTTTAATAATACTGAAAAAGAAATCTTGGTGGAATGTGGTTTGAATTCGTAGGAAATGTCTCCTTTTAAAGGAAAAGAAATGTTTTGAACTGAAATCAGTAGTAATTATCACACGCGATTTCCAAACACAAGTTTCTCTAAGAAAAGGAAAATGGGGACTTTCAAACTTAGAAAGTTCTACAGTATTGGATAATTTTTTTATAAAAAAATAATTTGAAAAAATAAATACAATCAGAACGTAGTCTAACAGATAGTTACATTTAAATTAAAATAATATGTTCGTTCTCTTTTTTTCTCGCCTATTTATTCGTGAGTCACGCATTTTATGTACAATAGTACAAAAAAAGGAGTGTTCGGGAGCGCTCTAAGACTTTTGAACGTTTGAAACTCTGAATACAGAATAAGATGGTTCTTGTAAATGAATATGAAAAGCAAGTCGTAAAATCTTTTATATCAACAAAAAATGCTTCTCCAAGTTGATTATTGTTGATTCTTCAGTTTTTGATCATTGTTGATTATCATATGACTGTTTGGTGTAAGAAAACCTAGAAATGCACATCTGCCTTCTTGTAAATCTTCTAAGGTTACTTTCAAGTAGCCGGAAAACTATTCTCCCTCTTATTGCCGTAATAAATCTTTGGAAAGGGCATTTCCTTTTCTGTTAAATTGTCGGACATAGGATAAATAGAAACTATGCCGACAAAGCCCTCTAAAAAGGCCCTCTTCTACTTACCCGGTCACTTTAGGGAACTGTTCAAACGAAGAGGAGGGGGGATATTTGAAGCTAAAGTCTTTCTTCGTTTTGAAAAAAGTAAAGAAAAATTGTTGTCACAGTTATCTGCAACTCGATTGAGGAGTCAGTGCGTTGAGAAGGAAATGTTTTTGTAATTGTTTTGAATGTGTTGATCGAAGGAGTTGTCTTCGTAGGAATGTTTTGGCTCTACCTTACGCACAAAATCAGTTCATCATCGCACAAAAATCAGAGCAGTAATCTTAGAATTTAGGCATTATGCAATTCTTTTGAAATTTTAAATAAAAAGTAAGGATTATCCAAAGGCTAAGAATATAACTCTTTTTGCACAAAAGTCGAAAAAAATTAAGAAGCCCAGTATTTTGTCATTACTCGCAAAAGAAACAATTCAGTACAAAGAAGAAGAATATAATCCTTTTATGTAAACAAGTTTACCGAGATACATGAAGCTCCTCGGCAAATTAAAAATCTTTGTTGTCATAATATTTTGTCTTTGTTACCAGCTTATTGTTTGTACTTTACTATCAAGTATTCTAAAATTCAAGAGCATTTCCTCTTTTTTACAAATGAAAACAATTTAATACTGCTGAAAAAAATATAATCTTAAATTTCTTATGTGTATTTAAAGAATTTATTTTTAGGAACACGTAGGTGCACCACGAAAGGAATCCGCTTACCAAATTTTAAGACTACGTCTAATAGTTTAGAAATGGAAATATTTATCAATAATGCCCCTTAAGCCCTCGCAACGCCACTTAGGAAGCTATTTTCACAAAACCCCATTTTATAGGAGATCTCTACTTAATGAATGGAATCTGCTTACTCAATTTCAAGATTTTACGTCTAATAGTTTAAAAAAGGAGTTAATTGCCTATAACGCTGCTTAATTCTCCGCAAACTTGGGGTCGATTTTCACAAAACCCATTTTGTAGCGGATCTGTACTCTATGAAAGGAATCCGCTTATATCAAATTTCAAAACTGTACTTCTAATAGTTTAAAAATGGAAATAATTATGCATAACGCCCCTTGGAGGTCGATTTTCGTAAAAATCATTATGTAAGGTATCTCTACTTTATGAAAGAAAAAAAATCTGTGTACCAAGTTTCAAGACTGTACATCTAATAGATTAATAATGGAAATAATTATCTATAACGCCCCTGAAGCCCCCATAACGCTCCTTGGGATTCAAATTTTGCAAAATCCGTTCTTAGCTGATGTCTACTCCATGAAGGGAATCTACCTACCAAATTTTTTTCAAATATGTAGGTTTAATAGTTCCGGAGATATCGTGGATTAGTCATTCAGTCAGTGAGTGAGTCGCTTTTCTCCTTTATATATATAGATAGTACATTAAAATTTTTTTTATATAATATACTTGTTTGTTATTAACTTACGTTGCAGCACTGGACATGTAAAAGATTGCATACAATGACAAAAGTAAGCACTTGTCAGCTAGAGAGATTATGTGATAAAAATCTTCTGATTAAATCCCTTTTTTAAAGGTTTTAACATAGATTGAGTAGCGTAACGTACACCCTCGCATTGTGGGGTGACCAAAGCGTTAATGACGCCACGTACGTATTAAAGCTAGGAATCCAAAAGCTGACTTTGTAGGGGGCCCTAATATTCTCTAGGCAGTGGGATACGCCACTGTCTAGATTCCTTTCTTTTTAATCAACTACTTGTCTTACCATCCCTTTACTTAAATTAATACATCAATAGAATTAAATATTGTTAAATTACAGCTTTAATTTCTTCAAACGTGTTCTTGCACTAGCAAATTTTCTATAAGATGTAATGTTTACAGCAAATAAAAATTAATAAATCGGAACTGTAATTTTTTTTCAATATCTGCTACTTGTTCTTATTGGAATAACATAACCAATTTTTAAAACCTAGCATAACTGTTATTAAAAAAAATTAATAACCGAAAAACTGCTGAAAAGTTAGGCAACAAAAGCCTTCGTATACTTGAAAAAATCTCTCTCTCAATATGGTTTTAAATATTGTATTTTTTCCCCCTTAAGTAGAACACTTGATAAAATATCTTTTAGTGTCCATAACCTTTATAGACTTCTTAGTACAGATTTCATAATTTTTTTCTTGTAATTTCTGCATTGATATTTATATTCTTCTATGATTAATGTTTTTAGTTTACAATTTGTTTTATAAATCATGTCTTCTTACTCTATCTTCAACTTCCGAAATGAGACATACGCAACCTGCCTTATTGTTTCCCAGTATTAAAAAAATTGTGGTTCATTTGTCTGTTTATTGTAAATTTCGATTTTTCTTTTCTGAATCATCATGATTAATTCAACATAAAAAACGTATTTTTAGCTTTTTTTTTCTCTCTTTCTTATAGATTAAAATATATAGAATTCTTATAGATTTTATAAGTATATCCTTATCCATTGCACTATTCACTCAATATTGCACTATTATGGAAAAAAAGGTGCCACAGGAGGTTGGACTTCTACCTGTTGGTCCACGGAAGGTATTTTATTTCCCTTCTACCACCCATTGGAAACCATTGGAGGCATTCCCCTATCCGTCACCTGGAGACGCGCCCTCTAGGGGTCACAGGCTCCCCCGAAGGAAGTATATTCTTATTAGAAGTGTTATTGCTCATTGATTCACAAATTGTTACTCGTTCTAAAATATATCTAATAATTTCTTGCCGTATGTATGTAGTGTAGTTATAATGAGTGATACCCTACAGAGAATTGATGAAAACTTTATTAACTTCATGCGAGTGATTATTTATTTACTCTTTTTTCTTTTTTATTTATTTATCCTAAAATTGTAGCATTATAAAAAAAATAATGTATATTCCATCAGAAAATAATCATACAATCAGGAAAAAAATTTTTTTTTTACTCTTCTATTTTAAACAGTTAAATCTTATGATTTCAATGTTGTCTTTTCTTCTATAAATTATTCTTTTTTAATAGTAACTGTTTCAAGTTCCGTTATTTTCTTTTGTGATGCATACATAAATATTAAGCTTGTCATCAAACTCAGTTACAAAGCACTTATTTTTGTAAAATGAAATTCTTTAAAAAAATTTAAAAATTATAAACGCATAGCAAATATGTATATTTAATTATAAAATGAAATACATTTTAAACAAGCACTCGATAATTCAACTGAAATTTTTTTCTTGGACCTCAAAAGAAATCTAAAACGGGAGATTATTGTTATTATTACATATATATATACAGTCGGACCTATAGCGCACACAAGAATTTTTCAAGGGGGTGGTCCAGGGTCGAAAGTCCACCCTTTTGGTATCCTGCTCCAATATGCCGCCGAACATGTTCTTTTGATTTTGTCGATTTTCGGGAACAAAAACAATACAAAATTAATTATTGAATAAAAAATTAGCATTAATCAATAAAATTAATGTTTAATAAACACATAATCAAATTTTACGTAATATATACATAGAATTATAACCAATCGAGAAAAAAAAATCAAGGGTTATGGGGGAGACCCTATTACACCCCCCTTGTGTGCACCACTGAGTCGGACCTCTGCATAGCGAAATCGCTAAATCTCGAAAGAAAGTTCGTTACATAGAAAATTCGCTATGTAGAGGTTCATCTTTCAATATGCTTTATAAACCTCATAAGACAAATTTTAAGTTCCTAAACCCCATATATCAGTGCTTCTCAAACTTTCAATACTGGCGCCCCCCTTTTCAATCACAATTTTTATCGCGCCCCCCTTATACATAATAATTTACTAAATGCAATAATAATGCACTTTTACGATAAAGCAACAATATTTATTATAAACCGTACAAATTCATGACATAAAAATTAAATTTTGTATATGTTACTTTTAAGCAAAAAAAAGTTAAGTAATAGGATAATTACGAAGTTATTTTTCCTTTCTCTGATTTTTAAATTGGAACATAATACAAAATGCGGTGGTTGCTTAGAATACAAAATATAGATATCAGCTAAATATAGAAAATGAACTCAGAGGGTCAATTTCTAATCATAAGCATTCCTTTGAAAAATTTGCTCTGTAAGACAAGCCCATGGAAGTAGCTAATAATTATTAAACTTGTTCTTAATTTAGTATTAATTAATTAGTCATAAAATACTCTGTGCACCACTCATACATTAAAAGCAGTGTTTCTCAAACTTTCAATACTGGCGACCCAATTTTCAATCATAATTTTTGTCTCGCCCCTCACCCCCTGTACAACAATAATGTATTTACTGCAATAAAAATACACTTTGAGAGAGAGACGCTAAAGTTACAATACGATCTTAATTATAAACCGTACAAATTAATACGATAAGTATATTAAATTTTGTGTATAAAACTTTTAAGTAATAATATATATATATATATATATATATATATATATATATATATATATATATATATATATATATATATATATATATATTTTAATAAAATTACTTAAAATATATATATATTACTTAGAATTGTGTTATTTTTCTTTCTCTAATTTTTAAATTGGAACAGATCGCAAAATGATGTATTTAAAGATTTATTTCCTTCAGCATTCATTTCTCAAAGTACAAATGTCATTAGAAAAATAGACTAGTCAATGTCGCTCTCTATCATATCCATCACATCTGGCATTATAGGGTACGTTTGCGTGAGTCTGGGCAACCTATCGGACGTCTGCGCAAAACATTTAAAAATGCTTTTCCTCGTACAATTCCAGTCAGTTTTGGTCGACTCGATACTCCTATAGCTACCGAATCTAGCTTGAATGTACATTTTTTTAATTTCCACGTTAATTGTAATTCACGGTAATTAAGTATTTACGGCAGTAGATTAAAACAATATCATACATACATTTTTAAGTTGTAAGCAAACATTCGACCATAATAAAGAATCAACAAGTACACAGACGAACGAGCATGGTTCCGAAAATTAAATCAAGGCGATCTTCTCAAAAATACTAAAATTTTGGATTTACCACCTTTGAAGAAAATGATGGAAAAAAAGCCCCAGCTCGATATGTGTTAAAACTTACAAATCTGTAGAGCAACGTGTGAAAGTTGTTTTTAAAACATGTAAAATCATTTAGCTATGTTGGCAAAGAATTTTAAAAAGTATTTTCTGGATGAGGACAGCTTGGTAGCAAGTTACGAGTGGATTATGGATCTATTTGAAGATACTCCAGAAGGGCTCTCAACTTCCGAAGAAGAAATCTTCATAGATTTCACATCCAGTGAAAAATTAAAAGGCAATTTTGTAATAAATCACTCTTTGAATTTGGGGTAGAGGTGGATGAGGAATTATCTGTACTGAAAACAAAAGCACTTCGTATACTATTACCATTTTCAACATCCTACCTTTTTCAAACCGGATTTTCTGCAGTGGATGCCTTGAAGACAAAATATAGATCTCAGCTAAATATAGAAAAATAACTCTTTAAGTGTCAATTTCTAATATTAAACCTTCCTTTGAAAAACTTTCCTCTACAAGACAAGCCCGTGGAAGTCCCTAATAATTATTAAACTTGTTCTTAATTTAGTAATAAGATTGATTGATTGATTGAATATTAACGTCGCACTGTTCAGCTGCACGAGGGCTTTTGACGACGGACCACGTAATTTTGAACCATGGTCAAGTGACGTGGATGACACCTGAGCTGGCACCCCTCTCTCCTAACTACCACACCACACCAACGGGAAAACGTTTCAACTCTTAACAGATTTAACGTGCATCGCTGCCCTACACGGCGGGTCTTTAGTGGTACTGGGCTCGAACTCGTGACAAGGCAAGCCACGATCCGATACCTATACCACTCGGCTACCGCGGCCAAATTCAGTAATAAGAAATTATTTATAAAATACCTTCTTCAGTACTGATACATCAAACGTATACTGGCTAAAACACCGACTCTTCGCACGAGTTCATTTTTTAAAAAAATAAAACATTATTCTTGATATAATAGCTGAACTGTAAGGAGAGTAAAACTGTGTGCACGACATTGTATACAAAAATGTAAAATGATTTTTTTTTTTTAGATAAATGCTATAATTGTAAATAACTGTTTAAAAGAACTGTAATTTTAAACCTCACAAAATTAGCATTTAGAATTAATGTTAAATTATGAAAAAAATATAAAATTCCGATGAAGAATAATTGTGTTACTTTTTAACTTTTAAAGCGAGAAGACTTCAAAATGTTTTAACCCGGGAGCAGGCGCGTACTCGATACTAACATTAATGGTAGTGCGGGGGGACTCAGTCACCCCAATCATTTGTTTAGAATTACTTTTACTGTACACGATACAAATCGGAATTCTAGTGAATATTTTAATTTATAGAAAGTATACTTACCTTCTTTCAAGGACTATTAAATTCTTTGATGATTTGAGAAAAATCCAATAAAACTGAACTAAAATGATTCAAAAGTACAAGACCATAATAAAGGACGCAAATCAGACACTTTTCAATTATCCTACAGAAATGTTAAACCAATCAATTCTTTTCCAAATATCGCAAAAAACTCAATTATTTACAATTTCCCTAAGCGAAAAGCAAACGCATAAAAGATGGGAGGGAACTAATATTGAATAACCATACCATAAGATTGAAGGTCAATCAAATGATTAGCAAACGTACTGTGCAGCCTGGCTGAAAAGTGAATCATGACTTTCTTTTCTTTTTCTACAACTAATGTACAGTATTTCAATAATAATTACAGTGGTGAATTGTTTATCTTCTTAGAATTTTTCTCAGGGTCTGGGTTTCGTTTTTCATTTTAACGAGTAATATTTTATGTTAAAACGTAATAAAAAAATCTCTCATTGAGGAAATACAGCAAATAAAACAAAATGTTTTTTTTTCTTTAATTTGGTTTTGGGATCAAAGATAGCTATTTGATGACGGAAAAAGCCAGATAATAAACATAAATTATGTCAGTGTTGTTGTGTGTATTTTTTTTTTTTTTTTTTTTATTATGGAAGAAAGCATTTTGTTTTACTTCTCTTTCCGGTTATTTTTTTTTAAAAAAAAATCTTTAAATTTTCGATACGCTCGCGCCCCCCTTGTAGGGTCATCGCGCCCCCCCAGGGGGGCGCGCCCCACACTTTGAGAAACACTGCCATATACTTAAAAAAAAGTAATTACTCACTCCTTTTTTGTAAATTAGTATCTCTTTATTTTATATATCTTACCCATCGAAAAAAATAGAAAGAAAAAGAGAAAAAAGAATGTTGAGGAATATACACTGTATTTACAAAAAGAAAATAATTTTATTTTAAAATTAATGAGCTTTAAGGACATTTTCTAATTTAAAGCATACAAGTAATTTTAAGCATACATTATTTTATAACAAGACTTTTTAAACTTACATCACCACATGCGTACTTAAATTTAATTATGCATAAAACATGTTAACCCTCTAAATGGATACCTTCCTCCTGAAAAGTTATTCCGAAAACGTTTTACTCTTATATTGCTATTCCCTTCAAAAATGCAACAGACTTCAATTCTTTCACCCTTTTAAAACTTGGGTGGTCGAAAGGGGAGAACTTTATGACTTGGTTCGGCGTATTTGATCATTGAGAACCAAGATAGCAATCGTTTACAGCTAGCTGTTAAGTTGCCTTGGGCAATCTTGTATGAAAACCGCAGTTCCACTCTGTCGTTTTCCCCATAGATTCAGTCACAGTAAAATTAAATTAAAATGCAGGGTAAAAAAAACATGAAATAAATGGCGTGTTAAAAGTTGAAAAATAGTTATATTTTCTTCAAACAAAATTTATTTTTCTGTCATTTTTTAAAAATTAAAAAAAAATATTTTGGTATTGCGATTTGAACTAGAAAAAAGCATCCTGTATTCATTTTTGAATATGAAAGTAAGAAAACGCGCTCACTTTCCTGTTTTTTAAAAAAGTTATGAGGTAAAAAGAGTAAAAGCCCTATCTTTTTTTTAAACAATAAGACAATTAATGGTGCATATATTTATGAAATAAAACAGATCTTTCTCTATTCAATTATATTTTTAATTTAGAATAACATAAAAAATGATTTCAATACTTTTAATTTATTTAAATTTAAATCATATAAATGATATTTTTATGTTAACTGAATATTTTTCGGGAAAAATCTAAATTTTCATTCCTAGTGCTCTCCTTTTCGAAGTCCTTGTATTAAATAAAAATATCTTTTCTACATCGACATTTGTGATGGACATAACACACATTCAGTCAATAATTTTTAATTTTAATGGGGGATATACTTCAAATGTGCATGACAGTACTTCTAACCATTTTCTACTCAAGTTAAATTTCTTATCTTTCTGTTTCTTTTATTACAAGGAAAAATGTCACACATCGATAACTACATTTTCACACAATTCAGTCATTACAAATTCTATTGTGAGAAAAGTTCTCCCTAATTAATCTTGTCTTTCAAAACAGTACACTTAAAACAATTTTGTTCAGTGAAGTTAACCGACAGTTCCAAAATGTATTCATACCAAATTTTAAAAACAAATTTAACACTTGGAAATGTATCCTGTATTAAATTTTTCAGTATACACAAATATTTCCTGCTGTAGGGAAGATATAGTATGAGAGAGAGAGAGAGAGATGTGGTGTGCGGTTGTGAAAGAATGTTTTCGTACGTGTAGACTATTTTTGAAAATTTAAATATCAATGAAGCTGATCATATAACTGCAAATGAGCCTTATTTTAATGTGTGCTGGTATCAAAGTAAAACACTTTACAATCTTAAACAGCCAATGGGTTTATACTCAATATCAAACTATTCGCAAAATGTGGCTTACAACTTCTATTCAAATTGTAAAGAAACTGAAATATAAATATATCTTACTGCAGTCAAAAATATTCATAATATGTAAGTATCCTGTTGCTCCACTTATTTCTGTACATTTTAAAAACTGTAGCTGAATGAATTTTTTTATATTCATAAACGAGGCATAACAGCTCACACAGTCGTAAAAATTTACTTATCATTTTTAAATATACTACTATAAAACGTATATGGATTGTAAGATCAGTTGTAAAATCCTAAAAGCTTTTAGAGGAGCTAAAAACATGTAATTTTGGATTGATAAAATGTTTAATATAATACACAAATATACATGTTATTAAGCAAATACATTTGAAAAATCAAACTTCCTTCTGAAATAAACGTAATTGAAAGAAAAATGTTTAATTGCAAATGAGTGGAAATACACGTTTATCTAAAAGGTATTCCCAAAGTGAGGTAATCCTCAAACTTAAGACTCAAACTCAGAAGCACAACAATCCATGAGGGCCAGGAACTACTGTGCCCATCATAATACACGTGACCATTGGACGCTGAGATGCATGAACAGATGTCCCGATTTGGTGGTCTGTCTGAAGAGAGACCTTCAGTGTTTAAGACCCGAAGCAAGCTTGGTACTCATTTATCGACCCAATGTAGCGGGGATGAAAGGCAGAGTCGACCTTGAGCAGCCCGTTAATAGAACCCCAGACCTGTGGTGTGGAAGCACTATACACTACCACTCAACCCTTTTCGGTGAAAAATAAAATTTAATGTTAGAATCTTATATAAATCCCTAATGAATGAGGGAGTCCAAACTTTTTTTTCATGTAAACTGTTTAGACGGAAATGGTTAATTATGAACATTTCACAAGTTGCATAAATTAAAATTAACCGTTATAGTTTACATAAATTTTTAAGGGTGCAAAAGGTGTATTTCGGCTGCACGAATTAATTTTAAAAGGAATACGGTTACGAAAAAGTAGTACAAATCTATCTAAAGTAGGGTTGGGGTTACCTTACATATTGTCAAAAACAACAATGTATTGGAAGCCAATTCCACAATTCGTTGTTATAAAAATGTATGGAAAATTACAAGATTTATATTTTTGCATTTGTAATTTATATATATATATAATTTTTCCTGGGAGCTTTAAAAGCTAGAGCGGCATCCATCAAAACCGCGGTTCTCTCTCTGTTTTTCCAGATCGCCCCTGACTAAGCCGGCTCTGCCATAGTAAGTGAAAATGCCGGGTTTTGTTTGTCAAGATCATTTTATAGCAGACTGCATTTTCATGTATTTTAGATGGTCGTTTTATATTTTCTACATCAAAATCTTAATGTCTGAATTTAAAATTACATAAAATTCTTGACATTTTCGCATCAATGACCATGATAATTTTTATTAGTATATGAATGTGTCATCAAACGATTACATGACTAATATTAACACACACATTATTTTAACCATTTAATTAATATCAAGTATAACATAACGCACACAAATTTTCTAAACTTTAAAATAAATATTTTGAAAACTACTTCAGATATACTCAAAATTTTTTATTCCTACGCTTTAGCTTCTCAGTTTTGCTTCTCTATGTAAGAATTTATTGTAATTGTATATTCATCAATTTTTTTAGTATATTTTTTGCTCTTAGCATGCGGTTTTCAACCGAATTGTATGAAATCTTCGAAATATATTAAATGAATGATTGAATATTAACGTCGCACTGTTCAGCTACACGAGGGCTTTTGGCGACGGACCACGTAATTTTGAACCATGGTCAAGTGACGTGGACGACACCTGAGCTGGCACCCCCTCTCCTAACTACCCCACCACACCAACCGGAGGACGTTTCAGCTCTCGACAGATTTAACGTGCATCGCTGCCCTACACGGCGGGTCTTTAGTGGTACTGGGCTCGAACTCGTGACATAGCAAGCCACGTTCCGATACCTTTACCACTCGGCTACCGCGGCCGAAATATATTAAAAGATACCAAAGAAGCTATATAATAAAAAATTTGAAATTTTTATTATACTCAAACAATTGCTAAAACTTATGGTAAATAATTTTTAACTGCGCGATGCATTTTTTTTTTTTCGAAATTTCAAATGGAATTTCTAACATAAAATTTCTAGCTTTATAAGGTCGAGATTTCAAAACATATCCAGATTTTAATTACTTATTCAGTTAGCCTTTAAAAAAGATAAATGTTGAGAGGTATTTTGTATAAATAGATATTTTTGAACAATATATAATTCGAATGTTTTTCAATAGCTCGAATTTAAAATTGATTTTTATGTTTATTTATATGTATAAATGTCTACTGTAAATGTTTCCGTATATTTTTGATTACCATTTATTAAAACATTCAAGTTATAAAAAAAATGTGTGAAAATCTTCATTCATGTTGTCTTTGATGTAAACTGAAGTTCAAGCACTTAAAATTCAAATATAATTCGGTGTATTTTAACAATATATAACCTGTGGCCGCGGTAGCCGAGTGGTATAGGCATCGGATCGTGGCTGGCTTTGTCACGAGTTCGAGCCCAGTACCACTAAAGACCCGCCGTGTAGGGCAGCGATGCACGTTAAATCTGTCGAGAGCTGAAACGTCCTCCCGTTGGTGTGGTGTGGTAGTTAGGAGAGGGGGTACCAGCTCAGGTGTCGTCCACGTCACTTGACCATGGTTCAAAATTACGTGGTCCGTCGCCAAAAGCCCTCGTGTAGCTGAACAGTGCGACGTTAATATTCAATCAATCAATCAATCAACAATATATAACCAGGCACACACACACTGTACTTAAACTTCCCTGTGAACACTTAGGCTCTTTGAAATCTAAAAAAAAAAAAAAAAAAACTAATTAAGATTTATTAGTTTTTTTTTTCGTTATTATTTTTATCAAAGTGTAAGAAAATGTTTCAAATGATTTGATGAAGTTTAAATTTATTCATTTTTAGTGGTTGGAAAATTGAAAAGGTTCCAAATTTTAAAGAGTTTGATGTTTTATTAATTTTTTCGGTATCTTATAATAAAATAATCATGTTTCAAAAACTGAAAGCTTTGAATAAGAAAAATGAAGCGAAAGAATATACTTAAAAAAAGATAATTTGTCTAACTATATAAAATAGCAGATTGCCCTGACACGCCCCAACTTGTTACAGTTTGAAATTAATATGAAACCAAAAGGGAATTGTAACATATTTTACTTATGCGTTGGGACTTTTGGAAACTTTTAAATTACGAGGTAACGAATAAACACTTCCTGGGGTCTAAAGAAATTTCCCCTCGATTTTTTACGATTCCCCCAGGGTCAAAACACGGGGTTCCCTGCGAGCCATAAAACTCCTGCTGTGTTGCTTCCTCCGTCCATCATTATCTTTCAAGATGTTAAACCTTAAAAGGGGGAAAGGATTTCAGAAAAGTGCGGCTAATCCGCTTTTGAAAACGTTAATTGAAGGCAGAAAAATCCGTGCAGTCCATTTTCGAAGCCTCTCTAGTAGGGCGGAAAAATCCGTTCTGTGCAATTGAAGGGTTAATTTTGTTTGAGTTTTTTTATTTGAAAAAATACTTTGTTTCATAATACGTTTCATATCTTTGAAATGCACCAAAAATCCCTTCAGGCGCCATTTTCCGTGTCTTTCCTTAAATGTTTCTAGTCATCCATTGCTACGTAGAAATTGGTCTTATCCCAATACCTTAACAAATGGAAAAGCTTTCTCTATTACGAAAGGCTCAGAGATCAGAACATTTTTATCTTGCATTGTATGTATCCACTTCATAACTGCCTCGTCGAAATCTTCATGGACACATGTTCTTCTACGTTTTGAACAAGAATTAAATGAATCATAATTTCGAAGCTTATCTCGATTTCTTATAATAGTTGATAAGCTGTTTGGAGGAAAACCAAATGTTAAAGCCATGTCCTCTTTTTGACGCCTTTATCTACTTCCTGAAAAATTTTTAAAAAATTTCATGCTCAAGCACTTACGAACTATCAGAAACGAAGTTACCAGTACGACTGATCAACACTACATATGAACGGAAATTAGTTCAAGGACACGGAGACACGATGCAATTCCAATGAGGGTGAAAGAGGATATCGAAGATGTTTCTATTGAAAAGTAGTACTTCTTGGATGAAACTCCTAGAAATCTATTGCTCTCGGCACGCTAAACAAAAAAAAGCAGTTCAAGATTTATGAGAACCATAAAATGTGTTAAGAGAGAATAACTTAAAATGTCCGGAACTACTTTAAAAATAAGGAGAAAAAAATCCAATCACAAGAAAAAAAGTTTGTTGTATAGAAAATGCACTTCACTATAGGAAGTTTATTTTATGAAGAAAATCCTGAAATGCGCGTCGAAAAATTCGCTATATAGAGGTTCGTTATATGGAGGTTCGACTGTATTGTAACGTCGTGTGTAGCTATCCATCAGTAAATAGTTCTGTACAGCTTCATATAGAAATAAAAACCTTGTTTATTTGATAAACATTTCTTAATGAAGTAATATAAATTCAGATTATATGCCAAGCCGGTGTAGTCAGTTCATATTCCCATTCTCAACGCCACCGGCGTTCATCGTCTTTTTCACTCCAATTTCCGGATTCAGCCCTTTTCTCCATACAAGGCGGGCTCCGCTCTCTCTCTCCCCGACTCTCTTTCTTCCGTCTCCTCTCCCTTCTCTTTCTCCGTCCGTTCTCTCCCGACTTTTTCTTTTCTTCCCCTCCTCTCTCACTCCCGTCTTTTCCTCTCCTGAAAAAAGAACTCCTTTTTAAACACCAGGGGTGTGTTCATAACACGCCCCTCGTTCCTTCTTATTGGCAGGTCACAAAAGTCTCTCTTGACCTCCCTCGTCTTATTTGCGCATAACACGCCAAAACACACCCGAGCCGTCTGGCCCAAGGCGCCATAGTTTCTTGTCCAACATCTGGACACACTTGTCCATCACGCCACCTGTTCTTAGTATCCCCTTCACACAACACTAGAAAACACGACATGATTATTTTAAGATAGGCTTCGCCTATTGTCAATGGGGTGCCGGCTCTACTTTACTGTTATGGAGACCCGTTTGTCTGTCTTCCCTCCCTGAGTTCAGACAATAAACAATGGCCCCATGGCCACGTGCACTGGTCATTCCACAGCTGGGGAATCGTAAAAATTCAGGGACAATCGATGGGTGTCGTACTTGTCCTTGAACAGCTGGTGAAACCATAAAACTTATCGTGAATCGAAAAATGGGGATTCACAACAATCGACGATGTCACAACTCCTTCCCCCTGAAAAAGGTCCATTTCACTGGACTGCTCTGGCCTCAGTTTGGTTCAGTTCGTAACATTTCACACCAAAGGGTCGTCTTATCAATGAGACCGATCAGGACAGCAATCCAAGAAACACATACAATCACAAGTAAATTAAACAAATAAATCCAAAAGTCTATAAAACTTATACTTTACAAAAAAAAACTTAAATTCCGAAACTTGAACCATTTTTTCCATTTCATACAGTTACATCACACTTCAAAATTTAGGGTTTTAAAGAAATTAACTCAAATTATAATATTTCTATAATTCTAATACATCAATCGCTCATTCAATTGTGTTAAACATCTGTGAGCGTACACAGTTCTAAGAATTACTCATTCCCATCTACTTATTCCAACGGGGTTTCCAACGATATTAAATAAACAAAATAAACATTTATAAGTTCCAAGCTTTGCAAAAAAAAATATTAAAAACCAAATTTTTAAATTAAGAAGTTTAAACTAAGACTTTTTAAATTTAATTAAATTATGGCTATCAGCAAGCATTATCACAACCATCATAACAGGTTATTCACGATTCATGGTATTGTCTTCCATTACGTTAGTTATTGAGGAAACACTTTAATTGGGAATATAATTAACAAACCTCAGTAGCTCATGCAATGAATTTTCTAAATCTACATTATGTCTACACGGAACAAACTTGCCCATGTCTCTAATTTACCTTTGGTCGGTCCGACTTCCGACCCAACCCTACTCAACCATTTTAACACAAAGTCTATTTTCTTTACACGGTTTTTCCAAATTTGTATCAGAATGTTTGTGTCGACCATTCACGATACATCAATCTGCTCTAACAACCTCAAAATCAGAGTCGTTAAATTACATCCATAACAAGCACAAAGAAACTTAAACCTCGATTTTTTAAAAATGTACATGCCAACTGGCATAACGCATGTGGTGTGCTTCGGATAATTCATCATTAGAGAACGACGAAAATACCACTTCCACAAATCCAGTACAGTCACCCACGATGCCGCATTGATCTTTTCTACCAAACTTTTCCCTTTTTAAAAAAAATAAATCTCGGCTCGCGTCACCTGGTTCAAATTCCTATACTTTATACATTTGATACGCGGGTACGGGTATCGGTTCACTCTTCCTTACCAAACAACGGGCTGAGTACGGTTTGACTGCCCCATCCCGTTCACACCTAAATCTAAAAGATACTCTGTATCCTCTCGTAGTGAATTAATTAACATCTCTGGGATGAACAACAAGTTTTGATTCTAAATGGCTTTCCCGTAACCAAATTAATATCCTTCTGCCTTAAAACAATCGTCCCAGGATCTGGTAGAAGCCTTTCTTTCTTTTTAGCGTTAATCATTCTTAAGTAGCTACTCCGATCAGGCGGTAATTTAAAATACACTTGACTTTTCCTTAAATTACCCTGAAAACCAAAATCCATAAATAGCTTTACCAAATAGAGAGTTTCGGAATCTATTCCTTCTGAGCTATTCTCCATAACCAAATTTGCCAATTCTGGCTTTCTACGGTACAATTTTATTAAATTAAGACGATAAATGGTACTGCGATCTCTTTTTCCGGGTAAATCTATCTCGAAATTAAATTCTGAACCGATGTTAGACCTATTGTCCGTCTCTAACTTATCCTTATAAATCTCCCTTGGTTCTGAGAGAGGCAATCGCATTGCTAACCCGTCTTCCAAGCCTTTCCGCACATCTGCTTTACACATGCTTTTCCCCCCATTTAACTGTCCTGCTATCTTAGCTATTGTATGATTTCGTAAACTTTCCCGATTTATTGTTAACTGCTTTTCACAACCCATTAACGTCCCAATGGTATATTTTTCCTCGCAGATATTCTCACAAATCAATCCTTCAGGGTTCGCCACTCCCTTATCTCTTTTCAATTCAAAAGAGCCTTAACCAATATTATCCGGATTTATTACCCACTGTGCACCCATCGCCACAGCTTTGACCCTTCCTTCACATAACCCAGCCTTCATTTTCACTTCACAATTACTATTTCTATACACGTTGAAATTTTTCCCTCTTACTTCAGACGGGTGGGAAACGTTCGTCCATCTCACTGGGGGGGTCACAATTCTTCTTTTCAAAATCACAAGACGTAGCGTTCTCCACGCTTTTATTAACTACCGGGTTAATTAAAAGCCTACACTTATTAACCGGTTCACTAACTTCTGTGGTACGATTTTCTGACAAAATACAAACATTTGCGAGATTGTTAATCCTATTCCCTGCCTTCAATTTATTTCCATTTAACTTATTTCTGAGTTGAACTCTCATTCTTTCTAACTCAAGTTCTCTAGCTAGTCTGCGTTCCTCGAATTCCTTAATTTCCTGTTTTTCACGTTCTTCCCGTTTTTCCTCTAAAATGCACTCCAACAAACATTTAACTGACTCTTCGTCATAGTATTTATTTTGACAGATTATTTTCTTGAATTCTATCTTGGGTAAAGTAATATCAATGTCTACCCTTAATTCCTTCGCAACTTCTAACAATACGTCTTTTCTTTCTCTTAACAGAAACACCATGATGCACTAATGCACACAAACCCAAATCTAAACTTAATCGTTACAAAAATTTCACAAAGATTCAAGGTAACCTAACAATACACTAGACCTAGACTTAACTATATTTTACCCATATGCGCAAATCTAAACACACAATAAGCTACACATAAGTGTTCTCCAATTCAACAAGTATAACTACCGTATACTAAAAAAAATTTCACAAATCTATAACCACAATAATACCCTTCTCAATACTGTGTCAACAAAACAAGTATAACTACTGTATACTACGTTTCACAAATCTAAAACCACAACACTAATATTGCACATTTATACACTTCATACAAAACTTAAAATCCTTCTAGTCTCTTATTGTTTACTAAAACTTTACCTAGTCTTTATATTCCTTATTTAAAACATTTTACATACAAAATCAATACTCAATTGCTGCCCCGAAAATAATCTCAATGAAAAGACTCACCTTCAAATTTATAGAAGACATACAGGAACACTCAGGAATTCTGGCACTTGCAAAATACAGGCGGGCACACTTCATCACTAGCAGGAACGGGAGACACTTCCATAAAGCACTTCTCACAGCTGGGGACTCCAGGAATTAGGCGTCATTAAACTCGCTTCATCACAATCGCACCCGGCTGGCATTTTTTTCTCTTCACTTAAAACTAAGGATTCGGGCATCTATTAACTTAAATGCCGGATCAACACCGCTGCCACCAATTTCATATATATATATATTAGCTGTAACGTCGTGTGTAGCTATCCATCAGTAAATAGTTCTGTACAGCTTCATATAGAAATAAAAACCTTGTTTATTTGATAAACATTTCTTAGTGAAGTAATATAAATTCAGATTATATGCCAAGTCGGTGTAGTCAGTTCATATTCCCATTCTCAACGCCACCGGCGTGCATCGTCTTTTTCACTCCAATTTCTGGACTCATCCCTTTTCTCCATACAAGGCGGGCTCCGCGCTCTCTCTCTCTCCCCGACTCTCTTTCTTCCGTCTCCTCTCCCTTCTTCTCTTTCTCCGTCCGTTCTCTCCCGACTTTTTCTTTTCTTCCCCTCCCCTCTCTCTCCCGTCTTTTCCTCTCCTGAAAAAAGAACCCCTTTTTAAACACCAGGGGTGTGTTCACAACACGCCCCTCGTTCCTTCTTATTGGCAGGTCACAAAAGTCTCTCTTGACCTCCCTCGTCTTATTTGCGCATAACACGCCAAAACACACCCGAGCCGTCTGGCCCAAGGCGCCATAGTTCCTTGTCCAACATCTGGACACACTTGTCCATCACGCCATCTGTTCCTAGTATCCCCTTCACACAATACTAGAAAAGACGACATGATTATTTTAAGATAGGCTTCGCCTATTGTCAATGGGGCGCCGGCTCTACTTTACTATTATGGCGACCCGTCTGTCTGTCTTCACTCCCTGAGTTTAGACAATAAACAATGGCCCCATGGCCACGTGCACTGGTCATTCCACAGCTGGGGAATCGTAAAAATTCAGGGACAATCGATAGGTGTCGTACTTGTCCTTGAACAGCTGGTGAAACCATAAAACTTATCGTGAATCGAAAAATGGGGATTCACAACAATCGACGATGTCACAGTATATATATTTTTTGATAAACAGTAGAAACTTTTCCCCTGTCTCATTACTTAGAACCATAAATCTCTCCTTCTCCTGAACCCTTTAACCGCTTCCTTTACACATTTTTTTGAAAAAATTGCAAAAAAAACATCACATTTTTTAATTTTATTATTAAATACAATGAAACGAAACAAAACAAAATATGTAGGTTTTAAGTTGAGTTTTTTAATTTTTTACAGGCGTAAAAGCATTTAGTTTTAATATTAGTTTACTATCCCGAGTTATATCTGGCAAATGGAAAAAAAAGTTAAATATTAGTCTTAATATGATTGATTTTGAAACAAGGACAACACAAAATGAGATACCTGACATTCTGTAAACTGGTATCTGGTCTCGTTTCTTACTGGCTTATTTCTGGAATCTCTATTACAGGAGCACAGTCACGGGAACACTGTCTCATTGGATTTGACTTTTTTTCAGATGCAGGAATAACATCTGAAAAATGCATTGAGGTTAACCTGAGTGGTGAAGGACTAATGCTGGGTTTTCCTGATGTGGCAGAAAACTCGTCACGATGATTTTCTGAAATTAGTTTTTCTTTCAGTTTCATTCTAAATTGTTTAGGGGATCATGAACCTCCTGATATACAGTACAAAATGAAGGAATTTCACAAGGCCAAATCCAATAAATGGAAGAAAATCGTAGTATTTTCCTCTCTTTTTCTGGATGTAAAATAAGGAGCTAAATGCTGGTCAAGTTTATCTATACCACCCATTTGGTCATTGTAGTCAACTACACATTTAGGCTTGGACTTTGTCTCTCCCCGTTCATTTGTTACATCCCGCATTTCTATTGTATGTATTGTGGAAATTAGACTAACACACATCCTTCTTATCTTTCCATGTAATTACAGTTACTTTCCCTCTCTAATACCCAATAATTTATCCTTTTTAAAAAAAAATTTCTTTGTCTTTAGATCTCGAGATAAATCTTTTCTATTCAATCGAAATGTTCCACTCACATCAATCTTCCTTTTAACCAACGTATCAGCCAAACCGGGCGGAATAAAAATTGTCCTAACTGCCAACCAAAGCTGAGCGTTTCCTTTCATTTCTTTCAGGCCGAGTTAAACCGTGATAAAACAAATCGTACAGACAAATTCCGCTCGGGATAATAATTAGCTGTAATATATACTAACCCGAGATAATCAGGCAAGCGGTTAAAGTTCACTACATATTCCCTTTGAAAATTTAACAAAATAATTTTAAATATCACCATTAGACATGATGATGAACATAAATATACAAAGAAAAGAATTTAGCATTTTCCAATTTCGAGAAATTTACGGTTTCACAGTGAAACCAGTGAACCTTAACGGTCCATTTTTCCTATTCGAACTAACTAATCAAAAAGATCATTGAGAAAAAAAATCTATTATTTTAAAGCCATAAAACTTTTATATTTTAACGAAATCAATAAAGGAAAAATATTTTAAAAGTTTTTAATTGTTTTTTAAAAGTTTTCTGCACTTTTATAATTTTATACAAATTTGGACACAAAATTACATACTAAAAAAATTTATATTCCTTAATAAAAAATTGCTAGTCCATATAAATTTTCCATCTATTATTTTTAAGAGAGAATATTTATATCCATTATGTACTCCCACACAGGGTCGCATTCAGGCAGGGTGGCAAAATTTTAGAATGCGGACAAGTATTGTTAAATACAAAAAATTCTCACTATAATTTTTAAAGTAAATAAATATTTTACTAAGATATGTAATAAACAAATATTGCTTCAAAATGTCAGCTCTGCTTCTCTATTCCTAAATTCTCTAAATCCCAAAATTCGCTAAGCTTTTTCGAAGTATTGGATTCATTAACAATAACACTCATTGTTAAAAGTTCCTCCCGATCTGACCCAAATAATGTATCTATTTCTATAAGATTTTTGTTTAGACGTGTAATTCTACCTATAACTACTTGATAATAATAGTCCACGCCAATAAGAATTGATATTTCTTTATCGTTAAATTCATAAGAATCAGCTAATTGTACATTTTTTAAATATCTAAAATTTTTTTTTCAGGGGTTGGTAAATGTGTAATCGAAATATGTTCTGTCTCGACCGCTTCCATTGCAATGTACAAATTTGAATCATCCCTGTTTTTCAATTTTATTTTAACTATATTTAAGGCTTTTGTTTCAGTTTCTTTAGCACCAAACGTGCAAATGAAAAGGTTTTCTTTTCTAAGAATTGGAAAGTTAAATTTCTCAGAAGTACTCTTTAAAACGAAACTTCTTTGTGAACCATTATCTAAGAATAAGAATAATCTAACAACTTCTTGTTCATTTTTGTCATCTATTAACTCAGCGCATATTTGTAATAATACACTATTTTCTTCTGTTTTAAATACTGCTGAAACTATATTATTTGTGTCACTTTTTGGAGAGAAATCGTCACCATGCCGATTTCGAAAACATATTGTGAAATGGTGGGAGCCATTACAAATAGGACATGACTCACTTTTCGCACATTCCATTGATCTATGACCGGGCATGAGGCTCAAATTACATCCCCTTTTTTCTTAAAATTCCTCTCTTTTCGTTAGTGCGTAAGAAATGGCAGGCCTCGAGTTCGACCTTTGTTGTGTTCCGCTTCTATTTATGTGATTCACAGTGAAGGAAAAGGAGTTGGTTCGGGGTGTTCTGTCATCGGATTTCTCTTACGATGTCCGGGGAAAAAGAAGCTTTTATTTTTTTTCTCTTTTGTGGTGGAGGGGAATAATGACATGGTTTATGATTGTTTATTTGAGAGGCTTGTTCCAGAACTTCGAATTTCCAAGTTCATTAACCGCAAAAGAGCGCTTTGGTTAAACCCTTAGTCCAGGAGGTCCAACCCAAAAGAAATTGCTGGCCACTTCGGAAAAATATTATAATCTCGCGGGCCACACATAAAAATATGTACCTTTATATCAAATTTGGAAACAAAAAAACATTTATTGGAGTGAAAATTTAAAACTTTTCTTTTTAGTGTACAGGATTTAAAACCTGATAATTAAATTGCGGATTCTATTATAAATCATGATTTGACATATCTGTACAAGAATTATTTACTACACAAGCTTGGGAAGAAGTAGAAAAAATAACTACATTGAAACAAAACTTTTGGCGCTGCAATCATTGTGAAAGTGCAGCGACTTAAAAAAAATATGGTTCAGTGTGATGATTGCAGTTACTGGTAACATTGGAAATGCGTCAATTTTAAGAATGGGTCAAAAATTAAAAATTGGCTTTGTCCAGATTGTTCTATAAAGTAAAAGATTGCGATGAAGAGAGTTATGGCTCCTGGCGATACTTCTATTAAAAAAACGCATCGAGATTCCTACCTCATGGTGATGTAGAAACGGGATCAATATCATAAATATTTCTAATATGCATTGCTTATTTCCCCCATTTAATTAATTATTTTAAGAGAGAGCTGCTAAGAGCTGGGAGGCCCCTGAACACCCCTAAGATGTTCTCCCTCAAAATTGGGGTGGAACCCAGCCAAAATGTACTGTTACCTGAATGGTACTCAAAGCTACGGCTAACGACAAGCGTACTTGTAGCCCTTTGCAGCGATGAACTTCTTGGGCCTCGATCTGACATCATCAGATAGGTGGCATTAGTAACAACTGAGAGAGAGAGAGCAACATTATTTCATAACTTATTATTTAGTGTACTAACTCATCAATAAAAAAATGATCATTTCTTACATATTAATTAAAAGAAAAATGTTTTCCAGTGAGGATATGTGTTCAAAAATTATACTTTGGATAATATTTAGGATATTTAATTCGTTCTTAGGTCAACAAAGAAAATCTTTTATTTTAGTTACTTTTTATTAAATAGTTACAATTAATATAAATATGTATATACATGTAGGGTTGGATATGTGCAATGGACAACCTCTCCCCCTGTACTTAGGGTGGAGCAGTCCACACTGACGTCACACCCCGTCAGGAATGTCCGACTAAAAGGACACACGGGAAAATATGTAGACGGACGTTAGGGACGCTAAGCTTTAGACGTAGGAGAAAGACGTTCTCCTTTGCTGTTCAGTATAATCTAGATATTTTTTCTTGTTAAATAAATCATTTATCATCCTTAGGTTGTAGTCATTTTCCCATATTTTGGGGGCTCGACCTTTCTCTTGCATATTAAGGAAAATCACCTCTAGACGAGAGAAAATTTTTAAGACGCGTTAATATTTTTCTTCGGTGGACGCTACATTGCAAAAAGCGTAAAAACGTGTTGCTGTTGGAATTTCTTTTTCTTGGATTCATTTAGTGCCTCAACTGGATTTGGATTTATTGTACGGACTGCTCCCCAACCCCAGGTAGGCAAAATTTAATTAAATGTATTTTTTGTTTGTTTATTTTGGCTTTAAAATAACTGTATTTAGTAGATTTAACTCAGAGTGTGATAGGGAAATTTTGATTGCAACCTTGAACCATCTAAATTTTCAAAGTGATTAATTTTGTATATTAAGATGTCCTGTAAAAAAATTAAATTAGGCGATTTTCCTATAATTGCTAATTCGTTGAAATGTGGTACAACTCGTGCTGTAAAAACATTAAATTCTATATTAGGATTCACCGAATTTGACCGTTCTTCGCGAAATAAAACAAGAAATTTTTCTACATTCCCTAAAGAGTTTAGAGTTGAAGAACACAAAGAAAAAATTTTAACCGAATTCTCATTGCTTGATTTTATCTCATTCGCTAATTTATTGCATTTAGACGTAGAAACAAATGAGCAAAATTTATGCAATAGTATATTTAAAGCTTTGACGAACTTAGATGAATTCAAACTAACATTAAATAATTCGGAGACATCCTTTTCTGAAGGCGAAAACGTAGTTTCAAAAACCACGTTTCAAAAACGAATCACGTTAGACAGGAATTTTTCATCAGAAGGGACAGACCAGCACTCCCTGTTTCAACAACATCCGGTCAGTAATTCTCCCCTGCCCTGCGTTCAAGGTTATTCTTTCATGCCGGCACATCAAAACGTTTCATCTCTTTGTACACAAAATACTTTTCCTCCCTATTCAAACGAAGCTTCCCTTACAGAGATGAATACCCAGTTTTGGACTTTATTGCGGGATATTTCGGCGACTAGTAGAAAATTTACCGGGGAAGATTTTTATTCTGTAAATAGTTTCTTTCGCGATATTGAAGAAAATTTTGATTTATTCCCAGCTATCAGTTCTTCTCAAAAATTAATTTTCGCGAAACGCCTAGTATTTGGAACTGCTAAATCATTTCTTTTTTCACAAAGAAATTTAAATACATACGAGTCATTCAAAAAAGCTTTAATTGAAGAATTTTCGGATTCAGTCACTTCAATAGAAATTCACCATGAATTAGAAAAAAAGAAAATGTATAAAACCGAGACTTTAATGCAATATTTTAATTCCCTGCGTGAATTAGCAAATAGATGTGATTCAAAAATTGACGAAGCATCAATTATCCAGTACGTAATTAATGGAATTGATGGGCCTCGTTCAGATAAAATAATCCTCTATGTTGCAACCTCATTTTCCGAATTTAAGCAGAAATTACGTACCTATGAAACTGTCATTAAAAACATGGGAATACATAACTCTAATTCACCGAATTTTCGTCATTCATATGAAAGCCGAGGACGCGATTTTAAACAACACAGCTTCCAAAGAAAACCCACAAAATTTAACGCTTCCGACGCAGCTAGAAATCCCCAACGTTGTTTTAATTGTAATGATTTAGGTCATCTATCAAAATCTTGTCCTAATCATTCACGTGGCCCCAGATGCCTCTCATGTAATCTTTATGGTCACAAATCATTTGAATGCCGACGAGCTAATTTAAATAGCACTTCTACACCACCTTCTGGTGTAAATGCTGTGCATGAATTGCCTTCTCCTATTAATATGTGTAAAGACGTAACAATTTTTGGGTGTAAACTTAACGGGTTAGTAGACACAGGCAGCAATTTAACACTATTAAGAAATTCTACTTACATAAATATAGATGCACCGCCACTGAAACAAACCAACACATTATTAACAGGTTTTGGTTTTTCGCGAATTAATGTGATAGGAACTTTTGATTCTGAAATTACTATCGATGATCAAATTTTTCCTGTTACTATTTCTGTTGTACCAAATTCTTGTACAAATTATGACCTTATAATCGGTTGTGACGTTATTAAACAAGCACATCTAAATATATCGCCTACAGGCGTAAAATTTGCACAATTTTTTTAAGGCCTTCTGATAATGCAAATGAAAATTTTATTATGACGATTTCTGACGGTTCACCCACATTTGATATCGGTTCAAATGTTTCTCAACATAATCGAGCTGAAGTCGAACAACTGCTATCGACATACACGCCTAAAAAAAACAAAAACTGTAAACATTGAGCTTGATATCGCTCTCACTGACGACGAACCGATATTTCATAAGCCCCGACGCTTGCCATTTGCTGAACGAGATATAGTGGACGCTCAAGTTGATGAATGGGTTAAAAATGGAATTGTTGAGCCGTGTTCATCCCCTTACGCTAGTCAAGTTGTGGTAGTAAAGAAAAAAGACGGGAAATCAAGAGTTTGCATTGATTATAGACGCTTAAATCGCAAACTTATTAAAGACAACTATCCTTTTCCTTTAATTGACGATATTTTAGATTGTCTCCAAAATGCTAAAATATTTACTACTCTAGATCTAAAAAATGGATTTTTCCATGTCGCGGTAAATGAAAGGAGCCATAAATTTACTAGTTTTGTTACTCACAATGGTCAGTATCAATTTAGACCAGTGCTTCTCAAACTTTCAATACTGGCGCCCCCCTTTTTGATCACAATTTTTTTCGCGCCCCTCTTATAAATTAAAAATGTACTGAATGCAATAATAATGCACTTTGACGCTAAAGTTACAATAGGCGATCTTAATTATAAACCATACAAATTAGTAACATAAGTATTAAATTTTCTATACTACTTTTAAGCAAAATAAATAAAATAATAGGATAATTATTATGTTATTTTTCCTTTCTCTAACTTTTAAATTGAACATATTACAAAATGCGGTAGCTGCTTAGAAGACAAAATATAGATATCTGCTAAATATAGAAAAAGAACTCAGAGGGTCAATTTCTAATAATAAGTATTCCTTATAAAAACTTTGCTTTCCAAGACAAGCTCATGGACGTCATTAATACTTATTAAACTTGTTCTTAATTTAGTATTAATTAGTTATAAAATATTCTGTGCAGCACTGATACATTAAAAGTATACCGGCTGAAGTGCCCGCTCTTTGCTCGAGTTCATTTATAAGAAAATAAAACATTATTGATATAATAGCTGAATTGTAAGGGAAGCAAAGCCAAGTGCTCGACAATGTTTACAAAAACGTAAAATGATTTTTTTTAAATCGTTGTTCAAATTATAATTAGTTTTAAGCGAATTGTAATTTTAAGCCTCACAGAATTAGCATTTATAATTGATGTTAAACAGTAGCGCACACGGGAATTTTTCAAGGGGGGGTTCGGGGTCGAAAGTTCACCAATCTTGTATCAGGTTCCTTTTGATTTTGTCAATTTTCGAGAACAAAACACAGTAAAAAACTAATTCTTGAATAAATAATTAGCATTACCTAATAAAATTAATCATTAATAACAAATACTTAACTAAATTTTGCGTACTATAAACTTAGAATTATAATCAATCGGAAAAGAATCAAGGGCTTTGGGAGGGGTCCGGACCCCCCTTGTGTGCGCCACTGATGTTAAATAATGATCAATAATATAAAATATCGATGAAGAATAATTGTATTATTTTTAATATTTAAAGTGAAAAGACTTCAACATGTTTTAACCCGAGAGTAGGCGCGCACTCGGTACGGTCGGGGTTATTGAGTCACCCCAATCCTTTTTTTTTATAATTATTTTATTGTACACGATACAAATCATGATTCCAGTGAATAATTTAGCTAAGAGAAAGTTTACTTACCTACTTTCAAGGACTTTTCAATTTTTCTTTGGTAATAAATAAACAGTTTTGCCAGAATTAACGATTTCGTAATCTGTGTGTCCCGCGCGACCACTTCTGGGTAAAAAGTTTATTCATTATGATAATATGTATGTTACTGCTAAAGAATTGTGTGAAACGTTTTTCGTTATGCTTTATACATTGAGAATATTTATAAAAATATGTCTTGGCCAAGTAATCCTTCATGTGCTTGTGTGTGTGTGTGTGTGTGTGTGTGTGCTCTCCGTGGTTTTCCAAATATAAAACTCTTTTGCATGAAAAAAGCGCAACAGAGAACACGTAAGAGAGGGTCATAAATAACTGTACCAATAACTTAGAAGGTCAAACAGATTACAGCTATAATGTGCAGTATTTCAAAAATAATGACAGTGATGAATTTTTTATGTTCCTAAAGTTTTTCGATTCTGGGTCCGGGATCTGGTTTTTCTCTGAAAGAGTAGTATGTTAGGTTAAAAAAAAGCGTAATAAAAAATCTCTCATCACGGGATGACAGCTAATCAAATAAAAGTTTTTTATTTCGTTATAGGATCAAAGATAGCTAATTAGGTATTGAAGAAGTTTTTATTTTTGATGGCTTAATATCGCCTATAAATTATATCAGAGTAAAAGTGCATTTTTTATTTATGTCTGAAAGTATTTTGTTTTAATTCATTCCAGTAAACTAATTATTTTTTAAATCTTTTATTTTCGATATGCTCGCGCCCCCCTCGTAAGGTCATCGCGCCCCCCCAGGGGGCGCGCCCCACAGTTTGAGAAGCACTGATTTAGACGAATGCCTTTTGGACTGAGTACTTGTCCTTCCACCTTTATGCGAAACATAAATGCCATTTTCCGACATCTGATTTCGAAAAGTATTATTCTCTCATATGTGGATGATGTCGTTATTCCCGCTGCTAATGAGTCCCAAGCCCTTGAATATCTAAAAATTGTTCTAGAGGTAGTTTGTGATTACGGACTTGAAATAAATTTTGAAAAATGTCAATTTTTACATAATACAATTGAGTTTCTTGGCCATATTATAGAAAACGGTAGATTGTTTCCTTCCCCTTCAAAAACTAAAGCTGTTATTAATTATCCTGATCTTAAAAATATTAAAGACGTTCGCCGATTTCTAGGTCTTACTGGCTATTTTAGAAAGTTTTTACCCTCATATTCGACCATAGCAAAACCTTTGAGTGACCTCCTTCGTAAAGACTCCCCTTTCCAATTTTATGCTGAGCAACAGACAGCATTTCAAAAATTAAAATACTTACTTTCCCAACAACCCGTTTTAAGTATTTTTAACCAAAATTCTCCCACTGAGATTCACACTGACGCGTCAATCGATGGTTTGGGTGCAGTCTTACTCCAAAAATCCATACATGACAACCAGTTTCACCCTGTATTCTACATGTCAAAAAAGACATCAGACCATGAAAGAAAGTACACTAGTTTTGAACTAGAAGTCCTTGCAGTGGTCGAAGCACTTAAAAAGTTTCGCATCTATGTACTAGGAACCTCATTCAAAATTATTACTGACTGTGACGCCCTCGTCAAAACACTAAGTAAAAAAGAGCTTAACCCCAGGATAGCCAGATGGGCGCTTTATCTCCAAGAATTTAATTATACAATAGAACACCGTACAGGCTCAAAGATGGCTCATCTGGATGCTCTCAGTCGACCTCCACATTGTATGCTAATCCAAAATAGTGTTCATCTTCAATTTCTCAAAGCACAACAGGCTGATGACCAAATAACAACAATAAAGACGCTTCTAGAAACAACGCCGCATGACAACTATATCGTAAAAAACGAACTTCTTTACAAAACAGTCAATGGCACCGATTTACTAGTGGTACCTGACGAAATGCAGGCTAACATCATTAAAACTGCACATGAACGTGGACAGTTTGCTGTTCTACGCACACAAGATTTAGTTAGCAAAGACTTTTACATCCCACGACTTAAAGACAAAGTTGAAAAATGCATTCAAAACTGTGTTACATGCATTCTCACAAACCGGAAACGTGGAAAACAAGATGGCACGCTTAACCCGATAGAAAAAACGATTTACCTCTCCATACATTTCATCTAGATCATTTGGGTCCCCTAGCGACAACTTCTAAGAAATATAAGCATGTTTTTGCAGTGATTGACGCATTCAGTAAATTTACATGGCTGTATCCCACTAGATCTACGGACGCTGCAGAAGTCATAAATCGATTAGAAAACCAAAGACATGTCTTCGGAAACCCTGCTAGGATTATCACTGATAAAGGATCCGCATTTACTTCCTCCTCATTTGAAGATTACTGTAAAAAGCAAAACATCCTTCATATTTCCATTACAACTGGTCTCCCAAGATCTAATGGCCAAATTGAAAAACAAAATTCCACCATCATTGCTGTGCTGTCAAAACTTTCTGTCAACGATCCTGAGAAATGGTACTCTCACGTACCCCACCTGCAAGAAATCCTGAACTCAACTTTTCAAAGAAGCATCAAGATAACTCCATTTGAGCTCCTTTTCGGCACCAAGATGAAGTCTTGCCAGGACATTGAGACTGTCGAACTTCTTAACGATGAGATTACAGCTCAATTCCAAGAACAACGTGATGCTCTCCGTCAAGATGCCAAAAAGCAAATCTACAAAGTTCAAGATGAGAATCACCGCACGTACAATCTCCGACGCAGACAAGCTCATAAATATCAACTACCTGACCTAGTAGCAATTTAACGCACTCAGTTTGGTCCAGGCTTGAAACTTAAGCAAAAATACCTCGGACCATACAAAGTTACAAAAGTCAAGCACAATGACACTCATGACGTAGAAAAGTGTTATTTTGTCGACGGACCATCAAAAACGTCTACTTGTGCAGAATTCATGAAACTCTGGCCAAACCAAACCAACTCTACTTGATTTCTCCATTAAAAACTGTTCACAATTTTTCTTCCTGTGAAAGACTTTCGTTATGGACATTAACAACAGACTTTTTATCTATTTATTTATTTTTGATTCCATTTTTATTGAATGACTCTAACATTTTCTTATTTCATTTTAGTACAAATTTAAGTGTTTAGAAGTAGGAGCATCTTGCTTCAATATGTTCCTGTTCCTTATTCCAGATTCTTATTTTAGCCTTGATCTTATTTGTATCGTTAACATAATTTGTTTTACCCCAGTGGTAATGTATGAAATTTTTTCTATTTATGAAATATTACTTTAAATTTGTTCATTTTTCAGTATTTTTGTACTTTTCTTTGATGATAATTTGTGTTGTGTATAATTCTTTCATCTACTGTGTAACTGTGTACATTTTTAATATTTCATTACTATGTATCTGTGCATTTTATCATTGTATGTAATCAGGCGAGGTCGCCTTCCCGGTCATGATGGCCGATGTAGGGTTGGATATGTGCAATGGACAACCTCTCCCCCTGTACTTAGGGTGGAGCAGTCCACACTGACGTCACACCCCGTCAGGAATGTCCGACTAAAAGGACACACGGGAAAATATGTAGACGGACGTTAGGGACGCTAAGCTTTAGGCGTAGGAGAAAGACGTTCTCCTTTGCTGTTCAGTATAATCTAGATATTTCTTCTTGTTAAATAAATCATTTATCATCCTTAGGTTGTAGTCATTTTCCCATATACATATGACAGACTTACAATATTAAGTGACAAACTAGAAAGCGATTTTCCTTGCAATTTTTTATTTTCCTTTTTATATATGGTGTTAGACTTTTTTTTGTTTGTTACTATTTATTCATTTATTGAATTTAATTATTCCTATAAAATAGTATTGTAAAAAAGAAATCACATTCTTAGAAATTAGGCCATCCCAGGAGGGATTCGATCCTACGACATTTGGATTAAAAGTTCAACGCGCTATTCATTGCTCAACAGGGGCACAACAAACGATTTTCCTTTCTATATATGCTGTTGGACTATTATTTTTTTTACTTTTTATTCATTTTTTAAATATAATGAATGAATTAATATTTGAAAAAAAAAGAAACAATGGTATTAACATCAAGTGTCATCCACTGCTAGTTTAAAAAGATGTATTTGAACTTCAATGGATGAATAGAAATTATTTTATTAACGATTGAAAAAGAGTGAACTAGTAGTAGGAATTAATAAGAAATAAACAACATAAAATATAAGCATTCCTTTAATATAGTTAAATAAAAAATTAAGATTTTAATGAGAATTTTGCCCTTGTAAAGTTATACTTAATGACGCAATATCAGGGATATAGTTTGTGATTTTCAATTTAACAATGATTCTAATGTGTTGAGTTCTTACGTGGGGGATTCAGATTTTATATCAGAATTTTTTTTTTTACCCAATTACACCAATTTTTTTTAGAATTTAAATGGATAAGCTGGTTAAAGAAATATATAGAACAAAATACTCAAAGACTATTACATTTTTGAAAAACTTTTTTTCTTAATTAATGAATAATTTTGTATTTGTGTCAAAAAATATTTAAAAAAATGATTTATCGTGTAATTATGAAAAAAATTAAAAATTAATTACTGAGTCTAATTGTAAAGATGGAACTATATTTATTTTGAAAATTCGATAGAGAGTTTTCTCAACCGGTATAGAAACTAAATGTGATTATAGTTGGAAATAGATTCCAAAAATAAAAGAATATTCGATATTTATCATCTAGTTATTAGCCGTCATGTAGAAGTATTAATACACGTTAAATCTATTGAGGCTCAAACGTCTTCTCATTGGTGCGGTGAGGAAGTTAAGACAGGGGTGCCAGCTCAGGTGTCGTCCTCGTCACTTGATCATGGTTCAAAATTATGATTCGTCGCCAAAAGTCCTCGTGCAGCTGAACAGAGGGACATTAATTTGCACTCTCTCTCTCCAGTTATTAAGATTTTCATCGATTTGCAATTCTATAAACGATTTTAGAATATCTCTATGTATATAAAGCTAATAATTTATTATATAATAATGGTATCTGTTTGCATTATAATCATTTGCTCATACTAAAGGGGAAAAAATGTTTATTCCTTAATATGTGTTCTTTGTACATTAAATTCTGTACTTTCAACTGCTTTTTCTAATTTGATCATTTATATTTTGTAATCAAATATTATTCCTTAACTCAGCAGCGCAACAGCCCATGAGAGCCAAGACCTGCTGTGCCCATCTCAGTATACGTGATCCTGGGCGCTGAGTTGCGTGAGCAGATGCTTCGGTCATGTGGTCAATATGACGCGAAACTGTCAGTGTTTAGTTCCCAAGCAAGCATGGCACTCATTTATCGACCCACTGAAAGGCTGAGTCAACCATGCCCAGCCCGGGGTTTGAAACTCGCACCTGTGGTGTGGAAGCGTGATGCACGACTACTCAGAGCTTCAATATTATTCCTAAAATAATATAATATTTTCTGTGTATATGTGTGATCAGCTTATACTTTTTATCAACATTGTAACATCTTTAAAATGGTTTACTTTGAGTGAGATTCAACGAGTTTGAAAACTAACGTTTTGTTCAAAATCTGTATGCCATCTATAATATTTATAAAGTTTTTATTACATTTTATAGCATCAGAATCAATGTTAATACTTATATAAAAAATTTCTCTTAATTTTACCTTTTTCTATTACAAAGTGGTAAATGTTTACACAGTCTTTAAAATCTTAAGAATAAGTTAAGTGAATATTATCAGTTATAATTTCTTTCTTTGCCATATAAAGAAATTTTTGCATCTTAAAACAAATTTCCTACAATCCAACAAATTTTAATTTTTAAAATTCTGAAACTCAATGTCAGCATCTCTTTTGTTTTCCAATTAGGTTGTATTAAGATGACTTAATGCCAAGAAATAACTTTCGCATTCGAAATAATCCAATCAAAAAAGCATGCGTTATGCATATTAGAAATCATTAATTCCGTACAAACTCACCCCTCCAAAAAAAATTTATTACTACAGTTAATAATAAAACTTGTTACTTATTGAAAACTTAAATAGTTTTTCAATGTACATTCCATGATCATACTATAATTTCAAATATTTTTCCACAGTTTTTTATGTATATAAAAATAAGCTAATTTTTAAAAAATAGCGCTTAAAAAATCCCATTCACGTTTCAGCAAAGAAATTACATCGATTAAAAAATGAAAAAGAGGTATATTAGCTGATTTAAATGTAATCATAAACAAGTATTACAGACGTGAAAAATTAGACAATATTACTTTAGAATATCACTAATTAGGATTGATATCAATGAAGTTTAAAAAGGAGATGTAAATTTTTCTTAACCAGTTCGTAAGAAAATAAAGATAAATTAAATTGCCTTTAAGGTTGATTAGCATTATAGTTATATTTTTCAGATCTTAGGAAATAAAAATTTTGGCATATCCGGTCTAAAAGAAATGGGTGGAGTCGGAACTTCCTCAAGAATGCGTTGGCCGTCTCTTGTCCCTTCCCCCTAGAAGCAAAGCGAAGCAGATGTCTATCTCTTTTATGGACCCTAAATTTCTGCCAAAGATCAAAGTGAGGGAGGTCTTTGGTTATTCGTAGTGTCATTGAATATACGTCACACAGGCTATAAAGAAATATTTGTTTTTACTTTTTTTTTCTTATAAAGTTTTTACTGATCAAGTTTTCCGATTATAATTTATTTTATTATGAGTCAACACACTGTGATATACCCCTTAAAATTATAACTAATTAAATCGGGATCCAGGTTTATATCGTAGTCATGCTATATCAAATACATTCTCTATACGTTTGAAACAAATTTTGTTTCATAATGCTCTGTATTTTTTCTTTCTTAACTAAATTATCACAAAAATAAATCTCAGCCAATAATACAGCGGCTTGCAGATATGATCCAACATTAAAATACAGAGAATAGAATAATATGCAAAAGTTGAAATAAAAGCAAAGTAAACTTCGGCATTTTCGATCAAATTATTGAAAATGGCGTTTTACCAAATTTAATGCAGTCGCATACTATTGAAATTGAGGCACCACAAATCTAATGTTTCCGTGTTATTTAGCAACCAATATCACAATTAGTCAACAATGTATTATATTCTAATTTTAAACTATGTTTTAGATTGTATCATATATATATATATATTTCAAAATAACAAATGTACTCGCGTATGTGATCAGTTGTATTAAATGTGTTTTAAAAAACATAATGTAGTTTTTGCATTGAATTTACCAAAATTTGTTAAAAGTCATGTGTCTTACAAGTCCCAATTTCATGTAGCTTATCTTCTTTTTGTATGATATTTGGTTATTTGCACGCTTCTTTAAAAAGTTTATATATATATATATGGGAGTCCGAATAAATCTTCGAATAAAAATCAGACCCTTCAGAAGGCGGGATTTTAGATTGGCGAGGTGGTTTGTCTAGGGGTAAGTATTTAAGGGTGAGTGATGAATTAATTGTGAATCAAAGTCATTTAAACACAGATACTTCATTTAAGTAAAAAAGAATTTATTTAAAGTTAAAGGGAAATATTTACAAAAGGGGATATTTACAAAGAGAAAGACATGCAGGAATTAGGTTAATTAAAAGTTGAGTTATACCCCTTTAGAAGACGGGGAAATAAACCTTTCTCATTCTTGGATGTTAGGACTGGTGGTGCCGCGCAGGGCGCGAACATGCGGTAAAGACGTGACGTGTTGAACAAGCAGTGGTTAGTAGGCCTCTGCCGAAAAATTATTCAAGCCGGAGCTACGAAAATTCACTAGATGGCGCTGCTTCGGAATGCAGTAATAAATAAAATTGAGATTTATGGTCCTCTGAAAAGGATATGACTCAACCTTTTAACAAAATGTTTCAAAGGGAAAATCCTACAAAATCACCCTCTCCTGACAGAGCTGGTCTCTCAGCTCTTACAAAATGTTGAGAGCTAAAGTACTTTAAATACAAACTATTTTTAGTTACAACTATAAATTTGATGACTATTGGAATGTGGATGCAATAAAGACAAATAATACGATTCTTAAAGATAATAAAATAAATATTACAGATGAAAAGATGTATACCTAATATTCAAAATTTCGGACCTAAAATAAAGCATATAAAAACAAAATATTCTATGTTGTGATCTACAATTAACTAAACCATAAAAAAATCCTTCGCATCAATGGAAAGATAATGAATAATACGAAAATATAATAAATGTTACAAGTGAATATAAAATGATTAATGGAAACGAGTGTTACCATAGAACATCTATTAATTTCTCAAGAGGGATATGAGAAAAATTAAAAATAATAACAAATAAAAAAAATTCAATTAAGCATAAAAATGTTTCATCAAATCAGCTGAGGTGGTGGTTGAGTTCGGTCCATAGTGCTGACCAACCTTTTCCACTTCATACCTATCCTTGGAATTAACTTTTGTTACTTTGTAAGGGCCTAAGAACTTTGGTCTTAGTTTCAGTCCAGCTCCAAATTGGGTTCTTTGGATGGCAACTAAATCACCTTCTTTGTACACTGCTCAAAACAATTAGGGGAGCACATGATTTTAACAAAAGTAAGCAAAGATGTATACCAATAAGTAACATAAAATGAATCATCCGTAATGTAAAGACTACCAGGAAACGGAAAAAGAAAACTTTATATGCAAATCAAAGTTCATGACGTCAAAAACGAGAAAAAGGAGATAAGGGCAGAAATCGGGATGTTGCAAAAACGTCTGTTTTATTGCCGTAACTGTGAAATTCGATTGCGCAGTATTTTTTTTTCAGGCAAGGTTACTTGAGAATGTCTGAACAACGTGATTTACCGGAATCCATGGCATGGCGTGTTATAGGCAGACTGGAATCCGGGCAAACACAACGTAGTGTCGCGGACACTGTTGGAGTCGCCAGAAGTGTTGTTGCAAGGATGTGGAATCGATTCAAAGAAACAGGAAATGTTAGACGTCGACCAGGGGCAGGTCGTTCACGCGCCACTACATCAACTGATGACCGGTATATACAGTTAACAGCCCGTCGAAACAGAACAGAAAATGCTACGCAGCTGCAAAGTAAGTTGCTCTTGGCAACAGGACGAAGGATGTCCAGCCAAACAGTACGTAATCGGCTTCATGAGGGAGGGCTCTATGCACGTAGGCCAATGGTCTGCATTCCGTTGACACCACACCACCGTGCAGCCTGAAGAAGATGGGCTGCTGAACATGGAGATTGGGAGCAACATGATTGGAGCCAAGTGCTGTTTACAGACGAGTCCCAATTCAGTCTAGAGAGTGACACCCGACGTGTTCTTGTATGGAGGGACAGGGGCACTCGAAATAACCCCGCATTCGTTCGTGAAAGATCACAATACAGAAGAGCTGGTTGGATGGTATGGGGTGGAATCAGCATAGGCGGACGTACGGACCTGCATATCATTTGGAATGGCACTTTGACGGGCCGAAGGTATGCAGACGAGATACTTCGACCTTATGTCATCACTTACGCTGTAGCCATTGGAGATTCCTTTGTTTTCCAGGATGATAATGCCCGACCGCATAGAGCTCGTCTGGTGGAGAACATGCTTGAAGCTGAAATAATATAGCGTAGGGAACGGCCAGCGTGCTCTCCTGACCTGAATCCAATCGAGCATGTTTGGGACATGCTCGGACGACGCATTGCTGCGCGACCAAGGCCGCCTGCTACTGTTCGAGACTTGGAGATTGCACTTCTTGAGGAGTGGAACAGTATTCCCCAAAGTCTGATCGATAACCTCATCGCATCCATGGCAAACAGGTGTGCAGCAGTCTTAGCTGTTTGAGGAGACCACACGCCCTATTAAAACTCATGCATCATGTCTAAACAGTACCTTTTTTTTATCGTTTACATGTAACCAAATTGTTGCCCTAAATCATCTTTTCATGATTTTTCCATATTTTCATAGAATTAAAGCTTAATTCTAAATTTTTTTACACCTTTTTTCTGTATTGCGCATTGATACGCGTGTACTATGCATTGTATGCCAATACGTGGCTGTCTCACACGGTTTTCTTCACTTTTTTGCTTGCTCCCCTAATTGTTTTGAGCAGTGTATAACGAAGCTTTCTTTCTTCTTCTGTTATACGTCTTTCTATTTTCAGACTGCAGGGTTTCGATGTTCTTTTTTGCATCGTTTCTTAAAAATTCGCGTTGTTCTAGTAATTCTTTCACCATT